>CARXXK010000004.1:13532906-14132906 GCA_949089665.1 Macrosiphum euphorbiae | reverse complement strand
TAGGTCTTTACATATTGAATTATAAGTTAGTACCACGATGGACTAAGATATAATGGACTGGAAACGAGCAGCTTATCACGGCCACAAATGTATGTACAAGAGGTCAAGTGCGGGGGTCGCAATTTTCACCTAAAGTTTACAATGTTATCTGTAAAACCCGGACTAAGATACAAAATGTGAAGCCAAATAAAACCACTGGTAGCAATTATAGGTACCCAGTATTCTTAATTTTCTTAATTTAATACATTAATTTGAAAGATCTACTCAATGTTGAGGTAGATATAGTTACACTTGAAACTGTAAGTATAGGACAGCGACTTTTCCAGTTTTTATTTTTTAGCTTATGACCCAAACTTAGAGGTAAGACATCTCTATCAAGTATCAACTCTATATTAATCGACAGTATACCTTTTATTGAAACTCTCTAACCCCAACCTTCGTATATGGTCATTATCACATTACCCAACTAACATGTTCCTTATATTTACAATTGTATATTATTCATAAAATTAGTTACAACTTATTTAGTTCTAACTGGACATATTCCACCTTATTTTCTTCGTCATTCTATTAACTATAGCTGGGTTTCTTTCCTCAATTTTCTTTCTATTAAATTGTCTGAATAAAATATTTTACAGTGATATGTTAAGGTCCTAAGTGATTTTCTACAGTTTATTGATTGGTTATTGAAATTACTTTTTCAGCATAAATTTCCGAATGTTTTAAACATATATATTATGCAGTTATTTATACTTGTGATTGAAATAATTATATTATTAATATTTTTTTATATAATTTTAAGTTTTTGGCCACATATAATTTTAAGAGAGAAACATATTTTAAGAGTTAACTTATATAGAATAATATTGTTAAATCATATATTTATGTCTTATACTCTTATGTAGATGCTAAATAATTTGCGTGACCTACTTTAATAAATTATCTTTCGAATTTTTCCTATACAAATTCTGCTTTTAAATTAAATTTAAAAAAAAATTTCAAATTGGTAGGTATGTGGTCAGGTTGACAATTAGTTTTGGGCTGACCGTCCGATATCTGTCAATTGCCGCGTGGCCGGATAAGACCTGAGCGTTCAATTGCGAACCCCGGAGAATAATAATGCGACGATGAAACGCGATCTGCATTCCTAACAAGGTGACATTCCGTGCGTCCTAATACGGAACCTAATGGTAGACAAGGATACGACGGGCTCCACTTACACGACACATATAAACATTTATGTTTGTCTTGTAACTTCCTTTCCACCAGATTCTGATCCGGTCCATAATCAGATATTATTATTATTATGGGGAAATTAAAAAGAAATCTCTTATATTTTGAACTTTGCAGAAATGCATAATAGCTATTTCAATTTAATTTTACATGATAACATAATAGATATTAATGAAGAAAAATACATTCTATGTCTGTTTATATATAATTATCTTAGAACACATCAAGAAATTATACGGAAATCTTTGAAGGAACAAATTTAAAATGTCATCGCTATACAAGTATACATAAATTGTAGTTAGGTACCTAAAATAAAAATAAAAAAACAAGAGTACCTACCTACTTTATAACTTTGAATAATTTTTTTATTGACATTCCTGATTTCTTTAATATTACATATTATTCTTGACTCTTGTTATTCATATTACTACCAACTTAGATTTTCTTCTATTAATTTATATTTTCTGGATGACGTTAAAAAATATGTGTAAGTTTGTAATATAATTTTTATACTATCAATTTTTGTCTTGGTAATTACATTTGTAATTTCTCTCTATTATACCTACTAAGAAATTACTCAGAGATTGAATAAATAACCAAATTTTAGATGATGATACAATTTTTTAACAAATATTCAATCTATAGAATTTCTGTTGTTAGGTTTTTAACCATTTTTTTTTATAAATATTGTTTAGACTTTAATTAATCACTTTATCCACTCGGAATTTAAATAGGTACGTTATCTTAGAATTATCAGTTTTATAATGCACTAAAAACAGCTTTTGATTTCTTATTAAAATTCAAGTTATTTTAAATGTATCAAATTTAGTTTTGTAATTTGTTTTGACAGTTTAAAATACTAGTTAAGTTAAAACTAGTAATATACCTAGTATAAAATGACACAACATAGGTACCTATATAATACCTTTAATCCTAATTGTTTCTATTTAATATATCATGACCTAAATTGTATTATTCTTTACTAATTCAAATATTATAATTCTGTATCGGATTGGCAGATAATACATTCTAGATATTAGTTTATGTAGTCGATGTTCATAGTTCATGTATAATTGATGAACATTTTCATGTTTTTTACATGTTCAAAAATAATATTAAAAAAATATTTTAACAAAAGTAAATTGCATATTTGAAGTTGTAATCAACTAACAAGTGTTGGTTAAATGAACACTGAAGGCTAGTAATGATACATGTATTTAAAATTAAAGTAAATAGCGTCTTGAAAATTAAATTTACGTGTTTTACCTGAAACGGTGTTTTTCTGTTGTCATTTTACTCGCAACCGACACTGAAATTGGGCCAAAAAAAAAGTTATAGTAAAGCGTGATGTTATGTTAATAATGTTAGGAAAGTGTTACGACCACCAGTACTCACATAAAGCTTCTCCTGTTATAACTATTATATTATATACTTTAAATTATGATGTGTATATTTAATTTTTATGCACCGACGGCGATAACATAAAATGTTTTAATGTCACTATCAATTTTCCACACACTTGAAAAAATCATAAATTGCACATTGTAACTGTATGCTTTACCTAGGTATAAAGAAAACACAAACTTTTTTTTAATAATGACAACGGCAAACAAAATCTAGACCTTACATATTATAATTTGGAAAAAATATATGTAATGTAATGTAAAAAAATAATTAAAATAAAATAAATAATTATAATAACAAATAATTGAAAATGCATGTAAAATATTGTTTTATCGAGTAGGTAACTTAAATTAGGTTATGTTCCTTATAACTGAACCTTTAAGACCATTTGAGTTTATACTAATATAAGAATGAGCATTTAAAATATTCTTCTCTTTGAATAATATTATTTGCTACAGTTAAAAAGAGTATAAAATTATATGGTATTGACATTTTAGAGTTTTCTTATAGTGTATTAATCGTTGTATTAAATTATTTTTCGGAGACGCTATTATGAAAATTAGAATCTATAAGTCGTGATACCGTGTTTTATTGAATTTAACTGAGAAGCATTACCGTGACGTATGAGTATGACTAAACAAAATCAACGGCAGTTTATTATTCTTTACTAAGATCACTAGTTATTCGGACACGGATAGTCTAGTTATTTTTTATTTTTTATTTATCTGCTCAATAAAAATAAAAATGCATATTATTCATTTTTTCTAGTTAATTGTTTTACATTAAAAAAAAATAAAAACAATAGTTAATTGATTACATTATGAAGTTTCAAGCAATATCGATAGATATTTTAAATTGGTATAGTCTAAATCCCGAATCCCGAGAATTACTCTCATTTTATCCCATAAAAAGTAGACTCATAAAAATTATACATAGTTTTAGTTAGTACTGACGGTGGTATTGTATTTATATTTATTTGCACATAACACTTCATTCAATACAAATTAGATAATTGTTTAAAAACAAATTGTGACATTGTATATATATACTATATAGTCAAATTTTTATTTTTTATTTTCAAAAATAATAAAATAACTAAATAGAATTTTCATAGTTTTTGTTGTTGAGATAATTGTATTGTTCTTATTTCGAAGTTTATCTACTCAATAATCGTCAGATCAATAGTTGATTGTTTTAAGTTTAATGTGAAATAACTTTATGATTTTTTTGTTATTTAGGTAGAAAGATTGGTATAAAGTTTATACCAATCTTTCTACCTAAATAACAAAAATTCATAAGTTAAATCATAGTTTATACTATAAACTATAAATACAAACTAAACAAAATTTTGGCTCCACATGAGATTTCTATTTTTCTCTTTTTAGGCAGTTGCAAAACTGAAAACAGTAACGCAATGCTTATACCATGTTTATTGTCTATGATCTATTTGATTCTTCATAATATTACTAATAATTAATAAGTAATTACCACTAAATAATAATTGTCAATATAAATTGTTGTTAATACCCCATAGAATTCAGTCAAATTAATAAATGTCTTAACATAATGTGTATATTATACCAATTGGCTTAAAATTAAACACTAATTTTCTCGAAATGTCTCAACGTTTTTCAAAATATATATATTTTTTTGTAATTATAAAAATATATTTATACTTATATACCTATATATTTTTACTACCTATTTTTTATCATCATAATATCTTAAGTTTTTTCTTTTATGAATGACAGCTTACACTTTTAACTTAATATTCCGAAGCACAATATTTTCTGAGAATTTTATTGTACAAAAATGAATTTGGAACGAATAGTTAATACTTAATATAATTAGTTTCAAGCCACTCAGCTCATATAAACTCCAAATACTTAGAACTTAGTAACTACTTAGTAACTACTCGTTCAAAAATCGATTTGTATGCATGAGAATTCTCAGATTGTGTTTATAATCTAAATTCTAAGCCATACATAATATAATATATCAACTAAGATCAACTAAGATCATCTTATAGTAGATTATAAGATTACCTAGAGATAAACGGTATTGTTGAATTTTGTTGTTAATATATATTTAGTAAATATTGATAAAAAAATACACTAACTTGATCAATGTAGTTGGGGGGGGGTAGAACCCCACAAAACCCCCTCCCAAGAGAGTGCCTATAAATATGATACAATATTTATTATTCAGAATAATTATTTTTGATAAACATTAATCAGAAATTCATTATACATTTACAAATCGCGAGTAGCCATAAGAAGACCACAATAAATATTAAATTTTAATAATTTTAATCTATACTACGGTACCTTTTTTTTTTTGAACAAAATTTTATTTACGATCCGTAATTGCAATATATATTACAATAAGTAAATGGTATGGGGATGATTAGCGTGAAGGGGGAGTCACCCATTGGCGACACGGCAATATAAGGTACCTATCTATTAGATTCTGAGCGGAGCGAGAAAATTAGTGGTTTTAGAACGGTATTTTTTTTTTTATCCTGTATACAAAATTTCTACCAGAAAGAGTGCTTTGATTTCAACATAATATAGTATCTTATCTTTTAGAAAATTGGACCAAGATGGTATTTTAGAGAGGTCATTTTTCGATTTTCTCAATAACTATTTAATGCCTCGGGAAGAACCAGTGAAAAATTACAAAAAACCGCTAAAAAAGGGATTTTAATTTCTAACGCTTTGTTTATCACCATAGAAACGAATAAAAAAATGTTTTTCTTATACAATGATATTATATCATTGAATTCAAGTTTAAGACAATTCATTATACATTGACCCACTTGTAACCTACTGTACCGCAGAGCGACATCCACTTAACCCGTTTTTTTATTTTTATTTCATTTTTATTAAAGCATTAATCTGTATTTCATTTATCATAAGTAATATTACGAAACGTTAGGTATAATTACACATGCTTATAAAAAATAATATGACAAGTTTAGGTGTCAAGATAATATATTATATATTATAAGAAATCAATTTGAGAAAAAATTGCACCTTGTTTGTACTACTGTAGTACTAGTGCCTTTATTGGCGTGTGTGTGCTCAAACTTGTTTGTGTGCGGACTTGTGGTTGCCGATACACACTATTCGTTACTATCGTTCAACAGCAGCACACTACACTATTATACCACACGCAAATAATATCATAACGCCGTGTGCAGTATTGACCTGCGTGTTTAATAATATGAGACACGAGTGCATTTTCTGTGTACGACCCCCGAGGGCAATGGGAATTAACCATAACACGACCGTTGAATATGTACCACGCACACATTGATCACGGTTTTGCAGAGTTGTGTGGCAATGGCATAATATGTGAAGGGGTTACATTAGCGGTTACCCGTACAGGCTACTACTGTTTTAAATTGGAAATCGCGTAAGGTGCGCGGTAGACGCGTGGTCAATAATTTTGTTTGCTACATGGGTAGGTATATGTACCGAAAAAAATATACAAATATACAATATACATGTAGCTGGTATATTACGTGTATGTGTAGGTTACATATTAAAATTGGAGTTAAATAATAACATTATAATATATAGGTCTCTATGCGTCGTTTTTAATAAATAAAGATTTCCGATCGTGGTTAAAATAAATAACGGTTCTGCGGTTTTTATAAATGATGATTTTTCATTTCGTATGTTCTTTATCTAAATAAATTATTTAATAAATTATCATTTTTTTTTCAACTTATTGTCGAATACGAATCAAACTTATGTCTTGTAATACTTCCCTGTAGAGTCTTTACCTTGTTCGGGTGATTACAATATTTATTCATATTATTATGAACTAATTGATAATAAATTACGTAAGTTCTCAATGAAAAATTATTTATTATTTTGGTTTTTGGTTTTAATGTAACAATTTTACATATGAACTCTTAAATAGGTACTCACTACGCAATATAAGTAAGATTAAATCATTTTAAACTTTACTAATCCAGTTAATTAATCGTGGTTGTTTTGAGTACAAACTAAATATTATTTAAATACAGTTTTTGTATAGGTTATAAATCAGAGACATGCTTTGTGTGATCGCATACAAATATAATACTGTAGTCTGTAGTGTAGTTACATTTATTTCTGACGATTGTCAACACGTCATCGGTTGTTTTGACCTCATTTCAATCAGAAATCGTAAGTCCCGCTGATTTACAAAGGCTACTGTTAAGTAAATTGTAAACTTGTGAAGGAATAGTAGATTTGGCAAGTAATCAGATTTTACAGTGTGATATTGTTTTTGGCTACCAAGAGGTGTAATATTATGTACCTTTTGTATAACCTGAATAAGTAACACTCGTTATAGAAACAAAGGTTACTGCTCTCTGAATTTAAAAATTACTATTTTTAAACTTGAAGTCGATATTTGACAAACAAATTTTGGATCGATTTGGCGTACACCCAGTGACTGTATTAACACTAATACACTTATACACTTACCTATCGAACAAATGATTACCTACATTATTTGTAACATGATTGATGAATACAGAATACTGGACTTAGTTTCAATTTTTTAAATCAATTATAACCATATATTAATTATAAATTGCTTAGGCTTGATGTGTTTGTAACACATTTATTCAAATACTTGTAATGATTAATTATAATCATTTTAATAATAAACATATGTTTAGCTGCTAATATAATGGAACTATTATGTTTATAAAATCTATTAATATATTATCAAACTATTACAACAAATAAACATTAGGTACTTATATATATATATAATGCATCTATATAATCTATATAATTCATACCAATTAATGCATTTTTAATACCGTGGGAACAATTTAAAAACTGAAGGTATATAATATAATGTTAATGACATAATTTACCTCCTATAATGATCTTTTAGTAGCCATTTGTTTTTAAATCGCGTGGTTTTTTTTCATTGTAGGAATTTTAAATATCTGTCAATACTTAGGTACTTTACAGAGATTTAAAACGAAAGAGCGGTGACCATCAATAATACATTTTGACTTAGAGTTTTCCTTGTTTTAAAATCGTGTGATTTCGGTTCGTTAAGTACTGCCAGAAACCAACGGCGGACAAAAAGAAAGGAAGCCGCGAGACAATTGAATGGCTTTCTAAAGAGAGTTTCGAGAAAGATATGTGTCCAACATTGAACGACAGTACAACGGCCTTAGCACAAGGATGTATTGAAAAAACCAGCTCGGTATCGATAAGTCCATTTTAGGGATTCTGAAGAAACGCAACGAGTGCTGGACGAGTTCTTCCTTCTCTACATCACTCGGTCGCTGTGCAACGGGACTCGACACGGCTACCGTTTTCCCATCGGTTTCCCACTACTACCGGGTTTGCTAGTCGGCCATCCGTTCGCGTCGCGGTCACTTGTTGTTCGTATATTTCGGTGTTCGTAAAGCCCAAAAATTTATTGTTTTTGAATCGATAATATCGACCGTTTATATTTTGTTATGTTTTGTGGTGATGTTCGGTGCGATCGCTTGTGTGGCTGTCAACAATCAAAGGAGTCCTTTGCTGAAAGGTAGAATCCAACCTACCAGGTATGCAAAGTTCAAACATAAATCGTTACCTATATTATACTATTATAATATTGTGTATAGAGAGCGCCCCTAATGGCCTATTAGCCTGTGGACAATTCATGAATTTATTATTATGGATAAGTACCTACTTTGGATTGAACGATTAATGATTCGTGATTTATATATCAGAGCTAATTCATAAAGAAATATTTTGCATATTTTTAGAGAACTACACGATTCTATATGTTATTGTTTGATCACTTTTTTTTGTTATTTTTGTTAATATTTTACTGTTATTAGATTAGATAAAAACTGATTAACATATTTCATATGTTCTGATTTAGTTCAATTTATAATTATACCTACCTGTTTAGTATTGTTATAGTTTATTACTTTAGGTCAATGATTTGTCATATCGTGTAATACATAAATAGAATAAGAATATCTGAATATCCATACAACATTTTATCCAAGGTAAATTTGTATTAATTTACATTCTGGTAATTAAGATTAAGAAATTATTGGTACCTATATAATTTGTTAGTTATTTAAAAAATTTATAATTAATCATATATTGAATATTCAGATAATGAAAATATGTAAAAAAAAGACTATCAAGTAAGTTGTAGGTTTATTAATTTAAAATGTATAACTATTACCTAATGCTAATTTTATTTTTTCTGAATCATAAATATAATTCCCTACATTTTTGTAAATTTCTATAAGTAGTCTAATACTTTAAACTAGCTTTAATGAGATCTATTTTATTTATATCATTGGTAGAAGTTCATTTGATATAGGTAATAAAGTTAAAATACTTTTCTTTATTTTAAGCATTTAAAATGTTCTAATGGGATCGGTAAATAATAATTGGTAGTAAAATAAGCGTTCTATATTGTTCATTAGAAATAATAAACAGTTAATACCAAACCTGTTTAATATCTGGTAACAGCTTAGAAATGCACAAACACAACTTAAATGTATTCTAAATAAAATAAAATTTGAAATACAATCACAATGCTGGAAACGATATTTTTAAAATAATCTTAAATGTACCATACTGTTGTGAATTGTGATATAATATGGAAAAATATTAATTTTTTTAAATGATTATCTTCTTAGCAACCTATTTTACACTCATTATTCTTGTAATAGTTTGTATAGTTTGTAGGTTTGTTTGTTTAACTATCCCATAAGGAAAACAAGAACCTATATAGTATTAGTATATAGGTACTACCTGAAATGTATATTTTAATGTGTTCGTCTAAAATATACACAGATACGTAGCTAATCTGTTTTTTATAAAAAAATCAAATGCAGTGATTTATATGAACGGTTAAGGGATTATATTCCATAGTAGGTAGATTCAATCTGGTCAACCGGAATAATACCATTGAACTGTAAAAACATATCTGAGGGAACCATATTGAAGTTAATCGGAATTTTGAAAATTGCTGTTGTTTGTTTTACATCAATGATCATAACAACCAAATTAAATTCTTTTTTATTTCCATTTTTTGTTTGCCTAATTTTACAGATTATCAATGGTTTTCTATGCGATGTACTAAAAATGCCGTTTGATGTACAGAAGATTCTAAATTCGTATTTTTTTATATTATCTTAAAATTCAAATCATCCGAACAGCGAGCCATGACGGCTCAGGGGACAAATAAATAGTTACTTTTGAGCGCTATTGAAGCATCGCGACGGGTCACGGACAACGATCGTTATAGAGGACACTTAAAAAAAATCATTTCTCATACTAAAATAATTCAAAACTACCTACATAAAAGAAAGGTTGAAGTGTACACTATAGTGATTTGTTATTACATGACTGTTGAAATTTCAGTGAAAAAAAAATGTTTGTTTTGGACGTAATACTTGCCAAATGCCCTGTGTACATTATGTTAATTTATTTGTGTAGTATTACGGACAGGACTATAAACACAGTCCGTTTTTCGACCATTTATTATTGACCACACACAAACAGATAAGAAATGTAGGTATGTAGTATTTACCTATACTGGCTATACTATTGTATCAAAAAAAATCTACGAAAGATTACACTTTATCTTATAAAACAATAACAGTATATAATACACCATAATAAAATTCCTATAACAATCATAATTTTCCGTATTATATTACGAAGATATAAAGATATAACTTGATAAACTTTTTTTAAAGGTTTTTCTATGGTACAAAAATTAAAATAATTTTCATATCTATCGTATAAATGCATCAAATTATGTATGAATAAATTATTATGATAGGTGAAACATCATTATTTGATATTTTGATATTGGAGTAATCTATATAATATGTTAATAAAATGAATAAGATAAAAAATTCAGTAATATTGAGTTTTTGTTATAAAATATGAAGACAAAGTATGAAAACATAATAAAAAGTTATATTATTATCAGCACGCTTTTAAAGGGTTTTGTACCTACCTATACTTTGAAAATGAATAGTATAGGTTCAATTCTACCTAAAAAATGTTAATTAAATTATTATTGCTAAGTTTAGATTATCATTATTGTATGCAGAGAAAGAAGGTTAATGGTTTCATAATGATACTTTTTTCAATTTTAATACTTTTTAAAGTACCCACCTAGTTTAAATGCTTTAGAAGTTACTCGTGGCTTAATCTTTTAATTAGAAACTTACTGGTGTCTGGTGGTTATTAACTATTATATACACAATTTAATTCAAATAACATAACTGCTACTATGAGTCGATTAAACTTTATATTATTTTAAATAATATCTCCATATAGACAACTTGTTTGGGACTTTTCTAATTTCATAGTTGTGTACAAAATAAAATTAATAATTTTAATAATAAAATGGTCAAATATAGTTAGGTATGTATAGGCTTATTATAAATGTATAACTATTTATTTTTAATTATAAATATAAGAGCATTCGTTTAATAAGACTACAATTATACATTATGATTCCATACACTATCTATTTATGACCTACCCATATTTTAAATTTAATATAATAACTTATTAGTTATTATCATGGTTTTCTATCTACGGATCGAGGATTTTACTTTTGTGCAAATTTTATGCGTTTGCCGTTTACGGAAATATAAGTCCAACGTAGTAACGATTTTTGTGGTTCAATTTTCAAAGGCCTAATTAGAAGTGGAAATAGTTTATCCGTATATGTTTCATGAAACCAAATTGTATAATTTATTTAAAGTAATTAATATTGTTATTTAAATGACCAAGCAATTATAAGTTTACTTAAAAATAAAATATTTAATCAAAATCCACTTCCATCAAATACGTCTTGTACAGCGTTTTTATAGTCTTCTGATTATGATGTCTCTCAGTTGAGCATGTAGACAACACAGCATTTGAATATTTCATATGTCGTAGATAACTTTTTCAGACTTCACTTGAAACGGACGACCGAATTTTTATACCCAGCCCCCCCCCCTCAAAAAAAATAAAATATAAAAAAATATTTCGGGTTTTCAATCTTCTCTCGATAGTCAACAATCCGAAATATACAGTGTCCCAAAAATAGTATCCAATAATTTAAACGAGTGCTTGTGATCAGTTTTTTTTACAAGTCATTATTTTCGAACACACGGCGATCGTATACTGACGGGAAGTTGTCTCCAAACATAGTGATAAATGACATATGGACATAAAACTGTGCACATGTACACTAAGCATACGTGTGCAATATGTGTATACATATACTACCTATATGTATTATATATTAATATTATTTTACCGCTAGTTCCGGTCTGTTGGTAGTGTTGACGGTTGTACTCGGGAAAAGAAAATTAATGTCGTTATAATAACCGCCGAGTAAAAATATAGGAAGTATGAAAATGACTTCGTAAAAAAATGAGTTTGGGTAAATTGTATAATATAGTCCAATATAACATCGGTATAATAAATATTAATACATTAGTTTGATTCTGACACCACTTTTTTCTCCCGCAGGGCTCTTTATATTTACTATGAATATTAAGCAGAATTAATTATCCTAATATATATAATAGACGTACTCTGATAGATAGTATTTTATAACATAATGTTAATAAAAATATTATTATATTGTTTTAATTAGAATTATTTTAGAATCCACGCAGAACTTGCATGAACAACCGTGGTACAATATATATTATATTAAGTTCCATTTCCCCAACCCCGCCGTAAGTATATTATATTATACTTAATTCCCGTTATATTATATTTTGATTGAGTTTGAAATTGGATAATATTATAAAAAGTCGATAGTTTCAGTTAATACACGTATTTATTTGACGTTAACCTAATGCATTGTAGTATATGAATAACATTTATTTACGTAGGTAATTGAACAATTTGGTACATAATAGGTACTACATAAGTGTAAAATACAATTAACGAACGTGTTTAAATTTTAGTTTCCGTGTAATTCAACAATGCATTATCGTACAATATGTAGGTACTAGCACATAGGAATATGATTTGATATAATTATATAAGCCCTTTCGAGTTTCAAAAGTTATAACTTATAAGTATGGATACTCAAACAGATTTTTGAACCAAAAAATCACAATTATTTTCAAGCATAAAAATAATGTTTTGTTGCTTTGTAAACGATTTTTAAGCACATTATTTTTTTAGGTTTTGTATTGCTATTATCTAAATTATAGATACTTCTCAAAAAGAAATTTGTGTTAACTTACATTCTAAGTAGAATTAAAAGATGTAATCACCGCCTGCATAGTTAATAATAGTTTTAAACATCAAAGTGTACAGCCGATTTGTTGATTTTATTTGTTTAAATAATTGATATAGTATTAATTCAAATAAAATTAATATATAGGTAGAAAATATTACTTATAAACCATATGTCTTCGAAATCAAAATGAGCCATTATTATAATTAATTTCCGAAGAAATATTTACTATCTATATAATATTTTAAGTACCTACACATAATATTGCATTTACTTCAATGAAGAATATTAAATATACAAATTATAACTACCTATCATAAAAAATGTATAAATCAAGTTAAATCAACTAAAAGCTATTAAAATGTAGAGTATCAATGTATTTAAGTTATTAAAACATGTAAGTACTATATTATGATTATTAAATTATTGGTCCTCAACAGAAACATTGAAGGTAATGCAATGATATACTTAACTTCAATATTTATTAGAATATTATTAATTTTAATATTTATTTTAGTAATAATGAATATTATTGTTCTTTTTTAGTCTTGATAAAGATTATTTTTTGGTTAGTTTTTGGAGTATATAGTTAATAATGTTCAAACAGTTTCATGAAGCAACTTGCTATATTATATTAAACACAGAAAGTAGTTTAAAAATGTGAAAAAGAATTCCTTAGTAATTTCCAAGAAAAAAGCAATAAAAGACAAAAAAAAAATAGTGAAGAATTATGTTACTATATAAGCTTACCCGACTTAAAAAATCTAATCGATTACTACTCCGAAAATTAAAAATATAAGGATACTATACATATAATTACGTAAAACTTACTATAGTGACTGAAAGCTTTTTGTAACATGTACCAAGGGACGATTTCTTGTATAATATATTAAGACAAATTTAAACCAAACTTAAATCCATAGGTAACATTTAGGCGTATTACTTCTTAAAACTTGATTTTATTATTGCCGATATTGTTTATTTGTTATTACTATTGAATTGATAAACCTTTTACTTACATAATATGCATCACATAGTTTTAATTTAATTAAGTACTCCAGTTAGTTGATTTTTATGTTGTTCGAAAAAATGTAAATGGCAGTCGTTACGGATTGCCGCGGACGTGTCTAATATTTTTTATCAGCTGGACAGGAAATAAAAACGAATTCTTCTCTTGTTATCAGTGCATTAGTGTAAACGAAATTATCTCAACAAAGGTTTTCAGGGAATGGTGTATAGTATACTATAGTGTTGTATAAAACGTGTAATAGACAGTGGAAAAAGGGTGAACGAAACGCGCGTGGTAAAACATTCGGAACAATAGTTTTCGAGTATAATAAATTATGGTGAAAAGTAAATTGTCCCACAAAAGTTAAAAAAGAAGAACGAAAATAAGAGGCCTTTCCTTTGCTACGGACGGCGAATATTATCCAGAAGGTTTTTGCTTTGTTTTGTGAGATTGTGGTCCGCCGCCGCCGCTGGTCACCATGGCAACGTTATGTAGCACTGTCGATCATTTACCGTCGGCGTCCTTGAGTGTGTTTTATTTAATAGTGATCAACTAAGTTTGTACGTAAGCACAAAGGTCCAATAATTGTTTTTCACATTTCACATATTATTTTTCTCATACATGTTATGCACTTCATATGTAAAATGTACTAATAATTTAACTTAGATAATGAACTATAATAGTTTAAAAGTAACACCTATTATGTAATTTATTTTTCTCGTCTCGATTATTTTATAATTTTAATGAAATTACGTGAAGTGTTTTAAAGAATGTTTTCTAAACGTGATTAGGTACGTAAAAATAGAATAGAACTATAGAATAGTATAATTAATTATACTTGCATAAGCAATCAAATAATATGCAATACTGTCTTAAACATTATTGTGCTATTATTTTTTATTAACTATCCTATTGTATTAAATTTATATGTTTTAAACGATTTCATGTCGTTTATGAGATTTAAATTTTTTAAATTTTAGTAATTTAATTTAAATTCTTATGTTATACAAAATATAATAGGAATAATGCTGTCGTTATGACCAATGACGTATAATAATATTTTATTGTTATGTAAATGTTATAAGTATAATATTATTATATAATGTTGCGTCGTATAACTTTGAATAATACAATTTTACAAAAAAAAATTTCTATTATATAATATATAGTTCTTCAAGTTCTTGCACTTGGAAATTGGAACCTTTCTTAGTCGCTCATTCAATGAATTGTGTCTTTGAAAAGTCACAATCAATAAGTTATACTCGGCTAAAAGGAAACTGAAACTGAAACCGAACAACCTTTTATTTATTGTTTACTCAAGTGGCTGAGTTTTTTAGGTGATTCATTTTATTATAAACAATTTATAATTTTTACGGAATAATTCATGTAACAAATCTAGGTCAATATTCATCTTATATCGTTTTTAATTAATGAGTTGAGAATTAATTTTACTGTACCTAAATACTTACTTTTATTAGAATGTGATACTTCTAACCTGATAAAAAATATCACGATTTAGAAAACTGTTAAGTATTTATAAATGGACTTAAATAAATATTTTTACAGTTAAGTAAATATCATATTATACTCATATTTAATAATCTTTATATAATGTTTTTTTTAAAAAGTGCCAACATCGTGTAAAATATTTAGTTAAATATGAGTTAACGTTGTCTATAATTGTGAAAAAAATAATTTAGAATAATATACTATTTGTAATTTGTATGACCTATACTACACGTCAGTTGACAGTTAATATATAGATAGCTATTTTACGAATTTAATCGTTATTATTACTACATTTTACCTTTACTATTACAAAAATTGAATTTAAAAAAATGAACTAATATAAGTAAATTACTTGCATTGCGATCGAATGTTTGTTATTCAGATACGTAACTTTTAATCACACAATTTTATTAAATTAAAGGAGCTAGGTATCACTAATAATAATATAATTTATCATATTAACTATAATTAAATCGGAAATCCAGTCTATTAAAATTTAGTAGCACGTTTACTGAAAACGCTATGTTATTTTTGAGTTTAATTAAGTATGGGTTTCTTCAAACCATAAAAAAATATAACATTTATTTTTAATAATTATAACAAAATATTGAATATGCTCCGTTATTAAGAGTTCTTTTTTATTCTTCTTGGAAGTATTGATATTTACTAAATAAATGAATTAACCTGTATTGATTTTCAGTTTATATGGGTATATAGAATCAATTATTATTTTACTTTTTCGAATCGTTGTAAATATAAAAAATTATCAATAAACACTAATAAAATGAATATTTATATTTCATTGGTTTATATTATTTCATTTAAGTTATAACTAATAACGATATACGAGGTAAACAATACAAAGTTATACAACTTCTTTGAAGGTTTGGACGTTGGGTACATATTATTCTTATAATAAAATTCGAGATTCCTTTAATTGGAAATTCTGAATATTAATGAAAACGCAAATTTTGAGCATATAATTTCAAGCCAACGCGGATTGCTGATTTTGAAATTAACATAAATTAAGTCATATTTACTATTTATAATTTATATTTTAACTTCTGGCTTATAAATAATAGAGTCTTTGAGAGTCGGCATCACTATTCATTTATTGTTACGTCAATCTCTTTTCTGCAAAATGAGATAGCAATAAAAATAGTTGAAACTATATCTTTCGAATCTACATAATGAAAACACAACTTTATTTTCATACTCGAGGAAATATCCTTTTACATTTTTAGAAACCAGAATTTAATTATTTAGGTAGTATTTAAGATGTAGGAAGATACCTACTTAAAAAGTAAACAAAGTACTGATATATTGCAAAAAAAAACAACATTTTACACATGACCGTGAGCATTTTAATCTCGAAAAGTCTGAAAAATAGACTTTTTTGGATTAAAACTACTATTATATTTCAAATAAAAATCCAGAAAATCATATATGATTTATCGAGTATAATTCATATTATGTACATTAATGTTTAGTGCACAACAGAAACTAATATTATATACCTAGCGTATATCTAGAACCTAGGTATATTCTACAGCTTACCTATACATTGCCAGTTGTAGTTGTCATATACTTATTATATTGTATTATAGAATTATACTACCTACCTAAATCACATCGATGATAATAATAGGTAGTAATAATTTTATACAT
This sequence comes from Macrosiphum euphorbiae, assembly GCA_949089665.1. NCBI lineage: Eukaryota > Metazoa > Arthropoda > Insecta > Hemiptera > Aphididae > Macrosiphum > Macrosiphum euphorbiae. Next base: position 14,115,838 of record CARXXK010000004.1, on the reverse strand, counting down.
AAAAATTCCAAACCGCTGCGTGTCACAAATCGTGTCCATCGAGAATTTATAATGTATTCATATATCACCATGATTTTCGCCTCATCGTGAGGCACGTACGTGATGTTTGAAAAAATGGGGTGTATACGTTTATGTATAATATATAATATAGTTCATCGATTTAACTTCTAACGGTGTAGGTATACCCACTTGGTAGAGGTGGACATTCGAGTCGGTCAAGAGCAGAGCGTAGGTATATACCAGAGATGCTTTAGAATTTTAGAAACCGTGAACAAAATATTATCGTGGTGTTCAGTGTCTGTGTGGTACTGTGGTAAGAGCAACAATGGTAGGTCGAGTTAACTGAGTAGAGAAAAGGTATAAAAATGTTATATTATAAAATCACAAATATTGAAGTCTTATGTAACCGCATCATAACTTGTGAAAAAAATAATATTCCATATAATAACCGATATTATTATATTTTCACTCCGATTCGTTTCGTTTATCCTACGCTGAATTGATGCGACAACAACGAGTCAATCGTTTCAAAAATGTGGTTCTCCCGCGTGAATGTCATGGATTCGCATAATCCACCGAATCCGGTATACTGCTTAGGTCGGTGTGTTCATTAAACGCAAATATATAGGTACATCACGTCGGGTGGTGGTAAGGTTAAGTCGCCGCAGATGGCTAAATTCGACCACAATATTCTCTCCTAGGCCAATCACCGCCACCACCGATTCTTCCGATATCGCCGCTACCCGGGAGCGTATGTACACATGGTGGCGGCTGACGAGTTTTCCCCTCCGCGGGCGATGACGCTGAAGCTCTCTGGTTGCCACGGCAACGGGATGAGCCGTTTCGCTACCACCACCATAGTCTTTGGGAGGAACGCGACTAAAACGTTATTTGCACCCCTAATTGGTGCCGCCGACGCAATGAATAGTTTCAACACTGTGGTGGCTGATGACGAGTCGGAGCGATATCGAATTCGAACTCCGTATAAAATATATAATTAAAACAAAAACAAAAACAACACACACAGAACCTCGAGCGTGCGTCTTACACACACTTATAAATAATATATGTATATGTTGTTATTTGCACTCTGCCGTGGTTTTTTTTTTCACCCCCTCGTCCGTCACTACGCGTTTATTTGGTTACGGTTGGAATGCGTGTGCTGCGTGATTTTATACGACTTCGTCGTCTGCGGAATGCCTTTTGACTGTAAGTCTTCTGTGGAGTGTGGACATGCCACACATACACACACATACGCGCGTGCGCGAGCGGAAAAGTGAGAGAGAAACGGTGTGTGTGTGTGTGTGTGTTTTGAAACCACAGTGCAGTTGTTCTAAAATTCCCGGCAAACTAAAATACCTACTATGTATAATATTATTATAATAATATGATACCTCCAAGGCTCCACGAATAATCCTTTCTCTCTCTCTCTCTCTCTCTCTCTCACCCACTATCTCTCCCTTTCTCTGCAGATATAAATACCTTTAGTGGCTGTATATAGTGTATGTCGTATGTATATATTATATTATATATAGTACCTACCTACTCGTGCGACATACGAAAATCAAATGACGCATCCGAGCGACAAAGGATCGAAATTTGAAACGATAACCCTGAATCCACGTGTTATAGTTTACTTACTTTCCAGCGACACAGATCAGTCCCCGAGATTTGTTTGATTTAAGTTTTGGACGTAGGCGGATATATGAGCATTACCGTCTATTCAAATATAGTATATTATACTTAATAGTAAATATACCTATAATATACCTTTCAGCGATTTAAAATATTCTACGATACCTAACTCACTTGGAGAGAATATATTTTACCATCAAATTTTTATTTATCTATACATTTTTCATGATAAGTATTTCATACTTTTATATACGCGTATAACAAGAAAGTGTTTTCAAAAATATTTTTAATTTCCATCTACTTTAATATATAAATAGGCAATTAAGTTACATTTAAGTCTTTATGCGGTTTATTAAATTTACTTATTGTAGGTACTTTTATATAAAATATTACAAATTGTAAATATACTATTTTTTTTTAAATAAAAAAATAATAAAAAAGTCTTTATGTAAATAGTTTGTATTTTAAAATCCAAGTGCTGAAATAATGAGTTCTAAATAATATTGACGAGACTGCAGGACTTAAAGGTTTCTGTATGTTATATAATAATATTAGCTGATTATCCCGGCTTCGCCCTTGTGATTTTTTTTTTGTGTCATATCCTATTCCTATATAATACCACTACGATATTATATATGTGCATCTCGGCTTAAATTTATCTCAGTTTTAGTATAGGTACTTCCCTTCACGGACTTTAGTCTACCTAGTTTTGTGAAATAATTCAACCTAGATGAACAACCGCAAATTTCGGATTGGATTTAACACTTGGTGTACTTTTTAACGTGGTTAAACTATTTACTCTCTAAACTATTCTGACATCTCTAAAAATAATCCCTGAGATTTTTGTAAAATTCAATTAAGTAGTTTTTATGTATATAAGCTACTACATACAGTTAAAACATTTGGTTTTAAGATATATAGTTTCTTTATTCGAGGCCATAAGTGTGACAATTTCATGCATGCTTGTATACCTGATCTGCCCAACCAATGCCAACCATTTATAAGCAACCAAAAAGATTCACCATTTCAAAAAAAGATCGATGTTTGATGAACTCTCTAATGCTGTTTTGTTTTTATATTTTAAAATATACAATAATAATATTTTGGATTAGAATTTAGATAATAATTAATATTAGCTATTACTAACAAAGATAAATTCACTTTATCTTTATTATTATTATATCGTGTTAAGCAACAGCACAATATTAAAAGCTCACATTCGGGTAAATCAAGATTTAATTGATAGAAATAATAATAATATCGATATTTGTGTAGGTAGTTCGGTTGGTTAAAAAGTTTTAATTTCCACCGTGAATCTGAAGATCCCCGTTTGACCACCTCTTTAAAATGCGAATATCGGAAAATAATTTCTTATTGTACATCTAGATCATTAAGGTTCTATTCCAAATTTAAATTTCGTATGTTTTATAGTGTTTGAGGTGCTGATGAATGAATGAGTGAGTGGTAGGTATTTGCCTTTTATATTATTTAGATAATATATATGTAATTTACATACAGACGAGTGATTATTATGCGCATTTGTTGTTTTTGTGACAGATAATTTATATTCCATTGATCAACAAAGTTTATGTTCACCAAATTAATTTAATTGATTTTGTTTTGATTATCTTTTAAATTAAGTAAAACAACTTCCGACAAATTGAAAACGACAACGTTAGTTTCAATAAAATCGTAAATCAACGATTATACCGCCATAACATTAATATAATGGGTTATAGAAATTGAGAAAACAGCAAGCTGTCAAAATATTTTCTTTTTACAATAATAATTACCATAACAAATGAATACGTCGTTAACAATAGTCTTTTGGCTATTTTTGTCAGTGCCAATTTTTGGATAGATTTTGCCTGCCCGCCACCGTTGCTTTTCGTACTCATTATTCCGGTAACTATACTGCACTACTGGTTAATAAAACGAAATATTTAGATCATCTGGAAGCGAACCAATTTTTTTTTTTTTTACTGCCGAGGAGAGAGATTGAAAAAAATAGCAACTAGTGGTAATAAATTATTATTAAGCAGTAGACGGATAAACTGACCGTAAATAAAGGCCTGCGTGGAAATTGGCGCCTTGTCTGAAAAAATTAAAAAACAAACAGGAATAATAATAACGAAAGGTCTATCTGGCAAAGATCCATCGGGTCTCCAGACCGGAATATATTTTGGTTCTAAACGTGACGCAATTTTAAATACCCTATTAAAAATTAAATTAAAACTACGAAACGTATGGCGTATATTCATCGATTTAAATAAGAGTTTGGCATTAAACTACAATAATTAAGGCTGTTTTTTGGTCAGTTGCACTCAGCGATGTTGGGGTGAAATGTACCTTTATATTGTTGTACTTTGGGTTCAGCGTGAAAGAGATTTCCACTCAATTTGCTGACAAAAACAAAACACCAAAATTAAAGATTTAGGTAGGTGCAGAACACTATTATAGTCGTTCGTAATCAAAAGTGCAGCATTGAAATATTTCTTTTTAAAATTATAATAACATTGCATCATTAATAGTGTACAAACGAATTATATGGTCTTTTAATTTCAGAACAGTTAAATAATTTACTCCGTTTTCAGATTCGAATACCTAATGTGTTCATTTGTTTGTGGAAATCTTTTGTGTTAATATAGTTTCTAAAGCTGATTAAAATGCACGTTTATTTTTTCTGTTAATATTATAATACCTATGCTCATTGTTTTTATATTTCATCAAATTGTACCGCTGCAGATTGAATTATTCATTGGTTTTCATTGGTTATTATAATATTCACTAAATACCAATATGGGTATACCTACCTATATGTTTTTATTTTCATTCATAGTTTATTAGTTCTTCTTTATTTATATAAATATATTATATATTTATATGTAATTATATACATATTATTTATAATTATGTATTTATATGTACATAATATTTAAAAAAGTAATAAGGAACCGTCCTACTGTACAGTTGAAGGTGTCGAGTGTACCTATAGTCATTGAGTAAGTCACTATAAATTTGTTAAGTTTAAATTCAATGGTAACTATATCGTATTATTAATAAAACGATTCTGAACAAAGACTGTCTGTCAGCTTATATAATATATTGCTATTATAGACATTTATTTTACTATTAGGTGCTATTAGTATACCAATTGAATATTAATCATATTACAGTAGGTAAGTTGAATGAATTTTTCCAAAAACATTGTATGTATAATATCATTAATAGGTATTTAATTATTACAATAGTACCTATTTAATATTATGCACATCATAATATTATATTGTTGACGTTAACTTTAGGGAGTCAACACCGAATTACCGTAGAACGATGTGAATATGTTCGTGGTATAATAGCTTAAAATTAATCTAAATATATTGAACATAGCATTGTGACATTTTATGCACTATACATAAAGTATAATAGTAGCCAATAGGTAAACTTAAAAGTTTTAAATCCCCATGAAAAATACTTTATGAATTACAACAAAATAAACTAAAATCGTTTAATGAGAAATTATTATTTTACGTGTGTCCAATTTCGTAAAAATGTATCCTTTAGACGCTCATAAAAAAATATTTTTGGACTTATGCTCAACCTTTTTTTTTATATTCCAGTTATAAAAGGAACCTAGTATTAAATTTTAAAATCTTAGGTATAAATATTAAAGATTTTATGCATTTTAAACTAGAAAATATTTTGAAAATGTTCGCGGTTTTTACGAAATTTGACAAAATTCCAAATTCAAACGCTCATAAAGAATTATTTTGGATTTACTCTCAACTTTACTTTTAGCTCCAATAATAACAATTTATGAATAATCTTGTATTCAATTTATAATTTGGTTTTACTAGACTTGGGTAATGGTTTAGTCTTACACTCTTACGTGTTAGAGGAATTACAGCTTGGTAGGTATAATTATGTGTTTTCAAACATATAATTTATGTAGGTACCTATCGAACAACACTGAATCCATTTCTTTGGAGTCCAATACGCGTTACGTACCATTTTTCCGAATACATTATATATTATTTTCGATTTTGAGCACTTCGCTACGATGGATGTATTGATTTTACAATGATGTGTTGTTTTTTCTGTGTCAAATGACACTCTTTCTAGTCTAGAAAAAATGCTCTGATCATCAACTTCGATGGAGAGGTTTCTTGTAGCAAATTAGATCTAGTTGGCGCTTTTAAGAGGTCAACAGTGAAAATTCTAAGTACTTTTCAAAATGATCGGGAAATACTAACAAATTAATAGAGCATTTGCAGTTGAAATGTCAATATATTTTTTTTAAATAATTGTTTTTTTTTTACTTTTGTCACCAAAAAATTAGACAGTATTATTCACTCGGAATTGTTTATCATCGTATACGATGATTTACCGGTGAATTCAAATTTAACACATTCATTACAGAGCTTAATCTATGTCGAGGTACACTATATCGACTCCTACTGTACCTAAATCCGAGTGGTTACCTACTTTCGGCTTTTTTTCTTTTGCGATCGCTTCGAAAAATAATAGGAATTTTTCAATTTTGACATGTCGATCACGAGATTTTATAATATGATGTACGACTTTTATAACAACGTGACAATAATAGCCACCCCGTCATCATGTTTAATATTATCGTTGTCGAGGCTTCTACGTGAGTAACATACCATAACATAATAATATATATAATAAAGTTATATGTATTAATTTTTATTGTGTGAGTTAATAACAATAATATTATATTCCGTACGAGTCAGTTGATACATAAAATGTTAACTATCGTAATTTATAAAGTTAAATATTATTATACAATATAATAATATTGTTCGTTTAATTTGACATGGAGCGCAACAATGTCTGATATAATACGAATAATCCGGATAAATACGGGCGAAACAATAATTATCCAGAGGGAAGAAGACGGATAATATTATAATTTACAAGCGTTGGCATCATAAACGATCAGCCGAAGCACATAAAAGCTATTATTCGTATTTAATAACTTCGACTACTGAAAAAACGATTAAATACTATCTGAAAGGAAAATGGGCTCTTTATATACAGTTCAACGTGAAATAATTTGAAAATAAAATACATAGGTATTTTAATGTAATAAAAAATACTCGCGACTCTTCGCATTAAGGGAAAACTACGTCGTATTGTAAATGGAATTTATTGTACGTACTTACAACGTCTTCTGTAAAACAAATTTGCCTGCAGTATTATAATATTATAACATTATTATAATCTTAAATCACGTTTAAAACGTCGTAACATATGTTGTGCAATGTATAGTAATACGTACGACTTGTGGCTGAAAGTATATTATATTGTGTGGTTAGTAACTCCATATCTATATAAAATGTTATATGTTATGATCATTTATAAATGAAAGACATTTTAATATAAATATCTAAACCGAAGAAGACAGAAAAAACTCACTTGCAGCAGATATAGTATAGGTTCGCTGATTTGTACGAGTAAAATTAATAATTTATACTTTACTATATTCATGCGATCCGCATAAACTATTATAACATTGTAATATATATCAGTCGCGGTGTCTTTCTCGGAGTGCTTAAGGCAGAAGTAGGTACACCTATACATAATATACCCAATTACTCTTTTTCGCCCCTTTTCTGCCGAAAACTGGATATGGCCTATATATACGTCGTCGTCAGCACTCTAGCATACATTCTGGTGTACCTACCTATATTACAATATTACGGACTACGGTACTCGTACGTCGGCGAGGCCATCGTAGTCTCCTCTCGCGCGTATAACGACATTTTAATAGCAATTTTCAAAGGTAAATTGCACGCATTTGCATAGTAATGTCACCGTCGTGGTGCGTGTGCGATCAATAAAACGGTGTTGTGCATCGCTTCAAAGTTTTTCCCCGGACTTAAAATGCTGCAGGGCCCGCTGCACGGATGCGGCTCTTGTCGAATATATAATACTTACGTGCAGCCAGTGCTCGTATGGGCTCGACGCGGGGATTGGGAGGGGGAGTCTCTCTTCGTTTTAGAAAATATTTATCCATACTTACCCCTTCTAATCATATCATCATAATCGATAAGAAATATATTTTAAACATTTAGATAGGTACGCATATTTTTTTTTACACTTTTGCGCATCCCCTTTTTAATTTTTTTTCTAATTCAATCACTGCGTGCAGCGTATCACACGATATTAAAATAATAATTGTCATACGATTTTTTTTTTCTGCCGGTCAGCGCAGAATCGATTCGGAAAAAGCATAGGTACTCCTCGCCATGCCATGCCAGGTCATACCTATATTGTAATATTATAGCAATTAGTAGTATAATAGCCTATAGTGATAATAATCGGAGACGATCTCGCGAATCGACCGAAGTCGGTGTCGGCGTTATATTTTACGATTTAGAAATGTTCAGGCAAAACGGCGGACGTGAAACATTCGAGGATGGCTCAAACAATTCCGTTTTTAAATCGCACGCAATACTACCTATATCGTTTCGATATTATACTGTAGGTACGTACATGGCCGTAAATAATAATTATTGTAATCTGTATTCGGAATTATTGTGAATAATATCAAGAATACCGCAAGAAAATAATCATAATAGGTATACATATTCAAGTATTGGGCTGGTATATACGCAATTAAGTCAAAACTTATTATCATCATTCATCATATATATATAATAACTACGATACATACCAGTAGGTTCAATATACTGGTATGTACGATTTACAATAGTACAAAACACAACAGAGAAAAAAACTATTCTTATGTTTATTTAACATATACGCGACTACCGTATAGGCATTATTCATTTGGCAGAAAAGACGAAATGAAAATGTTTTTCGACAAACGTATATTTTCTAAAGTGTACGTGCTTTGGGTTTACTATTTAAAAGTATTATCTTGTCAACACGTTTGATGTCAAATATTTAATTAAAATTTCGTCAGCGTGTCATTGTGATAATTCATTATAGCGCTTCTAATTACACATTTAATATTCTTGAAAGTAACAAGATTCAATACAATGTTTAAAACAAGAGCCAAGGGGCGTAGTGTTTGTACTTTTGTAGATCGTAATATTTAATGTGGAACATGGCAAATCTCTGATCTCCCTAGGTTTAATATTCGTAAATATAGATTTAATGCATATTATGTATATAATTCATACAAATATTATATTATACTTATATTATTAGTACCTAATTATTAACGTAAATGTTTTAATTAATTAATGGTTCAATATCTAAGTTTATATCAAAACATGATATTATTATGAAAAAATGTAATTAAATATTAAACTACTAATTAATATTAATTTACATTTTGGTGTACGATGATTGCAGAGGATTAAATTGTGTTTGTCTATCATTATCATAATAGGTACTCGTATTATTACTTTTTCTGTTTTTTCTTAATTAATATTCTTATACGGTGTATACAATTTTTTGCTGTCTTTATATTAGTCTATATTTATCCATGTTTACATTAGAAATATACATTATAATTTTGTCTGACCTACTTACTTAATAAACACTGTTCTTATATCTGATACATTAACTCAGTGTTTCGGCTATCGGTACTAAATTATAGAACACCGACCAAACTTAAGTCATGGGCTTATTACCGGACATTATATCGTTATAGTAGACAAATGTATTAGTTTTTATATTGAACAAATCAAACGTTTGTGTTGATTTTGTTTTAATTATATAAGTTTTGATGATACTCGTTGTCAATGTTTGACTACGACATTTTAAAAACTGACTAAAAACATCTTATAAGAAAAACACTTTAAAATATATTATACAAAAAATAACGCAGAACGCTAGAACACGACGTGTATTACAATTAAAAGGTACATTATTATTGCTCGAAACTTTCCACAAACAGCCAGGTAAATTGGATAACCCAATTAATTAACTTTAAGCAAATATTGACGTTGAACTTTTGGGACGACCACTAGGATTTGTTGTGGATGTGTTTCACAGAAATTGAACAAACGGTGATTATAAATTTATAATATTCAAACGATATACAAGGTGTAATAGAAAGACTTGACGAAAAAAAAATGTATGCTACTTAAACGTATGACAAAAATTCTTAAAATTATACGATACTCATGTCACCTAATTAAAAAAAAAATATTGATATTTTAAAAAATGTTTAAAAATAAACTATTAGACTTAGATAAATGTTTTCACTATCAAAATTGTTCTAATAATCAGATTCACAAATATATACAAAAAATTTTTTTTTTATTTCAGTGTTAAAAAATAAAAATAATTTTATCTATAATATATGTATAGCGCAAGTGACTATAAATTATATATTAAAAAAAAAAAATTAAATATTGATTAGAACAAAAGTTATTCTAAAATTCAGTTCTATCTATTACACCCTGCATAGACAACATGCACGTCAATACGTCATAGTCAAGTTCCCGTTATACATAATATACCTATGTAATATTTGGATATTATATAATATTACGCCATAGTATAATATGGTCGTGGTGAATTTAGTAATAGTAACAGTAATAATAATAATAATAATAATAATACGTTTCGTGCACCTTCTGTAACACTATTAGGTACCATTATCATAATACGAAGGTGTTCGGAATTCTGTACGTTGATTGAAATCTCCGGTCAAAACTTAATAGTTTTGAAATGTAATTATTTTAATTTGATTTTTTTCGTTTTTACAGTCACGTCACACAAACGGCGTCTTGGTTGCCGCCCGTAGAAGCGTGGCCCAAAGATCCCGGTGCCAAGTCTTTGCCGTACGGCTGGGAACAGGCGCTCGACGGCGATGGAAGACCTTATTTTATCAAGTAAGCATAATATTATTATACACATCATATTATGATCATAAAGAAACATTTGTCCTTTGCTGGCCTGCAAGGTTCCCGACCATAATAATAAATATATAGGTATAATATGTTAGGTAGGTATATAATATAGGCCCGGAAGTCCGTACTATAAATGAAAAAAGTGATCCAAACGCAAACCCATCAAATGAACAAATGTAAACAATAATCATACAAGCGCAAAAAAAAAGTATTACCTTTTTTAACAACCCACCGGCGTAAAAATAAACAACCGTCGTGACCTGTTATTATTACAAGCAGGATAGGTAACAAGTGCGAAACCACCCTTTTCGTCGGGAAAGGACTTTTTGGAGTTATAGGCAGTATTACATATCAGTCCCTTGCCCCCCTTAACCCTTCAGTTACTATGATATCCTTGTCGAGTCACGGAGACTAAAAGTCTGTATTTTCCTTCTCATTTCGTACAGATATCGATTATGGACTGTCGACGATTACCACAACCTGCACGTTTCATGCACGGTGAATTAGAATTTGTTTTTAAAATCGCCTTTTGAACAAAATATATCTCGTACGAATAATACGATTGGAATTGATAAGAAATATTGATAACTCGATCCCTTGAAATTGTTTTTAGCCGGTTACGATCTTGATAGTTACGCTGAACCGTCGATAAATCACCATCGACTCTTTGGTGACCGTTTCATAAAAAAAATCCTTACTTATCTGCTATGCCGCCGTATTTTACACAGTGACTGTTGATCCCTGGGAGGTTAGGTTCGTAACGAGACGGTCCATACCAACGTATCTGTACGAAACGTACTATACAAAATATGTACATTGTACATAATATGACGTTACAGTTGTACTAAACGAAGACATATAGACAATAATAATAATAATAATATTATTAACTCCAATCAATCTGCCATAGCGTTCGTGTGAGTAGGTCGTTTGAACGGTTCAATATAACGATAATTAGTGACCGGAATTTATCGTCCGCCGAAAAGTCGGTAGTGTAGTTTTTTTTATCTTCCTAGTCATATCATCATTAATTCCACAGTAAAAAATAAAAAAAATGTTACGGAATAATTGCTGCGCGTCGAACGCGTTAACTTTGCGTATAAACTATATTATTATATAAAAATCGTCGAGAACAATGCGTATACCTACGCTTTGCTCGATATTTTATTATTATTATTTATCTTCACATTATATTATAATAATATATGTAGATATATGGTATCGTTGTCCTAAATTATTACGAGGTCGTGCCCTAATAAAATCGATAAAAAGTACACGTGCAAAAAAAAAAAAAACAATTTTCCACCGACAAAAAACAGTAACGATCGTATCGTATTTTATTATTTCTGTTTTGTATATAAATAATCATATCTTATTAGGTTTTTTTTTCAGCAATTGGCCATAGTATATATTTTATTATTTTACTCGTAATACTATTGTAGTATAGTACCTACATTGTTTCAATAATATTTATAATTTATAAATTCATATTCAAAGGTTTAATCTACATATTTAATTAATTCAATTATAATGTAAAAATTAAAAACCATAACTAATACCGTCCGTACATAAATTGACCATTTTACACCAATAGATACCAATAGGTACCGTGTTAAAATATAATAATGTGATACTACCAAAATAGTTGCAGATAAGTTATGCATTTTATGCCATATAGTGCTCAATTATCCAGCATTTTCTATAGAGTTCATAAATATGTGATTTTATTTTGCCAATATTCATTTCTTTTTTTAGTATTATAAATAGGTACGTAATTACATTATGTTTGAAAACTACACAATTTTTCATCCATAACTAAATGTTTTCAATAGAATAATTAGCTTGGAGTCCGAAACATCTTGAGAAAGAATTTTACATATATTATTTAAAAATAAAATAATTTAAATAATATTCTAACATTTTCAAAAAATTATTAAAATTTAAAAAATATTAGCACGCGTAGACTATTTTTCAAAGTGAAAATGAAAAATGTACTGTCCATTAATATTTATCTATGCAATGGTTGATAGGCAGAGGAATTAATATTTGTGTGCGAACATTAACACATTCGTCTTGCTAATATTCAGGTCAGGTGGCGTTTGCGGAGGTGTTTATTCATCAAGTCGATATATCACGTTCTAAATATTCACGGCCCGACATGTTTCCCAACGTTAATTGATATAAATCATTGCAGATTTATAAATTCAGTCAGTCACTATAAATCTAATTTTCAAAAGTATAAATAGATACTATTGGGTCTATGCGGCATGTGAAATAATATGCATAATGTTCTACAACTATTTTTGAATGGTCATAATATACGCGATATATAATATAATATTTAATTACCTATGACCAAAACTCCGTCATTTAATTTATGTTCAAATCCAAATGATTGCCGTACATTCCTCGAAAGACCTGAGGTGGAAAACTCCGTGTAAAGTAATTGTTATAGGTACGTGATTTATGGTATATCTACACGTGCTGCAGGATTCATGATAGTTATATTATCGTTACACTATATTATATTATACACTTGTAATCGTTTTCCAGATATCTTGTGTAATCCGTTTAAAAACCAATTCGATCGAAGGTATGGAATTGTTTTAATGTAATTGTCCGAGTGATGGTCTAATATAAATAACAGTAAACATAGCATTAACAACTATATACAGACTGTTCATTTAGTTTCGTTTCCTTTCAACTGTGTCGTAATGTTCCCAATACCCGTGATGTCGTTGAATTGCCTAACTAACGCGCCTTCTTTACGTGTACATCCATATAATATTTCCATTGTGCTTATAACAATATATTATGACGTGCGTGTGTGTGTTTTTCTATAACTAAATGTATATTATAATATGTATATATTTTATTAATAATTATATACCTAATGCGAGAGTTCTCTACCAAGTCTGTTACTGTACGCATTACGCGTAGGTATACATCATGGAAATCACGTGACAAAAATAGTAAATAATTTGAAACTTGTCCTATTATATTTTATCCTTACTATTATTATATAGACATTATATTGTTATGATGACTTATTACTCAAGTATTATAAGTAATTTAAGAACATTTCCAGTCACCCGCCTAATTAAACGTGTGTTAGAAATGTGTAAAGTCGACTATTATTATTATTGAAACAACCGCATTATGATTTCCGATTCATATCAAACGAGGTTTTATTATGAGACATTTTGTATTTAGAGCTTTTTCCCATTGGAGTCAGCATACATATTATATCATATACGGAGTAACGCCATTTGATATTTTTTCTTATTTTTCTACATTCATAATATTATATCCATGATCAATATTCCTCTTAAAATGTTATACTTATTGTACCTAGTAGAACATAATATTATTGTAGAAAAATGTTATATAATGTGAAAAAAATATTACACAACAAACACTGTATAGGGGAGTTAAAAGAATTTAGTGTTATCTTTTATATTCATCAGTTTTTGTCCGTATTTAGTCGTTGAAGTCTGTTTTAATTGAACTCGGTATGTAGTGGATTCTCGTAAAATCGCTTATGAATTCACATGCAATTAAAATTGCATAATTTGAGACACGCGATGTAAAATTAACCTATATAATATGTATAGTGTATATATAGTATGGAAGACAAACAATAAAGCGTAATAATATTTCACCCTCGTACTGTTGGAGGGATTAAAGAGCTATTTATTCATCAAAGGTCAAAGTAATTTTTTATTTGACGAGTTTACCGGCATATATCATCCATTACCCTTAGATAATATTTATGCAAAAATACAAATACAATTATACTGTTATCGAACCATATTTTCGTTTCGAACCGAAGGTAATATTATTATTTTTAATGGCAAAATAACAATCAAGCATATTACTATATTATGGTAATGTATTATGCTGAATTGTAAATAAAATAATATATATATTCATATATTTAAATACGTATTGTATTGCTATATTTCAGACTAATAATTATTGTAAATCATTATGTATGTGCATAATATATATTTGACATATAATTAACGAGTAACTAGTTTTCGCACTTGAAGGCAGTTAGTCTTTCCGGTTATTTTAAATAATGCTAAGGTACATACCTGTAATAATGGTATTAAGTGATTTTTTCATCGGTAAAACAAACATAATATTTAGGATTCGTGTTTACTGGATAGCATTTCAAAAGAAATAAACCGTTATATATTTCACGTTCCTTGTCCACATTGTTGAACAATCACAATACTGCATTTTGTACAAACACGAAGCAATAACCCGCTGAACTATCTCATGATATAACCTACAGAGCTTGTTTACTTAAATTTTGTACAGTAATGTATTATTCAACGATTTTTGATATTTACACAAACAAGATATATTGAAATAAACTAGAGTTTCTAATCATAATAATATTATATATAATTGATCAGTAGCCAGAATACAACTGAAAACCACGTAGAGGTTGAAACTCCGTTAATAATATGTTCACGGGGTGGCCATAGCCTGCAAGTTCCGGAATATTTTACAAAGTCGTTGAGATGCAGACAAAGCTCATTTAGCAATAATGTGCCTAGGATGCATTAAATTAAGTTCGTTTCCGTACAGACCTACCTGTTTACGTAAATTTCGTACAGTAGTGTATTATTCAACGATTTTTGATATTTACACAAACAAGATATATTGAAATAAACTAGAGTTTCTAATCATAATAATATTATATATAATTGATCAGTAGCCAGAATAAAACTAAAGCCACGTAGAGGTTGAAACTTCGTTAATAATATGTTCACGGGGTGTCCATAGCCTGCAAGTTCCGGAATATTTTACAAAGTCGTTGAGATGTAGACAAAGCTCATTTAGCAATAATGTGCCTAAAGGATGCATTAAATTAAGTCCATTTCCGTACAGGCCTACGTACGTAAGCGCGCCGTTGTGTATAAATAGTTGTGCAACGCGTAAAGACAATGCATTATGTAATAGCTTCTATAGTGTACGTCATAAGCTCAAACAAATCCTTTACAATACGCCTCGTGTTATTGTGCAGTATTTGTGTACCTATGTAGGTTCTAAAGTGTAAAAACCGTTGTATACATTAATATAACTTGTTACTTGTATTCGAGTCGCTACGTCATAATTTCTTGAATTTTTATATAGATATACTGTTGATTATATTCGAGTACATACAATTTAAAAAAAAAAGGTTCAGCCGAAAATATTGCAGTAAACCGCGACTATATCAGCTCGTAGACGTGCCACAGCAGCCTGCTGGTCTTAACCTAATCTCTTATAAATATTTTAAACTGCACTATATTATAATAATGCAATATTTTTTTTAATATATGTTTAGATATTTATATCGACATAGAGTAGCTCAATAGAAGTCAGTATTTTTTAATAATGCTTTTGATAATTTTTTTGGCATGGCTGCGCGCACAAAAGTGGTAAAAAATACATAGGTATTTTAAAATATTAAAACGAAAAATCGATGGCAATGACGCACAATTATATTTTTCGTCTTTGTTTTAAAATTTGATGCTTTAATAACAGGTCAATTTTACCCCCCTGTTGTATAAAAAAATACAGCAAAACGGTATTGATTAAAATATGTGTGCTATATATGTTTCCAGTATGATGTACATTGTACATATTATTATGGGCCGGTACACCACTCACCAGACGACAAATCTTGCGTGTATTGTATATTTCGTCCTCGTATATAAAACTGTCTGCTCAGCTATATAGAGTATAGCAGTGCCGCAACTTGGTACATATTGGCAGGTGTGCGAGTATATATGTACAGAGACGCATCTATGGGGAGGGGGGGCTAAAGCAACCCCCGACTACGATTCAGACCCATCCAAAAAATATTCCTTATTTATTTAGATATAAGCCGCTCATAGGTTATTTTAAATAAATAGTATTTTTAGGTGGGCTATAGCCCCCCAGAATTATAACCCTAGTTGCAACTATGCTCATGTACCATAATTGTACCAATAGGTCATTAAATATATATTGCTTGTTGTTTTTAGTTATATACATTATATATTATGTAGTTAATATAATAAACACTGCTATACTGCTTACAGATAGGTGAAGAGCATCCAACACATTGTACATTGTAGTGATTGTACACATATAGGTTAGAACTGAGGAGCAAAGTGGTATGCGGCCTTTAAAACCATTTATTTTCTTTCTTGTCCCAATTTAAATAGTGTAACTATCAGCCGTCACAACATAGCAAAATTAAGAAATTCGAGAATATGATATTGGCGGTATATGTAAGGTAAGCACCCCTGCCATTCGAAATTATTATTTTTATTACTTTGTTATAATTATAGTTAGGACTTTTTTTTCTCTCATAATAAATATTAAATAATAATAATTATGATTCTAATGTATTTCTTAGTTTCTATTTTTTGATAAAATAATAAGATGGTAAGATACCACTTTGTGATACACCTAAAACGAAAAAAAAAGTTCCAAATAGTTCAGCCACTGGCCCCGGGGCCCATTGTTATGATTTAACGGGGGCCCGGGGGTTCTTTGCACCCCTAGCACCCCCGGTTGTTGCGGCACTGGAGTATAGGTAGATACAACATAGATGAATCAAGTCGTACTAACATTTTTTCATACATATAGGTATATACAAAGCGCTTAATTGGAAATATATGACAATCTGATAAAATTAATTAACTTTTTATAATAATTACTACACAATGTGGAACAAAATACTTAAATACGTAATGTAGATATACTTTTATGCAAATATATACAATACATAATATTATATTATTACATATTTTTATCAGTCGATTTCTTTATTATAATTTGTATTTTTTGTACTCTCTTCGACTCTTTTGGTATACATATATGTAATACACTATACTGAAGCATGCTGCAGAGGTGACGGACAAGTACGCGATGTTCGCCTCCCTTTCCGCACATTCTCACAGCTCTACTACATATTGCTTCCTATATATATTTAATAATAATAAAGAAACGTACAAACTGTATTCGTTCAGAGGAAGGGGATCATAATATAAGAGTCAGCAAAAAAAAAAAAAAATCGAATACGACCTTGTCAAGCGATTGGAGTGTTTTTAATGAATTTATTAAATGTCAATGAGCACCACGTGAGACTAAATATAATAAATTTTAATTTAAATTTATTAAGGTGACTGCAGTAGGAAAATAGGACCCTGGGGAGTTTAATATTATTTTTTTTATTATACATATAATGATTTTTACATTTCCAACAGAAATGATTCTTTATCTTTATTTCATAATATAATATATAATATTTACTTTCATATTATATACTTTTTGCTTTTGATTCAGTAATTTTATATGCATGTACGTAATCATATATAATGGAAGTGATGCTCCCTATATACAATTTAATGATAAATAAAAATATTTTTTTAAATTTATAATCATTATTATATTGGGGGTACTATTTTATATTTACTTTTATTTAGCATTCGAGAAGTACCTGCATTATGCGTATAGAAACAATATACCCTAACCTAACCTAACTTTACAATCGTATAAAAACAGACTATAAATAATATTTTCAACTTATTCAAACAAAAATAAAATCCAATGAATGAGTTACACTCTTTTTATTGTTACTAAGTTTGTATAATATAATATAATATAATATAATATAATATAATATAATATAATATAATATAATATTATGTATGCTCCTATGTCGTTGGTCTATTACTTAAAAGGGTTTAGGACACGTCATAT
Source organism: Macrosiphum euphorbiae (assembly GCA_949089665.1). Taxonomy (NCBI): domain Eukaryota; kingdom Metazoa; phylum Arthropoda; class Insecta; order Hemiptera; family Aphididae; genus Macrosiphum; species Macrosiphum euphorbiae. The sequence continues at coordinate 14,097,599 of CARXXK010000004.1, read as the reverse complement.
ACATTTGATTATTCACCATAACATTATAAACGGCCAAATGGGTATATTGGTATAGGTTACTTATACAGTTGTTTCCAACCCAGCAGAACCGCGATCGATATACAAACCAAATTATCATTATTATTTCTCAGAGCCCGGCACACACAGATAATAATGTTTATATTATATTATTATTTACTATTATTATTATCATCATCATCGTCATCATCGTCGTCTTCATTGTCGTTATTAATAAATACACCAATATCGCAGCCGCAGACGAATATATCGGTCCAGAGTACTACTCGACGTGCATATATTATATTACATATTTTATAATATTTTATTGAAGCGACGTCGACGTCGTGACACGTTCGGTGTTATAAGGATAATACATTATCGTGCATAAAGCGCTTCGTTCGCAGGGTATGAGTGGAGGATGTGTGTGGCGTGTACAGGCTTTTACGATTTTCACAGGTCCGAAAAAAGTTACAATTCCCATCAAATAATAATAAAAAAAAATCAAAGTATGTAAAATGACATATAGGTATACGTACAATAGCTGTGCAATATGTCAATATTGATTCGTATTGAGCGCGTGTCGGCGAGCCGTTATTTACGCGATATAATGGACCACGCGTGGGGTTATTGTTTTCGGGACCAAACTTTATTTTCCACTCGAGTTGAATTATTATTGGATTTCCTATATTATATGTATATTTATATGAAAAATTAGGTGGTGGTTTAAAATAATCGGTTTCTGACATGTTACGTTATAATATTCTAACCTAACCTACATTAATAGTCAATTATAGTCGATACACTATATAAAATATAGCTCACACGCACATAATTAGTAGCATATCTTTCTATATATACGTGGGCGATTAAATATTATTACGCATGCCTTATGACTTCTAACTATACTTCATGGCCAACCGAGATTTGAGCCGTAGGTATTATCTCCCCTCGACTTCACGGAAATCATCGTTGGTAAATCTTTTGACCAACAATATAACTGGCTAGGGCGGATTATGGTCTAAGGTTTTCCCAAAATCGTCAGACCGTATATTAAAAATCTAGACACGCGGTAGCGTGTCAAGCCAAGTTCTAGCTAACAGAACTGGCGAGCAGCACCGTGTGTAATATTACACGAACCATTTGGAGCCACTTTTGACCCCCTCATAACTCAAAAACTATTCCACATAAACATGTCAAATTTGGCTCATATATTGAGACTAACGAGATACATATGTGCTCTAAATTTCATAAACATACTTCAAACCGTTATTTAGATATTAACGTCCGAAAATCGTCATTTTTATCACTGACTTACCTATAGATCAAAATTCTAACCCAGTTCCAGATGACCTAGAAAGTTCAAATTTGGCATACAGATAGGTAGTTAGGTAAATACAAAGGAAAAAATCAGAAACTTGAAAATTTTTAATTTAAAATTTTTTAATTTTTAATTTTTTAATCAATTGATTTTATTATAATTTTGCAATTATTTTATCTATTATGTTTAATTTTTCAATTTATTAATGAATTGCCTCTAATTTAATGTAATGTAATGTTGACTTAAATAACCTTTTCCGTATCGCCGCTCCAAAAATACGACTAGCCGAATATGTGTCGATATTGTCGACCCGCGAGCAGCAACATACTTTTTTTCTATCTATGTATGTAATTAATATTTTTTTTTTTATAAATATCACAATTAAAATAATTAAATAATTATTCTTACAAATTATGAATTATCCACCCAACAGTAGAAACTACAGTCAATAAAATTATGATAATTAAAAATATACTCAAAAAGAGTTAAAATAATTGTATATTAATTTTACATATATTTTATACTCTGTATATACAACGGAAAATATTTTATAATAAATATTATTATTAATATTAGTAACTGAATTATATTATATAGTAATAAACTTTATTTATAGAATACGTCATGGCTAGGTTAGGTTAGGTTATAATAATTTACATACAAAAAGTAATGATATCCCACCAAAAACATATATGTAAAATGAGAGCCAAGTTCAATACTATAATATATGCCTTGGTTGTTGACTTCAACGACAAAAGAAGTGAGATCTAAATGGGTGCCAAGTTAGGATAATATATTGAAGCCTAAGGTCTGACTTGGCTACGAATTATATATTATAGCATTTGCAAGTTCTAAAGCAGTAAAGCTTTGAGTTCTTATTTTATTCTTTGGAAAATCATCTTCACTCTTCCATTACTGTTTTAGTAGGTACCTACTTATAATAATAATTCGTATATGAAAAGTAGCCAAGTCACACCTTAGGCTTCAATATATTATCCTAACTTGGCACCCATTTAGATCTCACTTCTTTTGTCGTTGAAGTCAACAACCAAGGCATATATTATAGTATTGAACTTGGCTCTCATTTTACATATATGTTTTTGGTGGGATTAATTATTTCTGTATAGTTTAAAGCTAATACCACGCAGTACCGAATCTTTTTATATGTTTATATTATGTTTTGGTCTAACGTGGAATGGCCGAAAACATATCAATACATTTGAGAGGAATCGGACGATATTGTTTGTGTTTCGTACACCTACAGTCGGTTTCGGGTAGGACGACGGTAGTTCAAAACTTCTAAACAGCCCTCTCTGTGGAGTAAAAATCAAACACATAAGAACATACGATGGTACTCGAGAGGAAAATAAGTTCAACACATTTCAACCTAGGCTGGTGCGAATAAGAACCTACTCTGTTTTCTTGACGCCACCCGCGAACCACTTAAAAATTAAAGCTCTATAATAGCTGAACCTCTGCACACGCATGAACCTTCGACGTCTCCAATTTTAATGATTGCGTATCGAATCGTTCAGCGTTATTTTTTCAATTTGTATTTCTTCCACCCCTCCTACCCCAACACCGCAAACAACCCTTTCATAATATTTTCCAAAGTCGTAAACTATCGATTACAGTTTGGCCATGGTGAGTGGTGGTATAGCGTGGTGTATATTATACGCACCAAAGAATATCATAATACAACGCGTATACCTATATATTGTTATTATATGTATAGAACATAATATATATATAAGCAACTTATAATAATAATAATAATAATACTAATAATTTAGTCGACCGTAAAATCGACGGAGAAAAAGCATCGCACTTTCCAAACCATCTCCGCCCTCTTTTCATTCCTCCACAGATTCATATAAAACATATGTACAAGGTGTAACAGATAGAACTGACTTTTGAAATAACTTTTGTACTAGGTAATCAATATTAAAAAATTTTTTTATATAATTTAATTTATAGTCACTTGCGTTACACGTATATATTATAGGTACAAAAAATTATTTTTATTTTTTAACACTGTAAATCAAAAATTTTAAATTTGATTTAAATTTTTTTTGGATATATTCAAAATAGCCATTTTGTGATTATAAGAACAATTTTGATAGTAAAAACACTTATCTAAATCAAGTAGTTTATTTTTTAGAATTTTTTAAAATATCATTTTTGATTAAATGAAATGAAATGAAATTATAAATAAATTATATAAAACTTTTTTCAAAATATTTTTTTTAAGAATTGGCTGACAAGAGCATATTTCTTAAACTATTTACTAATCATGTAAATTTAACAATTTTTGTCATACGTTTAAGTAGCATCATTTTTTTGGTCAGGTCTTTCTGTGACACCATTGAATATCCGCGGCGTTACACGACTATATGAGATGTATTTATAATTTATTTATAATTAATATATGTTATAATATGTATAGTTTCATTCATTAATTTCTTACGACAGCAGTCGACTATACAGCTATATAAAATATACAATATTTTTATAATATAGTCGCACCACGTATATAAATATTATGCTGCGTTTTGTGTATATACTCCTCGCGTAATCAAACATTCATGACACCGCGTGCAGCTGGGCACAATTTTCCGTCCACTTTACCACATAGCATTAGGTACGAGCGGGTTTTTTTTTAATGAGTTCCGTCTCGTCTCTCTCTCTCGCCCACACACACCCACAAACACACACTTTCTCTCTCTCTTCCTTGCTCGGGGTCCTTATGTGCATGTGCGTATATATTATTTTACGAAAACAACCATCATAATCCATATGGACGAGTGCTGCAGGTGGAAGGGACCCGCGCGCGTAAACTGTGCAAGGGACTAGACGGCAGCACACCGAGCGAACGGTTTAATTTAAATTTGGAAACGGAAGTTATTCAAAAAAATAAAGGCACGACCGGAATATCATTTTTTTTTTCATTTACCCTCGTATATTCATATAATAATAATAATAATATGCTTTTGTGGAAGGGCGACTCTTTTGCAGCAGTGCACGTTCACGTGAATATTATATGTATCACACAGGAGGGTATATAATATGTATATACAATGTATATAAAATGTATATAATGTACACTCCGACACTAATTATAATGCTGCTGCGGTGGATTTATGCGCGTGTTATTGTGTTAAACAAAATGACATTTAACGGTAATCGCGGATTTGCGTTTGACAGCGGAAACCGGAACGCCGAAACGGTCGTATTTTGTATATTTGTCGGGAAACGATTGGTAAAAACTTTACAATAATTTTAAGAGCGGTGAACTTCATTATGCGAGGGGGCCGCTGAGTCAGGCGGCTATCAAATACGTATTCGCGCCTGCGAAAGTCCTGCAGGACTAAAGTGGTAAAAACTTTTTACACACCTCGACCTACTGTTATGTATAGGTAGGTAAGTACGAACTCACCATAATACTATATCTATGGCTTTATCAGGGTGATTATTTAAACGGCAGTAACACTCTCATTACCACAAAACGTTTTGACTATTAGCTCTAAATGTATTTAAGTAATTAACTGCTCACGTTCTGAATTCGATTTAAATGCAACGAAATTCTCAGAACAACATTTTCTGCTTTGGAAATAAAAAATGTGTACTGCAATTGAAAAAAGTAAAAAATTCAACAATTATATCTATAAAAATAAAAGAGTATAAATAATTTTTCTTCAAAAATGATGTTTTGTACAATGAATATTAAAGTATGTAAAAAAATTATTTCCACGACCTTGGAAAATCTTCGAGATAATAAGTGTTAATTAAAGGTACTGTTAAAGATCTTCCAGTATATTATATCTATAAATAGGATATACAACTATATCGTTCAGGTAGGTACCACGATTAACGATATGGAAATAATAAATTTAATCGCGATAGATGGTCAGATGGGTATACTCATATTATATTATATTGTTTGAGCTTAATCACATATTATGCTTACTTGAATTTCATGATTTATATGAAGCCTTGAATTGGGTTTAATTTTTTTTTAAATTGTTGCCAATTATCGATTTCCCACATCAAGTAAATTTTGTCACCGTACGGTATTTTATAAATCGTCACAAATTATTTTCATTTACGAGGATTTGACATCAGGTTTTAAACGCACTGTATATATTATAATTTTAATTAATGACATAACAGGCGCTTGCGATGATGACGCATCAGTTGTAAATGGGAAACACGGAAACATAATTATATACTATTCACAGAGACATTAATGATAATTAAGTGTGAAAATTGATGACATTACGATAAATAGGTTAAAAAAGTGTAGTGCGTGTCATAACCCTGCAGGACTTGTGTTCGAAAAAATCAGAAAACTGCCTAGAGTGCTGCAAAGAATGACGATGCACACGCCGAACTGCCAAGTCTATATGGACGTCCATTATATAAATATAATGTATATTATGCTAATACAAAATATATCAATAGTTATATTATTATCCCACGTTGACCGTAATATGCATAAACGGAGACTGCATGGTAGGAGAAACGTGGCGAATACGCAATTAAAGTCATCATTATTTATGCGTATATTGTCATATTCGTTAACATATGGGTACTATATATTACGAATTTGAAAACCGCTTTTGAAGTACTTAAATATATTTAAACGAAAAATCGACCGGCAAATAATTTTATCTCTCGTCCGTGCAGGGTTACCCGCGCATCGGCCACGGTCGGGATTTCAACCGTTTTGGTATTTGTTCGTTAAATATTTACAATGGTATATAATATACGATACCGCTTTGGTATCCATGTACAATAATATGTTCTCGTCATGTGTATTTGTATATAATACGACCGTAATAATTGTATTAACAAAAACTGGGTCGCCCACCGACCGACAATAGGTACATATTATACCTCCTCATAAAATGTTGAGCACTTGAGCTACCGGTGCGGAGTATTGTGTGCGCATATTTTTGCAGCACAATCGAGAATGGTATGTTATAATATTATTATGCGTACTTGTATTTTAAAAGTCGATTTGAAACGAATTTTTGTTGTTTTGCACACGAATTCGCGGTGAAAATGAGATCGTTATTCGTCGAGACTGCGTAGAATTTAACCAGTGCACTTACATTTAATTATCCACTGCGAATTTATGATATACATTATACATTTATATATATATATTTTTTAATATTATTATTGTTATTTAAACTTTGTAACAAAACAATTAGTCTTATTACTTAGATTCTATAATATCATAATAAATTTAAATACTCAGCGTCTTCGGTGGTAGAAAATATAGTTATGTTTCTACGTTTTTAATTATAAAACTTTACCTCGGTAATACAAAAAGATTTCCAAGAGTATAAATACTCATTGTATTGTTCTAAACTTAAATAATATGAAATACGGAAACTTTTCGGGAAGACGCTTTATTTTTTTTTTTTCGTGAACGTTTTTACGGGTTAATATAACGCCTCAAACGGATCCTATTTCAATTGTATATCAATTTGAATAAAAACAATATTAATAATCTATTAAACCTCAATATAAAATACAACTTATCACGTTGAACGTTAATATCTAACTACATCAATGGGAATAATTATATAAAAATATTTGAACTCAAAACTTAATTTTGTACACTCTTATAAATTGAATATAACTTCAGGAAATCTTAAATATTTATAAAAGAAAATTACATTTTTAAAATTTTGAACTTGGAGAATGGAGACCTTGTATAGTTACTTTTCCAAGCCAAAAATATCCCTTTTACAAAGCGCGTGGTAAACTTTGAGAACCTGAAAGTTTCACGCAGCTGATCACCAGTAAACGAGTTTGTTTCGGTAAAAGGATCTCTCTCTTTTTCTCAGCAATATTTCTTATACAGTGTATGGTTCGTGGAAACCAAACGCTGTATTTCCTTGTGACCTACTTTTATATTAAATCAAACTTCAAATCATACACCCACAGATATAAACGATGCCATTGGTAACTGTGTTTCTTTTCTTCGACTAATCTTCAAAATAAGTTTCGTGTAAGAATAATAATATCACTTAGGTATGTTTAGAACTACATTTATATAATATATACAAAATGTTCGGTTAATGAGAAGAGATTTTGTATTATTTTTTTTTTTCGTTGCTATTTTCTGGTGGATACGATAAGAGCGTTAATCCATTAAAATCTGTTTCATATAAATGTATAATATTTTATTTCAGAAGTCATTTCTTGCCAGCCGAAAAAAAGGTAACATATATAGGTATAATAGTATACCATAGTGTCTATGATACATTACTATCTAAGTATCACGTATTTTACTATGATGTATACTATTATTAGGTATCAATAGGTACTATATATCAAGATATATACTATGTAACCGATCATATAAAAATCAACTAGGTATACGATAATGTATAAAATAGCCAGGCAGTGATCGTGTAACTCGATCGCCATTGGACGTCAAATTCTTAATAAAAGTGTTTATTATAATTAAGCTGTTCGTTTATTTGTGTACGTCTGTGATTGGCTTATCTTAATCTTAATCTTAATCTTAAAAGCTTTTATTAAAAAAATTTAAACTATATAGTAGTTTTAATTTTAAAAAACAATTATAATAAAATAACAATTAGGTACTATATATACCATTTAACCAACGACTGCAGCAGTTGTTAAAATAATTAATTGTTATAATTAATAATGCATTATGTTAAAAAAAATATATATGAAATATAAATGATAATAATTGAACATTATCCCGTCAGTGATTATGGTATTTTAAAACAGAATAGCTAATTAAAAACTACGTTGTATCAACATATTACATTGTCATTAATAATTATAACAATTATTAAATCATAGTTGCATGTACTTACTTTTTGTTTCATCTAGGTAGTATAAAAGTATAATATTATCAAAAGTTTTGTGTCAATATTTTTAGATTTTATACTTGGTTTACAGAAATACTATTATATTTAAAACTTAACTTAGTAAAAAATTACTTCAAAAGGATTTAAAATCCTTTACATACTTTATAGTGACGTGTGTTATTGGCATCTCGCTTTTCAACCAAATATAATAACATAAATCGTCTTTTCTTCGTATATTTTGTATACTTATTAAAGAATTTTAATAATATTTTTTTTTCGTTTTTCAATTATTTTTAATGACATATTTTGTAATACTTATTATAATATGTTTTACATTATGAATAATACATACACACACACACATATATAATATATAGTAAACACTAAACATATTATACTTTTTTAACTATCATCATACAATTTTTTCTCATTTTCAACATATTTATTTTATATATTTTATGTTACCTACTTTTAAAATATAATACTAATAATAATTAAAAGGTGCATTTTTGTAGTATCTATCTATCTCTTTCTTTCTCTCTAAATATAATATGAGCTTGGGGTTAAAATTTTACACTTTATCATAAGAAAAATATTTTGATATAACATAAAAGTTACCTATACCTGATATTTTATGATTAAAAAAATACAAATAGTGATTGACATGCATGCTCATCGGTCATCCCTATGTTATCCTTCAATGATGTATTTATCAAAATTCTGATTTTTGAAACTCTTAAGTATACAAATGTGTTAGATACTTTGGTTTTTATAACATTTAATGAGTTTACCATGGCGATAATGACTTCTTTTTTTTCAAATAAGAATCACTTATTTTCAATGTAAAATATTAAGTTCGTGTTTTTTTTTTTTTAAATGCATCAGCAACTACTTCAAAATTTAAACGATTAGTTTCTGAGTTATTAAACCTTATGTACTATAGGAATAATAATCCTCAATAACGATTGTACATAAAAATATATTAATATAATATGTAATATTGAGTCTAGTATAATAAGACGTATAATTCTTATTATGCTCATAGAATTTTTACAAACATTAAATCCTAATATATTAATATTTAATATTAATTGTTATAATTTAGAAATCATCATGCCTTTAAACTTGAAATCATGTATCATTATCTATATATAATAGATAGGTACATAAAGTTTAATAATCCTGAAACTATTCGTTCTAATTTCGATGTATATATTGTACTCATAATTAGGTACATCAGTAATTTAAAAAAAAATTATCTGTTTACAATTTGCTGTAAAAAAAAATGTTTCATTTGAAAAAAAAAATAGTATTTATTTTATTAATATGATACTGCTTATATTGTAGAACATATCCAAGTATTTTAAAAGTAAGTATTTTAGTATACTTCAAAATTCCTCTAAAATCAGACTTTAAATAAATATTACTAAACTATTACAAAAAAAATTGGGGTGAGCATGCTTATTAAATCATTCTGTATGTATAGTTTCTATAGCATGCTAGCTATCTAACCCGGCCTTGCCCGAGACAAAATGTTGTTTATTTTTATAAATATATTTGTAATAGGTATTTTATGATTGATTTATTATTTAAACTATAGCTTTTGTTGAATGTAAATTTTTCATTAAGATATATAATTATTTTATACAAAAGTCGTTAAAAAAATTGACTTAATCCACCTATGTCCTACATAATATTACAAACTACAGAATTAACTATTGTAAGCATTATTTTGCTTTGGCTTTATAAAATTTAAAAAGGTTGACATTAAAAATGATTTTTTAATATATACATAATAATGTTCTAAACCATGTAATTTTAAAATGGCTGAATATGATATAATCTTTCATATTATAATATACGATAATATAATATTATGTTGCCTTTGAGCTTAAAACATCTTTGGTTCGTAACGAAAAATCACCTAATTAATTATGAATAACCTCTCAGTATATATTTTATATAATATAATATAATATAATATAATATACCTATAGATATTAGACGTATTATAATACAGTGAAACTTCCATATAACGAACTTCCATTTAACGAAATTTTATGTTTAACGAAATATTTTTAAGAACTATGACTTTCATTGTTAATTACACATATTTTGTATAATATATTGATATGGATAGGTATTATAGGTAAGAATTATTTATAAATACAATAAACATATGTTATTACTTATTATTAGTTCCGGTTATAACTTTATACTGTTTACAAAAAGAGCCACACACGACACATGTTTATCCATAGAAATTAGTTTAGTTAATAGTTATATAATTATAGTATCGTTGTTGGGTGAAAGGGACAGGATTGAGATCGGATTCGATTCATAAACAAACTAAAAAAATTTGTTGAACAGCTTGACAATGTATTATTGTATTCAATAATGCAAGTGTTTAGGTATTGACTGTTTAGTATTTACATAAATATCGTTACAAGCCATAAGGTTCTAATATACATTATACACGATCAAACATTTGTGCTGAGGTTTTCATAAAAGGCCAGTATACGTATAGATTTCAAGGCCCGAATTTATATGATTATATCCCAATCTGTCCCTGGCTGAGGATAGTGGTTTTAAATTAATAATCCACGTATTTATAGTGCCTTTAATCTGTATAGTAGTATTCTAAATTTTTAATGATTTAAAATAACTGGAGTGTATTGTTTTGTAATTACCTATATGAAATAGAGATAAATTCAGAAAATTCGAATTGTATTAACAACGGAAGATAAATAGATAAATATTATACAAAGCATATAGCCCTTATAAGAAATGTTCAAATAATTTAAATTCGTCAGTTATATATTTTTACTTTATTTATTAAAAATATCGTATCATCACGGTAGAACGGATTTTATATATTAATCGAGATGCATGGCTTCGATAAATCTTTGTAAAATGTGTACACATAAAAATTTGATACTTGTATTAAAATATTATATACCAGATACCTACATAGTCACCTGAGTGAGTTATGGTACATTTACGTTTTCATTTTTCATTATCAATATATCATCTTAAAGACTTGAATGATAAGTCGGCTGTATGCCTATATCACATACTATTTTGATTTGTGGACAGAAATATTACACACATTATATGCTGATATATAATTTTGGAGATATTTAAATATAGGTAGGTACTATTGTATTATATACCTATTATAGGTATTTCGTGACTTATTGGAATGACTGAATGAGATGCTGTATATGACCTATATAAGGATTGAGAATAAATAATAGGTACCCATACAACACTTTTACTATGGTTATTTGGACGTTATAGTATAATATCATCTCGTGCATTATTGTGTGTTGAGTGTAGACAGCTGCGGATTAAGAATAACAATAAAGACGTTGAATAGATACTAAAATACCATTGTAAATTTGTATACCTACCACGATGAATGTGTCAAAGAAAATAATTACCAAATCGAATTCACTTCAACTCTCGTTGTGTGGAATCATCAAATTCAGAATAGCTATACCTATATTTGATACTTATAATTCCTTTATATACCTATCAGCTTGGTATATAATATATATGGGTTAGTTGGTTATAGGTTGACTGGTTTCATCGCGCTTCATTATTTAACCGTTATTATAGATTCATCTTATACACATAATCCTAATTGCCAAACACTGCATTATGGGTGGGAATTATTAAATAATATTTTATCTACCACGATGTATTTTATACGTAGGTAGGTATTTGAAAAACATTTAATTAGAAAAAAAAATTACCGGGGTTTAATTAAGCATTTTAAATAAGCTTTATTTAGAGTTCAACCTACACACATAATAGTTTGTACATATAATCGTATATAGTTGGTTATAATAATATTATTTGTAACGCGTTTTGATTCTGAAAGTTTTTCTCATAAATTGGATGAGGATTTTTACACGTCTTATTATTCACCTCATTTCTTGAAGTATAGTTTAGAATTTGTGATTTTAATATCAAACAACTACGATCTATAGTAGTATAAAGTTCCTAGAAAAATAATTTAAAAAAATATTTTATTTAGGAAACATTTTTAATCATTAATTTTAATTATTATTAATTAAGTATACTTTTGTCAAGCCATCGGGTAAGACAAAAAATGATATTCTTCTCAGCCAATATATTTTTAAATGTGAATAATATCATAATAAAAACGAAATCCATTGATTTACGAGTATAATCGTAATGGCTTGAGAAAATAAAACAATAAAATCATTTATATTTCACAGGTAGCTAAGCGTATATAGCAGCGTAGCACATACTTGCATTGCAATAGTCGTACGGTTAGACGTTCAAAGATTTACTAAATAAAGTGTTTGCGACTTTTGCAACATTTGAAATAATGCTGAAAATGTGTAGAAAATGTGTGGAAAATGTCAAAGAAAAATCGGGCACATTTTTCTTAGGCTAGGGTCTTTTACACGAAAATCTTGATTCCATTATTGTGCACTCCCGGGTCCCAGCCAACACTTTTGCAAAATGATTTGTACATGGCCATCATTCTGTTTCATTTGTTGATATTTTTCTGTATTATTTTTGAACTATATTTTCGTCGCTCATATCGTCAAATAAACATGATATAAGTAAAGCATATTAAATCATTCTTTTCTCCGACAGATCTTTTTACATTTGTCTCTGAAATATTATATGTTCTGCTTATTTGCATATGATTACTTATCAAGATATTATTGCAACAATATTTTCCGCAGTTCTGTTCAGCAATTTTGGGAATTGTTTGTATTGTCTTATTATTCCCTTAAAGTTCTATAATTCAGAGTACTTAACTGTTAACGCTTAAATATTGACAGCTAAAAAAACATGGGAGTATAGCACATTATAAGTATCTCGCTTGTATAATATAATTATAGTGGCTTATTAAACTGTTAAAATGGTTTCATCAATATTAATTTTATTTTTCCTCGATCATTTATAATATTTGAATTTACATAATATATTTTTTTTATTCATTCCTTCACTCACAAATTAAATTTTACTTAAATTATAAATCCATTTTATTTTAACTTTCAGCTGATCTTGTTAAGTTATCCAAAACCAATCTAAATAGTTAAATTATAATATTATTTATGTATGATTTTGAAATCGAATTATATTATTTTTTTTTTCATTTCTCTTATTTTTACCATTGATTTTATAATATATTTTTTATTATAAAATCAATGTTTTTATACTTAGCTTTTATTGAAGTGTTATATTTTATAACAACTAAAAAGTCATTAAAACTATAAAGTTGTAATTTTTCTTTTGGTACTTATCGTTTTGTTTAATAAAAAAAAGCTAAGTTAAAAATTTGAATATAAATGAAAAAATATTTATCTTTTATTATTAGCTCATTAATATGTACTCGAATTAATATATATTGCTAGCAATTATGTTGATGAGTTGTATCATTAGAACTGTAAACAAAATCAAATATAAATCTAAAATGATTGATGTGAACGTTTTATAGTTTTATGTTTTAATGCCTCAAATTAATGTACCTTTTATATAATAGTATAATACTATAAAATACTATGTAATAAAATATAAATGTATTTATTGTGTTTATAATATTATTGTCGATTAACACATTAGATACCTTGACCTTTGTTGCTTGACCTTTACCGTTTTGACAATTTTTCATCTATCAAACTAAATAATAACATAATAGAAATATGCATTTTTCTACTGTTGTACTAATACATTACTTTTTTTTCATCCACTAGCCATATCACAAAAACCACCAGTTACGAAGATCCCAGAAACGATTTGGTGGAGGAGAGCCCAAAACCTAGATTGGTTACTTTAAAAAGACATTCCGAACTAGGATTTGGATTCGTAGCTGGCAGTGAAAAACCCGTTATAGTTAGGTAAGTTTGTTTATATTCAGTTACTAGATTACTATAAGTATAGCTACCTACTCTTAATACTTATAGATAGTTAATTAATAGATGTATCTATGCACTATTAGGTATATACTTATAAAGTATAATTTTATAAAATCTAAAACAAATATTTAAGGATTATGGCATTAAACATGTTGGCATTACCAAATATTTATATTAGTATTTCCTGTATAAATATTAGAAAATATTTAGGAATATTTTTTCTCAAGAGCTTTTTATTTTTTAATTATGACGTAATTGAACATTTATACAAAAAATAAAATTTTTTCTATAACTGTTTCATATATTTTGAGGTTATTAAAAAAAAATGGTATCGTAAAAACCTGAAACTTTTCACTATTACCCTTATATACCTACGTATTACTATTTTTTTATATACAGAGGTATTTAAAATGATTCGTCTAATTTTAAATGATTACCTATATATATTTTCAGTTTTTAAGTTTAGAGAATATTATAGAATTTATCTAATTATAAAAGTAATATTATATACATTAAAAAAAATAATAATATTAAACAAATATTTAGTGGTACCTATAAAAGTTCTATGTGGCTTTCCTGGGTGACAACTCACAAGAAGAACATCTAATCGGAACTCAAATTCATTCTATACATATCCGTTGTAATTAGCTCCACTAATTTTGTAGCTCCTCTGTAGTATTGATAATGATGGTAGTACGCACACAGTACCTATCTTTAAAATATCCCCAAAAGAAGTAGTATAGATCAGGTAAACTAGGGAATCAGATGTAAAGCCTATTCATTTTGAATAATTCTGTACATTGGTACGTCCAAATATTAAGTCTAGTTTTAGGCTATTTTATCCCGAACGACCCCATTCATACCATTTTATGGTGTTGATTGATAATAAGTTATACCTGATATTTTGGCAACAATTATTTCAACTTACTGAAACAATAAAATACTAATAATAGTATATAGACAAAAGAAATAGATGATAATCCCTGCAGCAGACCCCACCCACCTCCATCTGTTACGACCGTCGTAGTTTCGTACACACAATTGTTTATCATTGAATTCAAATTTCACACATCCATTAAAGTGACGAGACACACTGGAGAAACCTTGCCGAAAGACTAGTTCCTCGGGATTTTTTTTTTTCACTTCAATGGTTTCGGCGACGTTCAATTCATCTTCGGATTTCCCGTCGGCACACGATTTTCCTCTCGCACCCGTCACGTACAAATAACCAGTCATCTCGGTCCTAATGCGTTTTCTAGTTCCATCGTATTATAGGCGTGTGCAGTGTTATGTATATACCTCCTACTACATATTTACCTCCATGCGTTCGGTATACATACGCACGCGAATGTTATATTATCATAACGAAAAATCCATCCGACCGTTTATAACGACGACAAATAAGATGCACGTCGTCGTATTGTGCATTGGTGTGTGTGTGTCATAAAATATAAATACAGTTTCATCGTGTGTGCGAGGTGTATATAGCTCAACCGCGATCTAAGTGTGTTTTTTTATGGACATTTCACTCCACAATCACGAAACGTCGTCTACCCGCAGTACCATCCACCTACCGCGCACGCGCGCTCGCTTGCAGATGTGTGTATAATATGTACAGTGTATACATAGGTACACATTATATTATATACACATTATAATAATAATAATAATTGACTTGATGAAGAAAATAAATGAAATATAAAAATAAACAGTGCACACGGATTTATATGCGATGGATGAGCTTGACGTATATATGCTATATAATAATATATATATAGATTTGGGCTCCATCTCACCACGCGTCACGAACGTATAGGTACGTCAAAAACCTTCGGCTTACTTATTTTTATTTTTTATCATATCGAAAGCAGAACATAATTTTTCCGTAAAGGTCGCGTGTGTCTTCGCATTTTTCTCGGGGTTTCTTTTTGACTCGATTTGTCACCCCACACCTCCATCACGACAACCGTAATCACCCCCAACACACAACCGCACATACGCGCACGCAAAAATGTCTACGCCCCGGACGTATTATTATACTCCGACCCACCTATAATACGGACCATACCAACTACCATACCTGTCTACCTACCCATACTTTCATTATCTCGATTCCGCAGACGTTCTCGGCGAGAGGAGCGTGCTTTGACAGTATCCCTGAAGACCGATTTATATTTTTGCTTTCCGCGACGTTCCGCGTTTGCACACTGCCTGGTTATCAGCCACACACGAGTCCACCTCTCCTCTCCTCTCTCTCTCTCTCTCACTCGTATAATATAATATACACACGCGATTGCACACATCGCTGGTCGTCCCGAAAGGGTCACCGTGGTCGCACGTGAATAAAGCGGATATAATAATTATTATCATATTGGATTATAACAAAAAATTATTATTCACGTTATAGGCACCGAAAATAATTGAACAACATGACAGTAATATATTATAAACGCCAAACTAATCGGCTTCAACGTGGTCATTAAAATAACGATGGGTGGAAGAGGGGGGGGACAGAAGGGAATATCAATATTTTTATTATAATTTATTATTATTGTGCCCTGATCCGAACTCTCGGTCGAAAAACGTGTAGCTATATAAATTATATAAATATAGCGGTACCCTTGTACCTATAGTCTTTAGAGTACCTATAATACTATATAATACTATAATAGTAGGTATAGGTAAGTATTATAAGTTATAACGTACATAACGAATGGAACAGATGATATCGAATTACGATTGCTTTCGCGTATACATCATCGTGTTCGTCGATGTAATAACATTTTATCGAGACGGTCTGCACAAAAACGCCATCATACACGCTGCAGCAACGACCTCTATTATTAGTTATTATTATTGTTATTATTATTACTATTATTGTTTTTTGTTATCATTCTCATAGAAACGTCTATAAACTCGAAACAAAAGGATTTAAGTGCATTCTATTCTACAGTGCGTCGTCCTTTATATATTATATGAATCTTATCTCTCCGAAACTCTTACATAAGGCGTGTAATGGACGAATTGAACTGAGGGAGTACAATGTATAAATATTACTGTATTGGGTACCTATAAGTTTTCCATATACACTTTCCAGACAGTCATTATATATAAGAACTTAAAAAAAACTACAATAATCGGATGAGGGAGATAATTTTTGATGTGCACGAAATCCGTGAAACAAGATTTTGATTTTATTGTCTTATAGGGTATACGTCGTTATATATAAATACCTAAGTTGTATTATTCGTAGGTACACTTATGTCTCTCACACATTCCAAAACCGTATTATTGCTGTTTAAAAATGTATAAAATGAAAATACACATACGCACACACAACAGTATAAATTGCTGTACCTAAATAATACAATTATTGACTTGATGCGCAGAATAACATTTTATTAAACAAGAACTCCATCAATAAACTGTATACTATATAACACTATTGATAATCAGCTTATTTAATTAATTTAAGTGAAATAAATAATAAATTAGAAATTACCTAAATTATATAATTGTAGGTACATAATATAATATATAGCTAGATAATTATAAAAACAAAATACAATTTGTCAAAGGTTTAAAGTTGTACTCAATATAATATCGGTTGTCAACAACGTTTTTATATGCTCTTCACTCGAATTTTAATTTCAAAACGCTACGTAATAAATTAATTAATGATTAAAATGTATAGGTACTTTTATATTATACAAAATATTATAATATAATATAATCTAATTAATTTAAAACGTGCATATTTTATACAGACATTCTCTGCGACGTAATATTTATGTATACCTGCTTTGTGTAAGGGTGTATAATAATAATATCCTAAGTAAAGTAATGCAGATTGTGCGATTTTTGCATAATACAAATAATAATAATAAACGTATATTAAATATGTGTATACTTATACATAGTACTGACGGTTATTACTTATTATACGAATGTTATAGTATGCTGTGCAGTATGCATTATTATAATATGCGCACAAAGATGTTATAATATACTGTGCAAACAATATTTCAAAAATATTTTAGTGTATATCTTACGGAATTTCTACTGCGGGGTGAAATCATTGCTGCGTGGCTCTTGCAAAAACGCGAAAATGATATAACAATATTATATTGCGCATTACCATGATAATGACGTATTATTATAATATTTTAATCCACCTCAGCGATAAGTAAACGACGTAAAAATTATTATATTTCGGACGCGCACAGATCCAAAATACACCCCCCCCCCCCCGCACGAAAATTTTGGAGAGCGCGTGGGAGGAAATCGTTTTCGATTAAACACAAAACTACCTACACAGATGCGATAGGTATTATATATTGTGTATTAATCAATTTTTTAGTTTTTATTCGTCATATGGATGGACGCGAGCGCTAAAATATTAATTTCGAATAAAAAAAAATGTCGTCGCATTTCGCAATGTGCTGTGCCGCGAGGGTGGTGCGCTCCCCCCCCCCCCCAACACACACGCGACACTGAAATTCGCGTCCCTCGTATTTAGTCGAGATATCTATAATATAGATATCTCTTCGATATAATACGAAAATAAATATCGTGGGATGACTGAGGTCTTTGTTTTTATACATTACAATAATATTATTATTGTCGCCCGGCTTGCACAGATATAGGTAGGTACTCGAATAGAGAGGTATTATGGAGAATATTTTTAGGAATAATACACGTATCCGAGGTGCGTATGTCGTCGTTGCGTATATATTACAACCATCGAACGGTATTATTGTTCACGTTAAACGTAAATAATTTATATTTTTTTCCAAATGGAAAACGTCGGTACACGGTAATGGTTTGTAAAAGTCTTCGTAAAGGTTTCGAATACATTTGTTCGGCTTTATCTATATATACAACGCACATATATTATCTCAACGCTCGTACCCTCCTATATGTATTATATAGGTATTTGTATGTATATTTGTATGAATGTTTATTGTACCTATATATGTGTACATGTATATCGACATTTTCTCACCGGAGAGTAATGACTTTAGTTTCCGCAAGAATTTCGATTTCGAACATTCGCGGCGCGTATGTACACTGCTGTTCTTTTACCTTGTTAAATATACAAAACCACACTCGCGCCGAGGTAGAATTTACGTTTTTTTTTTTTTTTTTTCATACAAAACACTTGACAAAATGTCTCGAGTAACGCTTGAAACAACAACAACAACAACAACAACAAAAAATCATCTGTTAAATATAAAATAAAAAAACGTAATGCCATTATGCATTAATTTTGATTTAAAAAAAAGTGCGGCAAACGTCTGCACTCTGCAGTTCTCAGAACAAACCTTTTGAACTCTCGGGGACTTTTGAGACATGTTAAAATAAAATATAATATTAGATACTATTCAACAATATATTAGATGTATTATATAGATGCAATTTTCTATTGGTAACATTTTATTTAAACTACAATGAGTCTAAGTCACTATACAGTCGTCTTCGCAATGACATTTATCGTAATAATCATTAAATTTATTTCTATCTCGGCTTTTCATTATTTTAACCTAGCTGTTATTTCCTAATGATTTCCTATCTCCACTAGTACTCGGAGACTATTAAGTCTAATTAAACTTTGTAAAAAAAAAATCCAATTTCTTTATTTTACTTTACACTTAATAGCTGTGTGAACTGTGATCCCATTCAGCACCGTTTCAGTATAATATTTCTTTCGATGGGCGTCTTGGTTAAAGTAAAAATACCCACACTGCAGTCACAGTGTCGAATAGTGTCTTAGATAATGGCTTTCATGTCAACCATCAGTAATTTTTGGGATAAAAATATAAAATGTAAAAATACCTTTTACCTATATAGTGTCTAAAAAGTAAATCTATTGTGAGAGAGGAAGTTATGCCCTTCTAGTGTTTACCCCTCAAATAATAAATCTTTAAATATAAACACTCGAAAAGGGGTCCTTGAATTTTCTAAAATTGTAAAATTAGTGTAAATTTATCAAATTAGTGCTGTCCGTATTATAATATTGTGTGTACCTGTAGCTTTAAGTGCATTTACGTGGAAATCTGAGCATTAACAAGTTAAAAATTTATTTTTTTTAAGCTTTTAAACTTAATTAGTAAGTTAATTCTTTAATCAACTAAATAACTTAATTATATTAATTCCCATTGTAATTGTTTACCTACCTTTTACTTTTTTTTGTTAATTTTAAAAATATTAGGTACTCGTTGTTACGTCAAATTAAAAACATGTTTAAACAAATCGATAAGATTAAAAATGAATTATATATTTTTGTATTTGTTCACGCTGTACACAATAACTTTCAACAAATACATAATTAAATTACTTAGTAGATATACAAACTTATAATTGCCTAATTGTCATAAACCATTACAGTGCTTTTAATAAGTAGAAATAGTTGAATGAATTAACATCCATCCAATTTTAGAGTGGAACAATGACTCTATGATCATTGATTGATATACTAATGTGTGATCGGGGTGACAATTAAAAAAAAACCCATTTTATTACATTTTCACTGAGTTAAGTTCATATTTTTTCAATAACAACTTTAAACTTATAGAGTTAAATATATTAATTGATGAATTTATAAAGTTAAAAAAAAATAAAACCTTAAAAAAAGATGTGTTGCGTATCAAATGTACAATGAATTAGAGCTTAAAGCGGAGGAAGGTTAGGTTAGACGATAACTATTTGCTCCCACTATAAAGTTACAAGGGAGACAATTCTTCAAATGAATTAGGTGTTGAAAAACCAATATATAAATTTGTAATGTTATATGAGCTAAGCAAAATATATTAAAAAAATGATAAGATCTTGTATTTTCAATAAAATGGAATGTTGTTGTAATTGAAAAAACTGAAAACTGAACAATGGAAAGAAATAAAACAAATATACAAAATACTACGTACAGTATAATAGATATTATATTTCCACTTCGTTAAGCTTTCTGTGAATCATTAAGTTCGCCTGCTCCATTTATTCCTTCCTAACGGCAGCAGCAGCTGCTGTTATTGTTGGTAATTTTAAACTCATATTTTACCAAACGATTAAAATATGAAGTGCTAAAGACCTACGAAACTTAAAAACGTATATATACAATTGTCGTAAAAGACATTCGATTACTTCATTGTAATATTATATTTGATTTTTTTGTTCCACATTAACGACAAACCCAAAAAGCGCAATTCTTCAATTTGCGTGTACCTATTTATTATGTATATGCATAATGCATATCAATATATCATGTGTGTTTAAATGCTTTTGGGGAACATGCGAGTTATGCCGTAGACATGACATTGAATAATATATTTTGCCACAGATAATTTGTCAAAACAAAAAAAAAAACTTAAACGAAAAATATATTCCCTAGGCAGTAAGTTGTTGACGTGTACGGACCCATTTCTGATATTTTACGACCCGTAATTGGTTAACCATGTACGATATATATTTGCATTGGTCGTTTAGGAAACGACAAAAAAATGCCTATTAAACAGTAAACATGTACGTCATAATATTGTGAGCCGTATAAGTAGACACGTCAGGAAACATATTATTATTATTATAATATTTAAATCACGTCGTAATTTACAAATCGAGAAAAATTAATACCTAGCTAGCTGAACACAATAATTTCAATATATATTATTATCGTAGACAGTAGACAGTGTATTTTGTGGTTAATTTGGATTATTATAAAAAGTATTTTCTAATCATTCTATTTACAATATATTGTTTAGCTTTAACGATGATTTACTCTTGACTAACCTCTATAGTTACAAATTAAAATAAGGTTTATATTTATAATATTTTGTATATTATTGTGCATGAAAATAAATAATTAAACCAATTTATATTTTATTGTACTATTGTTAATTTATATTATTTCTAAACATTTTAAGATGCTTTCCTAAATAATCTTCAACGAAGTATAAAATATATAATACGATAATTATCCATAATATTCTCGGGATATATAAAATATACTGTCAAAATAGATACCGCCAACATATTGTTATACTCATTAAATCTGTTTCATATAAAAAATATATAAAACACAATCATTAAGATTATTATCGTCGTGACTTTACGGACATGACGAGAGACGACCTTGCCGTGTTCGATAATTTAGTTTAGGTATATTATGGGCGTAAAAATATATTCCTCCTGTTAATCAATTACAATGACATTATTTGAACGAACAATTAATTACAATTTCAAAACGAGGATTGAGGTTCGTTTTCATTAAAAACTTGATTTCTCCACTGTTGTACTCGTACATGGATTAAAACCAAATTCAATTCAATTCAACATAGCCCATAAATTATAGGTACCTAACTTTAGATATTATTGTCATACATTATTATCCATTATTATCTTTGAGATGCATTAATAATTATTATAATATTGACCAAATTTGCCTTGGTCAATACAATCAATGGTTTTATACTTTTATGTAACATGTTTTTATATAGGACAAGAGGAAAGTATAAAATCCCAATGGCATATAGCATGAGCCATTTCACATTTCTATATACCATTTTGTAAATAACGATTTTATTTGAACTTAGGTACCTATACTTGTTTATGACTATCAACAACAGACGTTCTATGACCCTTTACAATTTTTCGAGATTATATGATTACTTTGTGATTGGTTTACTGACTTTTCTTGTTATTTTTTCTCCTTCATGCATTTCAGTTATTTTCATTGAAAACGTCACTTAACAAAAATAAAAAATAAAAACGGATGTCAAATATTTGATACCAGTATTGTACACACACGAATATTTTTATATTCATATTGATGTATATAGATCCGTACGATTAAGAAGTACGGGTAGCAATTTTTTTTTATACCAAATAAACACTACATATATACCGTGAAGCGTAAATGTGCTCATAAATATGTATAAACCATATGTCCGCATATATCCTAATGGAAAATATTGTGTTTGCATTCAGCAGAATTTCAATAACGAAATTTAGCTTACCAACATTTCGTTTTATCATTATTGTTTCATGTTTGAATACCAATCTTGTTGTTCATAGTGCATTTGTATAATATATTGTAATGTACGCATTATTTTATATATGTATATATAATAATATAATCTAAACAAAAGTTATAATACTGTGTATCACGGACAACTTCGATTTGCATAGTTCCGGAAACGTCATTGGTACATAAAATAGTTTGATCTATAAATTACGTTATTTGTGTTAACCGCACACAGCGACGAGGAGCTTAGGCTTAAAAGATTTATATGTTTACTTTTTACATTAAAGAGCTTAGTTCTGAGTTTCGTTACTTGTTATGTCTAGAGGAAATTTAATAAAACCTTCAGAAATAGTATAAAAAAAAAAAAAATGTACAATAATTTGATGTTGTAATATTTGAACACCTAAATCTACTGCGAATGAAGCAAATTCGATTTTTTTTTTAAAAGCGAACAAAAACAGTCCTACGATATTATATAAAATCTCAGACTAATAACGCCATTTCTGTAGTTAATGCACACCCGAGCATATTATATTCTACTTACTTATATTCAAAAATAAAAATTATATTTATCCCATTTAAATTTATCGCCGCT
This sequence comes from Macrosiphum euphorbiae, assembly GCA_949089665.1. Lineage (NCBI taxonomy): Eukaryota > Metazoa > Arthropoda > Insecta > Hemiptera > Aphididae > Macrosiphum > Macrosiphum euphorbiae. Next base: position 14,073,913 of record CARXXK010000004.1, on the reverse strand, counting down.
TATTTCGTCCGTACAAACTTGACACACGGACACCTGGGTCGTACATAATATTTTTCACATAAATAAACGAAAAAGAAATTAATTGAAATTTTTAAACAGTATAACTATAGTTATACAATCGTTTGCGCTCATGAAATTATTACGTTTTATTTTTCCAAGCTGCATTATTTTTAATACCAGATATTTGAATAAACATGGCGGGCTTATAAGTCCACACGAATAAAAAGTAAATACTCCTATCCCGTTACTCGTGTGCGGTAAAGTAAAAAATTGAACGCAGGAAAAAAAATGTTCAAGTAGGTATACCTACTCTCGGAACCAAAGAAATAATATTTTATTTTAAAACGAATTTTCTTTCGTTCTGAAAAAAATATAATCCTTCTCCAATAGTCACATTTTGATATTTTATATAATATGATATACATAAAACAGAGGTATACAGGGTGATATTTTTATCATTGAACACTCATTATTTCAAAAAGTATTAATGTTTAAGAAAATATTTTTTTACATAGTTTCAAGTTGTTAAAAAACAATATTTTTATTAAAAAATTATATTTTTAAATATTTTTTATCCTTTTAATTTTTTAAGTTTTTTACTTTTTTGAATGACAACATGTAATTTTAATTTGATATTCAAAAACAGAATATTTTTCTGAGTATTTTAATATATAAAAATTGAATTTAGGGCGAGTAGTTTATGAGTTATAAGTATTTAAAGTTTAGATGAGCGGAGTAGTGGACAAACATTTCGCGGGGTAACCCCGTACCACTCTACTCCGCTCATCTAAACTTTAAATACTTATAACTCATAAACTAATTGCCCTAAATTCAATTTTTATGTATCGAAATACTCAGAAAAATATTCTGTTTTTGAATATCAAATTAAAATTACATGTTGTCATTCAAAAAAGTAAAAAACTTAAAAAAATAAAAGGATAAAAAATATTTAAAAATATAATTTTTTAATAAAAATATTGTTTTTTAACAACTTGAAACTATGTAAAAAAATATTTTCTTAAACATTAATACTTTTTGAAATAATGAGTGTTCAATGATAAAAGAATCACCCTGTATAGTACCTAATAATAAGTTGTTTTTTTATTTTTGTACTTTTATGTATTTTATTTTCCTTTTACGTTGTCGTAGTAATAATAATAATAATTTAAAAATCGATGTAGGTAATGGCAGTAAAACATACATATAGTAGGTATGTACCGCGAAGTCCGTCTGAACGGCGTGCACTTGGATGAATTTAATATAGTTGGTTAGATGCACACATACAAAATATATTACATAGGTACATTATGTTCGTGGTTATACCACTGCGTTCGAGAACAATATTGAAGAAAATTATATTTTGAATTATTTGGTACCTATGGCTTATATGTATATAATATATATGTGGCTAGTATTGCGAGGTACCATACATGTGTTTGCTTGAAGCGATTTTTCTTCGAGTTCTATGTACATATATATATATATATATATATTCACGTGTGTGTGGGTATAACGCGCGTGTATTTGTTAAGTGCAATATTATGACGGTTACTCAGGGGAAATTCGAGCATTTTCCATTTTCGACCTACAAAGGAGCGCGTATTGCACTTCTAAAATTTCAAATCTGGCAGACTATAATTAGATTTTAAATTTATATCGTCAACGACTGTTACGATTATAGGTGGGTATATATCGTACAGTATAACAATATGTTTATAGGTACCTACCTCAACCTATCTATTTTGTATAGGTATAGTTGACGCCACTGCGACCGTCGCATCGGTGTCGTTTGCACACATCAATAATTAGCTACCTATATGCGGCTATATGTACATATTACGCTATTATAATAATATTATAACGTCTTGAACTACTATATACGGTGATAATTGTATTAACGCAATGATGGCCACAACGGAGACTTGCTTCTAATAACTATCGTTTGTGTAATACCTACTATTAGGTTTAAGATGAGTGAGAGAGAGGGAAATAGAGCGTATTTATCACTTTATAGTTTATAATAGTAAGCACGTCCAACAGCGTGGTGCTAGATTTTTATTATAGCAATTAGCCAATATGATGTATATATATATATTATAAATTATGTTCAAATATAAAGCTATTAATAATTAATATTAGAGGTGACGCCTTCAGCATCATTTTATGTGTCTTGCGCTTTGTACATATTTTATTCATTCACTATTGTAGGTATAATATATACATTATATTTAAGTGTACGTTTTCGCATTAAAAAGTACCTGCTACTACCTATATTTATGTAAAATATTACTCATGTTTTTTACAGGCATGTTTATTTTAGAGATTATTATTTTATCTCGTTTATTCCTTTTTGTAAAATGGTCTCTCGTATTTAATTATAATTAAAATCCTTTAAAATATGAAAGAAAAAAAATTGCAACATTGAATAATATTAATTTACATACTTATATACCTACCAATTATTATAAATAGTAACGCATGGTATTGTATTAGGTTTTTTATATAGGTTATGCATTTGGTAAAATGCAGCAATGAGTAGTACAAAGGTTTTTAGCCTACATAAACTTAATAACTATAAATAAATATTAATATACATTCGTATTAGCTTTATTTAAAGCATAATAGATCTCTTATTAGTGATGTGTATACTTATTTTGATTAGCTTAATCCAGAATCATGTAGATTTAATACAATTTTACTTTGAAGGATAAAATACGAATTCCAAATATCTCAGAATAGAATTTAAATTAATCACTTTGAAGTCATTTTTTTGTCGAGATTATTTAGCTTGGCGTTTGAACCATTTTATATTATATGTAGACTTATAACAAATGAGCAAATATAAAAAAAAATTAATTTATAGGTACCTACTATGTTTTTTTTATATTTTATTAATTATTACAGTACTTACCTGTAATCAATTTTCATTTTCCGACACTAGGTGTACATTTTAACTCAGAAAAATGAATACTTACAATTTATTCAGTTTGATAGAAAATATTAAAATAATATATATCGTAAAAATAACTTGATATTTCTTTGAGAGTAAAAAAGTTTAGAAAAACTATTTGTCCTAAACCAACAAAAAATACTGCAGGATATAAGTACCTGTAACACGCGCTTACAAAAGGGGGGTTTAGGGGTTCAAAATTGTTTTTGTGTACTAGCCTAACCTGTATGGTAAAATCATGCCCTATAAACTAATGGACAGCTTAGAGAGAGAGTCAGTGGTTCAATATAGTGTGAGAGAGAAGAGAAGCAAAGAAGTTAATAACTGTGTGGCTAGTAGCTAGTAGCTACAGGCTACTGCCAAATTAAAAATTGTGTTACAATAAAATCTGCCAATTGTTATAATATTTAATTGGTATAACATAATAACTGATTTGTGGTTACCAAACCTGTAGGTCTATGGTAACAATCAGATTAACTATGTATATTATATATATATATATTTATGGTTGATAAAAAAAAGTGAAGTATTTCCTCCACGATTTATTACTTTATGTTATTTCTCTCTCTTCGTTCTCTCTCCTTTCTTTCTCAGTTATTTGATTCCCTAGCATTGATGTCAGGGCGAAGTGGAGTTAGTTTATGGGTATAATCGAGAGTACAATACTATAATATTATCTTATCTTGGCGAAATATGGCTATGACAAATATAAAATTTTTTAAATTAAATAATAATTTTGGCATTTTTAATACAAAAACTACAGTGGTCTGTTGAACACTTTTTTTCAATATCGTTCCAATCGATTTTAACAAAACCGAAATTATTGATGAATAATTATTAATAATGTCTCCCCTTATAATATAATAGCTAGCGTGATTTATTGCGCTAATTTAATGTCAATATTATTGTTATATACTTTCAAAGATTCAAAGTATATTATGTACATATCGTTTCGGACAATTAGATCGAAACGGTTCTAAACATACAAACGTTTTGTGTTAGCAACTGTAGTACATAGCTATAGTTTGTTTGAAACAAAAACAGTGTGTATGAGTTCCTAATAATAATATAATAATTATATATACATGGCGATCGGACAATATAGCCATAGTATTTCCAGTGGAGTGTCTATACCCTGTAGGGTTAAATTCAAGTGTTAAACAATGGGAAACATAATAAAGTTTACATAACTCTCTGGAACATCCCCCCGCCACATCGTAAATATAAAAAAAGCAATCTATCATTTTAAACGTTTCTATTATTTAGACGATTTGTATAATATGACCGAAAGCATTACAATCACAAATATGATTTTTAAAAATATATTTTATTAATCGAAATAATACGTATGTGTAATAATACTGTCGTATAGAACAATATTGAGAGTGGCTTGGAGGTGGTGTGGCATTCAGTCACGAAACGTGTTCTGAGTGCAAGCACCGGCCGGTGTCACTAGTTCCCGGATGGGTGGCCACACGGGTTATTAGTGACAAATCCTTGCCACACATACACGCACGTGTTCTAATCTATAACTGTACCACCATCCCCCCCTACAAACAACTAATGGCCATATAGTTGCCCGGCTTAGATCAATAAAAAATAACAAAAAAAAAAAATAACAGAGAGTGATACTTTTAACATTATTAACATCAAGTGTATCTCTTAAAATTATATTACCTACGTTTTTGAAATTATTTTTTTAACACAATTTGAATTCATCAATACTACCACACTTCGATTTCGGTAGGAAAAAAAATAATGCTCTTTCTATACCGTTATTATTATTTTTAAGTTTTTCACTTTATTGAATGGACGACATACATTTTTAATTTCCTACTCCGAAGCATAATAGTTTTCTAAGAATTGTATTATATAAAAATTCGAACGAGTAGTTAATAAGTTATAAACTTATAAGTTTTTAAAGTTTAGATGTGCGGAGGGGATTGGCGCAGGTTTACCACGCAAAATGCAGGTCCACTACTCACCGCTCACCTAAACTTTGAATACTTTATTATTATTATTATTATTATTATTATTATAAGACGAATATATTTTGCCATCTGTATAGGTATAGAGTTATTACCTTCAAAAAGAAAATATGTATATTCATACAAAAAAAATACCTACATATAGTACCTATAACATGAGCTTTATTAGTATACGCCATTAATGTTATACCTGATACAAGAGGCTATACCTATATTATCAAAAAATAATATTCTATATAATATGGACAAAGGAGCCGAAAAAATATGTATCTGTTAGAATATTAATATTATTATAAAATTCCGACGTCATTAATAAAAAATGTGAGTGATTCCAACCGTCGTACTCGCGTGTTTGCAAGTATAATATGTGCTCGACACCATATTGGATTACTTTGTTTTTGTTATTAATATTCTGTTTCGAGTCGCAGGTTTCCACCGAAAAGTTTAAAGTGATATAGGCGTGGTTTTTATCGTTTTTGTGATTTTAAACCGTATATAGGTCTGGATGTAAATTTTGCGTGATGGTCATGTGTGGTAGTGTTATTCGTACTTAAAATGATATTTTTGATGTTATTGAACGGTGATGGAATCATTCTGTTAATTATTATATTTATTGGAATTATTCTAAAATTAGTGTGAACTTGGACATATTTTATTCTTGAAGGAAAAGTGTATAATATTTTGAACAGTTTAATGCTGACGAACCAGCGTGTTTGTATATATGTGACCCGATAGACCCGATAGGTCCTCGTTATAATAATATTATTGTTTTGTTAAAAAATTTTAATCTATCATTGGTACAATTATTGAAGCCAATCAACATTGTTATTCTTTATCGGTTGCCTGATATTATTCTTACATTTATTAAATGCATTCGTCTTTTCCGTGCTAGTCTTCATAGTCGTCTAACTGCAGTAATAAAATTATGGTATACGAAACTGAAGTCGGCATATGAGTAAGCTGTATGCAGTATACACCTTTAATACGACGTTATGTATATATATAAATGTATTATGTTAATATCGGGAGATTAAATTGCGATTTCACCTAACATTTTAGCTCTCCGATAGTAATAGTATACTATTTAGGTGTACGATTTTGTGGTTAATACGGAAATTATGATAATTTATAACATCAAGTTAGTCCAATTTTCGATACGTTCATTGATTATCATATTATAATATATTATGTATAGTGGGTGGCCGCTCGTCAACTATAATAGTTATATAGCCTTGTATAGGTTATGGTAACAGCGGATACCGGGATACGGATTTAATTACCCCGACAATCAATAATTGAATAATATAATGTATGACGTCCAAATATTTATGTATAATGGTATATAGTGTAATATATAGGTAGTATTGTAGTATAAACCAAATAATATAATATACTATAGATACATCAAATTAGTATGGTTCGGTATAGTAAAGAATAATAGAAGCATAATATAATATTTCGTTTAAATATTCAGTTCGCGGATGATATTAGACAATCTCTGGCGTAAACCTATTATACATGGGTATAGAACGATGATGCATAAAATATTAAAACGCGAAGAACCTACCCGTAAGTTATAACTTATCTAGATACCTTCGCCTTACCTGTATGGCTGTATATCAATAAATTGCACAGAATCAAGAACGACTGACGTGGGTACGAATTCAACACGAAACCAGAATTCGTATTTTTTGATTTTCCTAGTAAAAAACTCGACCAACTACATATAGGGAACGTCCCTTAAAGTTTCAATAATTATGTGTTCCATCTATACATCATATCGTGTTCGACCACCAACTCCAACACAATTACCCTCCGCCGCCTTGTGCCTATCTATTTCTGTTCCAAATATTTTATTCACACACGGTGTTTTTGGTCTCTCGATGACGGGGATTCGATAAATATAGGTGTACAATATGCGTAGGTATTATAATACGATCACGTCCACACACGTTGGCGTGATGTATTATTATGATAATATAACTATTATACATGTCGAGTTATGGCCTCGATACGTGAATACAGAGGGCTCTATCATAGATGACTATATGCGTGTATAATCTCCGAGGGTGCAAATACACACGGTTTAGTTTCTAATCGCTGTATAACCCTGGTAAGTATTAAGTATAGGTACCCGTGTGATTCGTCCACATAGATACATTATATACTAATCGGATATAGGTTTTGGAGAAAATTGCGTAGCGAACCCCTGTATGCAGAAGGATTATAAATCATAATATCGATATTTGTAGAAGGTACCTAATACCATATTTTACCTGATATTATATTATATTATGTACCCAATGGTCTAAGTTTCAGCGGGTTAACTAATAGGAAAAAAAATATATTATTATGTGACAAATATTTAATTTTACAAAACAATTGTAATAATATTGTCTTAAAAGTTAAAACAAATTAAAATGAAAATATCGGCTATAGAGTTTAGCTATTTTCTTTCTAATTTTACTAGAAAAGGATAAGAAATTTCATTCTCCAGTCTAAAATTGTAATAATATATCAATGGATACAATAATCATCTTGTACAGCATATAACGAACAAATAAAACACAATCATTTCCAAAATTGTCCATATAATCACCAGCCCCTTGGGTTCTAGGGCGATCATCCCATTCTTATAAAACCCGATCCATGAGTAACCAATAACTATATAATATGCATTTATAAATAGAAAAAACCTCATCAAAGTCAGTGCACCGTTAAACGTGATTGCTCGATATTCACTACACACTGACCTATGTAAATATATTTATAATAGAATAATAATTTGTAGACATACCTACGTTTCATCGACCTTTGGGCTTTGAGTACCCGCATATACATAATTTAATAATTATTTCATTTATTCAATAAATAGCATTAAGGGGCCTCACTACCAAGTCTTTTTTTTGTCAAAAACTACTGTTTCTAATTCCAACGATACGTGTCGACAATTATCACGATTTTCATTCTGAAAAGATATTCTGATTGTCCGTAATATATACAAGGGAACGATCGAGCCACATTTTTAATTTTTGTAATTTAAATTGCAATAAAAATTGTAAAAAAATCAAAAAAAAAATACAGAATTTCCAACTTAAATATTTAATTAACTAAATACAATTTTAAAAATGTGCCTCGATCAATCCCTCGTACATGTTGTGGAAAATAAGAATATTTTGTCAGAATGAAAATTGAGGTAATCGTTGCGACGTACTATTGGAATTAGAATCGTATGTTTAAGTGAAAAATAAGCATTTTTTCATGATCAAAATATTATTATATATTGACATGTGTGTGCGAGTGCGTGCGAGAGCTACAATTGACCCGCATGGACGCCACACACACTAATAATCATTTACGACTAACACATAGATCTCGGGTGGCGACGACGAGATTAGAAATTGCCTAAATGATTCTCCTTAAATCAATGCCATTGCGAGGCCCCTTAAAGAATATTATGTTTCTTGCATTTGTTTATACAAATTACAAATATAAATAATATTATATTATAATATAATGCAATACAATATTATTTTATTTTTATAAGATGTATCATGTATGGTATACCTATAGATTATTATTATAATATTATAGTTTGCAGTATTTGTACCCTCGGGATATTTATGTTTGTGTCCTGCGGCTAATCCGCCGATCGGCTCGACGACATAATATATCGTCTTCTCGACGTGCTGTAGTTGTAGACGGTCAGATTTACTAATAATAATAAGAATAATAAGAAGAATATAAGTCGTGCGTGTGTAGTGTGTACGCACTGTGCGTTTACAATGGTGTCCCCCCCCCCGCGCAGGTAAGGAGATCGAGCAGGTAGTCGTCTACAAGACATGTGAGATAAAATAGAGATTTCCTATTGTTATTATTATTATTATTATTATCACTATTATATATATATATTATATGGTTTCTACCGAATAATAATGAAAAAGAAAAAATTGGAAAACACACACGGTCCACAACACACTCGATTGTCAAAAAAATTCTTCTGCCCGTGCGTACGATTCGGATTTTTTTTCCCTGTACATACCCCGTGTCCAATTCGATTTGCACAAAAGGATCTATATTATTTTTGTACGCGTCAGTGAGTGTAAGTGTGTATACATTTCGTAGACAAAATAATAGCTTACACGGCCGTAAATAACCGAATGTCAATTTGTGATTGACCCAGTTCGGCAAGTATTAAACGCCCGCGCCGTATATACATCGTCGTTAGTTTTGACGTTTTTATGGCAACGGTGCGAGAGCTGTAACCATACTATCGTTCTTCGCAACAAACTAAATTATTGATTGTTTAGAATATTATTGAAAATTTATAGTTAGGAAATCATAAACCTATCTATATCCATGGCTCTATATTATGTAAGTGTACATAGGTAATGTTTGTTTTTAAATCTGCCGTGAACACCTTTATAGCTATATTTATATTATACGATATATGCATAATAATAATATACTAAAACTTACTATCACGCGAGTCGTGAGACACAATATCCAAATGTATATTTTAACCGACATTTACAATTTTACATTATGCGTACAATATAAATTGGATACATATTGACGTTTTGTCACTTTAACCGGTGTATCCGGTATATGTCATTATAAACATAGGTACCGAAAAGTAATCTAATGCAGACTAGGTAGTATATATTACCTGCCGGGACCAACGAAATTGGTCAATAAATTCGATGTGTCGCCGAAAGTCGAAAGCCGTACGTATAAAGGTATTTATTAGATTTCTACATCGTATACGCATCAAAATACGGTTCAACGTTCGTTTTGTTTTAAATTCTAATGGGTGAGAAAGAAAATTACAATCTACTGAAATATTTGTCAGATTATACCAAAAATATGAGACTTTATGGCCGAGACAAAAATTGATATTGTTGTCTTAAATATGAAAAAATTAATCATTTCACTAGAAATTATGTACATGTTGACAAAGCCAATGTTCCATTTTGTTACGAGAAGGTACCTAGCTATATATTGTGTAAGTACGATGTGGTCTAGCAATTAATTTCTAAAATCGATTAGCAACTGTTTTCTGTCAAAAAGAAAATCATTATTAATGATAAGCCATACCTCAAATATTTTAAAACAAATTGATAACACCGCAGATGACGGGTTATATACAATAACGTGTTGGTAATTCATCGCAGACTTTCAGCGTTCGATAATAATATAGTTAACGTAAAATTGATAATAATATAATAATAACATAACTATATATTATGCTTTAAAGAAAATAACACGACAAAAATATTACAAAATTCGATAATTAAATAGCATAATAACGTAATATTAACTGTATAATAACACAACTATATAATTATATTCATACGAAAAGATGAAGATAAAAATATTACAAAATAGGACACTTTGTTCGCTATTTACACACATAATATAACAAAGTAGTAATGTTTTCAAATGCTTTCTGACAGTATTTGAAAAACACAAATCGTCTATTCATTAGCTGCTGGCCATAGTCGTTATCATCGTGATTGGATAGAGCAGTACGACGAGTACGTTTTGTATGTTATTATGTTTTTAATATTAATACTTAAGGTGTATAATAATATGACGTTTGAGTGTACGAAATTGGCCTCACAATTAGTGTCAATCATACATTACTGTACAGGCATTCGCTAATATGGGTCAAAAAACGAACAAATCGTCAATTCCAACAATAGTGGTTAGTTTTCTTTTTCTGAGCTGTCTGCAATTTCATTTTTATGAATGTATTCAGGTATATACATCTAAATATGGATTAATGACTTATGGTAATTAGGCATCCCACCATATTATATATTATAATAGTTGTAAATATTACGTTTTTGAATTTGCGATTGTAATCGACAACGATTCTCATTTTGAGCGACTTAATTTTTTTTTCGTAAACTTGTTATTTGTTGGATTTAATCAATCCTACATTATAATATACCAATATCTAACATCTTATCCTTCCTCCGGCAAACCGGATTGGACAAATTAATATAATGTATAAACTTTGTACATTTGTCATTACTACCTACTGCCATTGATTATAATTACTAATATATATAATCAATGCTATTACTATTAATCTATATCTGTACTACTATATAAAATGAAGTAGCTTTTTTTTGTTCGGGATAAATTCCGAAACTACTTATCAGATTTTCTTGATTTTTTTTTTTAAACGACAAAGTATTTCAAGGAGAAGATTTATATGAAAGACAATTTTAGGAAAATCCACCGGAAAAGTAGGAAATATGGATGTAAAAAATTAACTAAATAATAAATTAAAAATTTATTTTATTGTTGTAGATTAAAATAATAATAGTATAATAGTATATTAGTATAATAATATATTGGTTGCTATTGGTTAATCAGGCCTGTTTGTTGATTTGTATTATTATCTTTTGTCAATATATGTATATAAATTAATGTTTGTGGGTAGATTAGACCTCTGGGATGAAGATAGGCTAATTTAAAAGGGTTAAATTTGGTTTTATTTTATTCATCGGACTTTAGTACGGTTAGGTTAGGATTTTGTATTAATTGATTACATTAATCCACCGTAAGTGGAATTAAGTAAAAACGACAAACTTGGTATAACTTTGATATTTTAAAGTCAAATCATACACTTACGTACAAACAGCATGGGGTCCTCGATCTACCGCAGGTAGATTGACTACCTGATAATGTACTGCTGCGAATCAGAATTTTTATCCCGGGGCCCGGGCAACAGAAAAGTTAAGATAAATTTTGAACGCCATACACTGAATATAAAATAAGCAACTGAACAAAGTTTGAGTCATATAGAGTTGATACATTTAACGGGCAACGAAGTGCAGTAATAAACGATTTAATTATTTATTGTATTCTTTAAAAAAAAAAAAAAAAATGTCACAAACACTAATTATGCAAAAGTCTAAAAAAAAAAAATTGGCCTCGATACAGAGGGTTATTTTTCTCTTGACTAAAAAAAATTATAAAATAATGTACCGAAGTCCGATATATAAATGTAATAAGTGTGCTGTTCGGGTTATATTCTGCCTACGATTAAAAACGATATTTTTGAAAGGCACATATAATAGCATGATACCTATACGTGGATAAATATAACCGTGATGTATATATACTGAATAATAAATATCAGGGACTGTAATTGACTATACAGTTTAATTATAAAAGTTTATTAAAATTACGAAAAAAATCGATTAGAGACGGTTAAAACTGACTACCTAACCTATTCAATTAATTTCAACGTAAATTACCTACCCACTGTTGAGTAATAATATAAGCAAAACGTATACAAAAAACGATATTATATACTTTAGCCAATTTATCATATTTTAATGAAAATTAAATACTTTTTTTTGTGTTAAAAATGAATTATACCACCTATAACCTAGTGTGCAGTATTACATTATAATTATGCGTAATATATTTTATAGTTTGTATATTGTACAGATAGGAAAACATTTGACAAAATAGTATTGGAAGTATATAATAATAATAGTTTGTAATGTGAATTGGTTCAGTGATTTGAAACCCATATTAGTTAGGTTTAGTTGAAAAACTTGAACGCATTAAAATACGTTTTATATATGTGTCGTACGATGGAAGCTGTCCAGACAAGATTAGAGTATTATTGGTAATGAATTTAAATTGAAAAATTTAGAGTTAAGAAGACGTACTATTCAATTTATTGACGTACTATGGACTTATAATCTTCTAAACAATAAAATAGATTGACCTTGATACCAATTAATGTGCTAAAGTTTTCCCTCCTCTCTGCTACCTGCTTACTCTATGCTCACCGACACACCATTGAAATTATGGACTTCAGTCACAATTCAATAGATTATTGTCCTCTTGCAATAAAATAAAAGAATTCGATTTATTTTATGATCCTGAAACCAAGTTGAGGTCAAAATTATTTTGTTAATATTATAATGTGTACCTATAGTATTATTGAGCTTAGCTCAGTTGGTATACGCATCAACTCTTAATATTATTATTAATATTATTGTATTATAATTTAATTGCGCTAAAATAAAATAAAGATAAATAAAAAAAAAATAACCTACTAATTCCTATATCATTACAATTTTTTTATTTTTTACTATACTGTACTGTTTTCTTTTTTGGCGTTATTCTATAATAATTAAAAAAATAATATATATTATATTATATTTACAATTGTATCAGGTTAGGTGATAGCCGATAGGTTATATTTCAATATTTTCAACTCGGTGTTTCATTAGTAAATCATATAATACTTCATTATTCCGGGGCCGATATGGCGATATCCTTGTTTTTGTTTAAAAATTAATTATCCTAAAATATTTTTCAAATGTATTTTAAACACCTACTTATTTAAATATTTGGTGTCATTTATATTTGAAATACCTATTTGAATACTATCTTTAAGAAGTATCTGAATATAAATACAAATAGATACATTTTTAAAGTATTAAGAATACTTTTTGTTCTATATATATTGAAATGTTTGTAGTTTTTTACGTTTATCACAAATGTATACTTAAAATATTTAATAAATATTTTAATTAAATAATTAATAGATAGATACATATTTCAATGGTTCAATAATTTCAGATGTCACATACCTAATATATTGCCCAGTTAAACTTCAGCAAGGAAGATATTATGCATTTTATATATTGTGTCATTTGCGCGTATTTAAGAAAATCTTAAAAATTGTTAGAAGCATTAAAAATGTATAAAATATTATTTTAAGATTAATTTTAAGTTGTAATATTATATGAAACAAAAATATTGTTTGCTGAAATACCTACGATGGTAAAAAAAAAAAGTATTTAGTATTTATTGGGATAAAATACAAATTTATATACGCAATACATATTTCGAGAGTATTTAAAAAACACTTATTAAAGAGTACCTAATTGAAAAGTATTTTAAATTCAAATATTCGAATACTTAACATGGCTGCTCGGCACCCATACCACTTTCCATTCGGGGTAATTTATAGACATCGTTCTGTGAAAATTACAACATGCCCGTTACAGAAGATATTCGCAAAATAAATTCAATTTTATAATTAAATCGAAGTTATTAACAATATTGGTAATGGCTGTTGATTGATGTTAAAAATAAAATTAATTGTATTTATTACGGAAAACAGTTTTTATTTTTTTTTTTTTTGAATAATTTCAACGCATTATGCAAAATTAAATCAATATTTTTATTTCGAAAAGTATATTATCATCATTATTCGGATATTATGAGAATATACGTAGGTACATCGAATAGGTCTAAATAAGTCTAATGATCGATGATAGTCCATTAATTAACAGCGCAATAAACTTTTATGAAAAAATAGGTATAAAGTGCTCCGAAATTGTGACAAATTATATAATATTAATATTCATAAAACGAAAAAGTTTTCCGGCGCGTGTATAGATTTCGGCGCTCGTGGCCACCTTCCGCACAAACTCACACCACTCTGCAGTGTTGTAATACATTCGTATTATATGAGTTCGCACGTTTTAATAAATATCCGATTCAGAACGACTGTTGGAGTCGTTTTCGACGGAATCCACAATTGCAGGAACAACAATTAATTTACTAAACGCGAACACGACACGAGCGAAAAAGCTCTCAACCGAAGAGCGGTGGTAATACTTGCAGTGACGTTTTCCATTTAAACTCGCGTGCAAATATGGTCCCGACCGTATATTGTTGTGCTGAAATTCTATACATTATAATATGTTATACTATGTTATATGTGTGGGTATATATAATATCGTATATTATTATACATATATGTATATTGATTGTTCTCATTATACATCTACGTCATAAATCCAATCGTTAAAATGTCCAAAACACCTGTGCACGTCATATTTTTATTGTAATTATTATTATTGTTGTTGTTGTTGTCGTCGTCGTCGTTCTCTTTCTATACAAGTCGCTGCCCACCAGGCGATTGCGACGACGCTTTGTGAATATAAAAAATAATTTGCCAGGCTCGGAAAATGATGGAGACTAGGACATATTAATATTATAGTACTATTATAGGTACCTGACATCCAAACGTGCATAATATATTCGTCCCCGCCCGCCGAGGGCCGAGTGTTACTCGTGATATGAGATAATAATTGCGTATTACTTGGTCACTTATATGAACCCATATAGTGTGCAGGAGTATATGACTATATTATACATTTTTTTAATAAATATAATATATCAATATGTGTCTATGACGTGTTGTTGAAGATAGGTATTTTACGTCATCTTTTTGCGTCGATTTTGTATAATATTGTTATGCGTTTGTTTCTATATTATAATATAATATAGGCAGTACATTTCTGCAAGTCCAATCGGAGGATTTTAATTTTAAAAACGTATTTCATTGAAAAATATTTATCAATTCGGACAAGCGTGCCCATACATTATTTATGAGACAACTCGAAATTTAAATATACAGCTCGAATTTCGTTTAATTATTTTGCTTTTTTTTTTGCGATAGCTGATCGGAATTTCAATGCTTGAAATCTTATTAGGTATATAATATTCTATGCTTACTTTTAAACAGACACGACTTTTCATAATAGTATTATTAAATCAAATATAATAAGGATTGGTTTCGTCTATTACAATTATCATTTATAACGGGATAAAAAAAAAATTGATTTCTAATTTGAATAAAGTTCATATAATTATCCATACCTACATGGTTAATTATATAGGTATATCATATTTTTATATTCGATAGCTATAGGTATCCAATAGGCTAGACAGTTCATCATACCTACTGAAATTAAAAACACATTGAACTCAATGTAATCGAAAAAAGTATTATAATATAATATATTATCCATTTTGACTTTTTATAATTTCAACTATGTTTTTAATTTCATGTTGAACTCCTACTAACCTACGTATTGTTATTATGTTTGATTTTATTTAACTGCGTTATAAATTAATAGTGAACTATATATTATGTAAATTTACAATATTTTTTGTTGTTTACAGGTTCGTTACCGAGGGAGGACCTAGCGATACTAAACTTTTACCCGGTGATCAAATTCTTCAGATAAACGACGAAGATGTTCAAAATGGTCTTAGGGATTACGTAATACAACTGGTGAGGTCTTGTAACGAGACGATCACTTTACTGGTGTGTCAGCCTCCGCTCGACAATGTGAGTTTTTATCACAATTTTTATCGCGTGCAACCGGCAAATGGTAATATTACTTTAAATTTGATTGCAGTCGGCCAGGAAGTCGGCTCTGTTGAGTTCGGCAAAAAAAGCCAAACTCAAATCTAATCCATCTAGGGTGCGTTTTGCGGAAGGAGTTCTCGTAAACGGCTCTCCATTATGTCCGGTGAGTTATACGATCGCTACAATAGTATAATAGTTTAAGTTAACGTAAAGTTTATACACACAGATTATAATGTGAAATCCGGTATACAGTCGCGTTTTGAATAAATCGATCGACAATAATATAATAATAATAATAATAATATTATAATCGTATTGCTTACGGATGACTTATAGGCGTAGTGGTGCCTATATTATACAGCACAGACATTAATATTACGTTTTGCAATACGTATTTCATGTATAAAATCGGTGGTGGGTGCGCAGTGATATTATCGAAAACGTACAAAACCGTTTATGTACATAATTTAACACAATATAATATTTATTCTAAATAATATTGTATTTTCATTATTATTATTATTATGAAGGTGTCTGCGTTCAGCGGAGGCGACCCGAACATAGCCTTGTTACCTAATGTGCTCAAAGTGTTCCTGGAAAACGGACAGACCAAATCATTCAAATACGACTCCACGACCAAAGTAAAGGATGTCGTGGCTTCGTTGCAAAACAAACTGTGCATTAAGGCCGGCGAGCACTTTGCGTTAGTTCTCGAACAAGTCAAAAGCCTCCGCAGACATAAACTCACGTTACTGGACCCCGAACACACTTTGGCCAGGGTAAGCGTCTAGCAATTATTTTTTATCATTTACATAATATTTCAATTTGAATACATCGATAATTTCGTGCCAAAAGGTCGCGTCGAGGCCAGGCTCCCATAACCTCAGATGTTTATTCCGAGTGGCGTTCGTGCCCAGAGACGCTTGCGATTTGGCTCAAAAAGATCTGAACGCATTTGAGTACTTGTACTTACAAGTAAGTCTTACACCCGATCCGATTGATATACAATACTCGAGATCGCTCTCCTCGTGACTGATATCATTTTTTTCCCCTCTCAAGTGTTGCAATGACGTGGTTCAAGAACGCTATGCCCCGGAACTCAAGTACGACATAGCTCTGCGGTTAGCCGCGTTACATATCCACCAACATGCTATGGCCAACAATATTCCCTATTGTAAGGTCACGGTCAAAGCTATCGAGTAAGTACATAGTACTATGATGTTAATATATATATGTAGATGATTCATCAATAAATTAAATTTAAAAAAAAGTTAAGTCCAATGCAGTTCTTTTAATCATGCTTAGTTATCAATTAATAATACTATGCCATTTATTATGTATAGACGGGAGTTTGGATTAGAAAAGTTTGTGCCGGTATCGCTCATGGAGTCGATGAAACGGAAGGAATTGCGGAAGCTACTAACACATTTGTTGAAACTCAACCAAACAATGACGGGTACCAATTACAAAACACTTACGGCGTTGCAGGCGAAACTTTACTACTTGACCATAATTTCCGAATTGCCCAGTTACGGCGCAAAATGTTTCTCCACCAATGTCCGCGTAAGTGCCGCATTTAAAACGGATCGGGCGAATTCAATAATTTTAATATGAAATTAACGATAATGGTGTATTGTGCTGCAGGATTGCAACTTGGAAACGGTGATTCTAGTCAGCCCTAAAATGGGAATTAGTCAGATCGTGGGACTGCGCAACAGTATGGTAAGCGTCTCATAATTTACTAAATTTCTATCGTCTGCGAACAAAAAAAAAAAAAATATGTCGGTCATAAATATAAAGAATAGTGTTCTCCTCGCTTTGCTTGGCATACTTTCGTTCGTGTCTGTATAAAATATAAACCGAGATACGCGTTAATAATATATTATATAATATATAGACCAAAGTTAAATTGTAATTTTCGCGACGGAGTTCCGGAACAGTTTTTGCTCAATATGAACAAAATTACATTTATTTCCACGTATTGTTCGATCGATGTTAAGTGGAAATAAGGATTAGTTTATAAACTTTCACGAAATTATCGCCTTTATTTACTGAATATCATTGATTTTCCTTATACAGCCAGTGCCTCTGGCAGATATTGAACAAGTAACGATGGTAAAAGTACAAAAAGACGATCAAATTTCAAGTACGGTGACGTTGTATTTACAAAACACAGTACAAAAGGTAAACACAATAGCTATTGAAAAACTTTATCATTTCGGTATTAATGTTCAACGAATATTCCTTTAGGAAGTCAGTTTTTGTATGGAGGACCGCGATACCGACGAATTTATACTTGTTTTAAAAGGCTATTTTAAACTTTTGATGACTATGAATTTGCCAATCGACCGGGAAGGCGATTTATTACACACGGATAGTGGTAAGTAATAATAACTGTTTTACTAATGAATATTTTTATTAAATATGCCTTTATTCTGTACCTGTAACATTTTGTTTGAATCAAACTGAAAAAAGTCACAGAAAAATGTTTATTAGAATATAGGTATTTGGGTAAAATCCATTTTGCAATTTGCTGTGCTATGACTTATAAACAATCATAACACTATTACTGCATGTAGATTATAAGATCCTATATAAAATATAAGAATTATTCATTAATATAGGATTAGTAATTATTATGTATTAGTATAAAATTTGTCAATGTGGAAGTATACGTAGAAGTGTATTAGTGATGACATGAAAACCTATTTAATAAGTAGGTATATTAATTTATTTTGTAGGAAACGTCACCTATATATACGCCTATTGCCTATATCTTATATCTATAGTATCTATTGCATCTAAATTCTACACACTTAAAATCGAATAACCTGGAAAACCATATAATTTTTTTTTTACATATTATGCATTTTACTATCCCAAAAAGCCGACTACTATAATCGTGCTTCAGTAAAATTAACTCAATAATTATTATTGTTTTAGCACCCCAATATTATTCTCATCATATTGTGAAACCATCACTTTGGAGTTATGGCCCATCGACCATGAACGCCAAGGAACAAGAAAAATTGACTAACTTTTCTTTTTGTCCAATGTACACTCCGTTCAAACACGAAATGGTCGGTATACATAATATAGTATCTACACATATATGGTATAATATATGATTAGAAGTTTAAACCGTAATTATTATTTTTAGCTCAAGCCCAATGACTACGGATCTTTGAATAGAACAATATGGACTGGTATGCAAAACGGAAATGTAGACAACAACATGAATACAATGTAAGTGCTCTTATTCGTCCAGTTTTTGAGACAAATTTATAGGTAGGAAAGCGTGAGTACCAATGCAACCTAATGACACGATAATATCGTTTTTCGTATAGGTCTTTGAAAAAACATCAAAACGGTCATTTAGGGTACAAATCGAACGGCGATATAAAAGATAAATCGGGAATCGACGTTCAAAGCGTAGTTTCCATGGAAATATTGGAAAGCGACAATACCTTTGTAGACACCCATAACGAAGAGGTGCTGAGGAGAGTGGCCGAGATGCAAGAGTTGGTGGAAAACTCGGAACAATATCTGAACAGACATCAGCGCGAATCCAGCGACTCGGACGGTTCTCACATATCGTCCGACGGTTCGGTGTCGTTGCCGCCGCCTCCGACCAACCTGGGACAGCTGAAACACAGCGATTCGCTACTGTTATTAGCTCAAGTGCGTACAATATTTCGGTCCATCCAAGTCTCATATCATTTAGCCACTGTCTCCGTTTTTGATTGTGTGGTGTGTGTGTGTATACAATATGTTTTATACTATATAGAAGGGCACCGAGGACAGCATAACCGCCGCAGTCCAAGCATTGAACTTAGGAGATCTAGAGAGCGACACGGAGTCCATCAACACGCCGTCGACCAGCCCTTCGCACCGCGAGCGGAATTCCAACAGAGACTCTGACATGAGTTTCGGGCTGCACAGTCCGGAAGGGCTGGCTGCGAGTTCGGGACACGAAGCCCTACAGGTGAGTGAGACTGCTCGAGTCGATGGGCGGAGTGTGCGCGGGACTTAGACGTGTATGTCGATAATACTATGTCATCGTTACCGCAGGAACTGTGGAAAAACCTGCAAGAGGACAACCGGTCGTTACCCAGGAGCAGTTTGTACTTGGAACCGGACTTGATAGACTTGACGTTGATACCGCCACCCATTGAAGAGGCGAAGATCAACCAGACGAACGGTTCCAACTCCGGCAGTCAGTGCAGTCTGCCGCCGACGCTGTTCGCGGACTACGACCACCAGCAAAACTCGGATCGATTTTTAGGTACATGTATGATGGGTTATACATTTTAATGGTACAGGGTATCGGCACATTCGGTGATGGACAACTTCAAGGTTTCTAAAATGTGAAAAAAAAGTTTACTTTCTAAATTTGCAACAATTTTTTACCGTTTCGAACTTTGAAGACAAACGCTATATATTTGTCAGACATATTTCAATATAATTTAAACTGCTCTATCGGTCAGCACGTATTATAATTATGTTACAAATCTGCATATTACGTCTATACGCGTTCTTACGTCGAAGTAGGCTAGGTGTAATACAATACATCTGTATACCTACCTATCGTATTTTTCCATTAATAGCATTCGTATAAAGACAGGTACAATATCATTTTTGTGATGTGACCCCGAAGGTCGAATTACGTCACAGCGCGTAATGTACGGAATAACGATAAAACTGGTAAAAGTATGTTTTTTTTGAAAACAATTTTGTTTTTAATGACTTGCAATTAAGTAAAACAAATATTTTCAAAAACGTTTGTTTAGTTTTTGAAATAATGAGTGCCCTGCGTTAATAATGGAACCCCTGGTATACTCTCTCGACTTAGGTTCGTACTAAGTGGCTTTTTCTATATAATATAGATTCTGTACTGGATAACGGGTTCAAAAACCACACGAATCTCATGAGCCTGGACCTAGAGTCGTTCTTGGCCACGATGACCATACCGCCACCGCCGTTGCTACAGACTTCCGGTGACGGGCGGCCGGAAGAGAAGCGATCCAACGCGGTGTTAACGTCCGAAGAGATATCGTCGTTCATAATACCACCGCCCCCTCCCAAAGCGGTGCAGGTGCCGCCATCGGTGTCGATGTCGACGGCCGCAGCAGACGGCGTCGCCGAACACCCGAACCCGCACCAACACCGGCGGTCGGACTCCGGTGACGAGACGGACGACCGCCGCCGCCGGAGCGTCAGCCAGACGAGGGCCCCTGCCGCCGGGACGTCAGCCAGCGCGGCCACCACGCCGGACGGACAGTGCGCGGCCACCAGCGAAAAGACGCTGCCCGGTTTCTCGTGCTGTTCAAGGCCCAGACAGCGGAGCCCGGACTCACAGCCACCGTGCTTGCCCACCCGGGCTCAGAACATGACGCTACCCCGCGTCAAGCCCAAGGTCCCGCCCAGGGTGGACTCGACGCTGTCGACGAAACCGCCGCTGCCGCCGATGCCGTCGCAGGTTTGTTGCTATAATATTATGGATAATATTGCGTACGATCTATATAGTTTTGAATCCAGGCTATTGCTACTCGTCGGTTTTCAGAATTTTGATTTAGAAGTCTGGTATATTGTGTCACGTCTTTAGGTTGCAGACTCAACTCATACGGTTTTTATTATCTTTTCCCCAACTATAGGAAACATCGTGTTTTTAGTGAAAATCGCCACCTGTATGCGCACACAATTGCCACCCATGAGTTAATGGGAAATATGAGCACGTGGCTTTACGTTAAACTTTTTAATTTAATTCCAGTAAGATCGACTTATAACGAAGAATCTTCCATTACATTTTAAAACCTTATAAATATTAAAATCAAATATTTCTTGCATTTTGATATTGAAACGTATTTATTTATGTTAGTTTATGTTTACTTTATGGAATCCTACGAACAACATTTCCAATTTATTTATCTGAAGAGAATAATTTATTAGTTTTAAGGTTAAGCGTTTACATTATTAAAGTCAAATGTCGATAATTGAATGTCCAAACTTGTTGAAAAGTCGTCCGCGGTATGATCTAACTAAGATAAGACAATAAGGAATCCAAACTTATTTTAGGACGACTATATGAGGTGATATGCGCCTACATTAAGGCTTTGTGGATAAGGAGTAGTATATTTGGTTACTTTCGTAATTGTGTGGTTTTTTTTTGAAAAAGTTTTTACTGTATTATGATCCCGTACGCTTGGTCCTTTTGGTCCACAACTGATTGTAATATATTATACTTTTCAAGGTTTTTTTTTTGTGTTACCCCGCATAATATAATATCGTAATAAATTTTGTGCCATACAGGAAACGCTGATGCGGAACGGTTGCTATTCGACCAACAGGGACGCGGTGGCTGTCATCAACGAACTGACGGGCAGACTGAACGAGTTCGGCGAACAGTGTAACACGGCCCAAGCTCAAGGCGGTGGAACGCATCTGGACGAGACCAAGTTCCAGGTAACGAATCACATTATGCATCTATCATTTAGGTTATATCTCGCCGTGCTTGTTTGCTCAGTAATTTTTTCTCAGTGTTATATGATTTTGGAAAATTATATCTCCACCCATTACACTGAAAAATGAAAATGAAAAAAAAAACCGTAGAATTCGTTCTACTGTAAGTTCGAGAAAGTATAGGTCATTTTTTATAGTTATTTCAAACAATAATTTCACAACGCATTGATTGTTGATAATATCGAAAAATTACCTCTAAAAAGTACCAATCAGGTCAAAGATGTTTACTGAAAATTGGAACGAGACGAAAAGTTGTTCTCAGAAAAAAAAAATAAAAATTATTGTAAAACTAACAAATACGGTTATTTGGTTATAGAATCTAAAACAAAATGTTTTCGTTTTCAATAATTTTTGTATTTTATTTAAGCGAACCGACGTTGATATTTCTATTAGTTAGAGGTACCTATAAATAATCTTCGATTTGTTAATAGTAAGCTGTGTGTAGAATAATAGCTATATGCTGGTGTAGTACCTTAACATATTGCATTATTCATATTATTGCATGAAATGTGTCAGTGGTTATGTCACCCAGCACTCTGTCTGTACACACCTATTGCAGCGTGATAACATCATTACGTGTTATTCCACTCGAAAGTTTTGCTCGTGTCGCGAGTTTTAAATTTTCCAGGCAATCATTAAACCTGCACTGCGCGAAACTTTTAATATAATAATAAAGTCGCACTGTTGTCATATCCGTCCGCCCATATTCGACGTAGGTAGGTAGGTGTTATTAAAAACACAGAATACGATTGGCGTCATTAGAGAACGAAAAAGTTGCTGTAATTATAACACAGCGAGTTACACGACTATAGGATTGGGGGACACTTTTGTTTTCGTGTGAAATATGAACTCGACGAATTAATTTAATCCGATTTTAGTCGAGTTGATACATGCGTTGTCTTTTATTTCGACAAGTCATCCCTGCCTGAGTGTATAATTATACCGAAACGGCGTAACAATACTGTTTTTTGATTTATAATAATAATTTATAGTATAGTTTTATCCCTAACCCTCGAAACTCGATGAGAATTTATTAACTTATTATAAATACCTACATAGTTCACCATTTTTAAGACTTTGAGTACGAACACGGGCACGGCTTATCGAACAAATATCAGTGTTTATAGTAATATTATTATAATGTACTAATATCCGTAGCTACTATACTACTGGTACACGAAATTATTATCGAACACAATCGAACTCATTAGGTGTAAAAATATAAATTAAATTTCAGTATATATACAATAAACGAGGTGTACAGCACCTACATATAATGTTATATAGACCGTGATAGAGCATAAAACATTATTATATATATATGGGACTAGGGATATCTAAAAGCGTTTGTGGACGTTCGCCAAGACATTTATCGCGGCAAGCTCTCGATCACTGAGCAGGTGTATTAGTTGCACAGGTCAGGTGGCGAGGCATAAGACGTATATATATACCTCTTACACACAATCTCCAAAGTTGGAAGCCGACGGGTGGTTGGGTGGGTGCAGGAGAGGGTACAGTCGGGTTAGGGGCGCTCTCCTCCCCGGCACAAACTTGAACAACCGATACTGTACGGCGTGGCATTAATTTCTTTTTTGCGCGCGGCCCAAATCCAGGAAGCCAAGGACATACTGTGCCAAGAAGCCAGGCAGCTGGTGACGTCCTCGAAGATCCTGATCCGGTGCTACATGAACCCGAAGAGCGCCGAGTTCCAGGCGAACCTGTCGCAGTGCGTCACGCAACTGCGCCGGATGACCGTGCTCAGCGGCAACATGACCAGGCACACGTCGTCGCCGCTGCAGACCCGCAACCTCATACTCAAGGTGGCCGACGTGCTGCGCACGTTCCACGGCCTGCTCGTGGACACGGACGTGTGCACGGAAACGCTCACCAGGCACGCCGAGGGCCTGGCCAACGTGCTGGCGAAACTTTTGCGCAGCCTCCGGGTGTTCTCGCCATGACGGCGAACGTCGGTCGGGGCCGCGGGTCCCGACTAGGTATGTCGATGCGACGCAGTTCCGGTCGGCGCACAACGGAAAACGGCCGAGGAGGAAAATAAATCCGATTGGTTCATTTGTACATAGTATAATATATTATTAGGTAGGACGAGCCTCAAAAGTTTGTTTGTTTGTTTGTTTTTTATTATTAACGTGTAAGTCGAAGCCAAAAAATCGTTTTAATTACAATATTTAATAATATCTATATTATAGGTTATACGTATTAGGTGGAATAGCATATTCTAATAATAATGTCAGTGTGATCGCCAGATCACGAAATTGCATCGCCGTTATGTCTGCTGTACAGGTACTATCGATTCATCCAACAATATATCATTATTGTTATGTTATAATATAATATATATATTGTTATATTATATGATACAATTTAACAACATTATATATTATACGGTAATATATTGTTATCGATTTGTATGCACACTCAATCCGTTCGTTGGATTTCCAAGACCAAATATAATAATATCACATTAAATAGGGCATCCAGGTTTACGGGTACCGTCGGTTGGGATAGGTAATGTCGTGCATGTGAAATGACACGTTCAGTATCCGCCGACAATTATCTTATAGTATCTCTACATGTTTTTATTTTTTATTATTATTGTTTTTATTTGTTTCTTATTTTTATTATACAATTATCAATCGTCATTATCATTATTATTGTAAAATTGTAGCATTAAATCTAGTCAAATTTTTAGAAAATAATTCGGTCTATTCGTTTTTCGAATACCTATACGCATATATGATACATAATGATAATATATTATATAATATGATTTGTAAAAAACGTAAATAAGGTTGTTTTTTAAAAAATTAAAAAAAATGTCTAGTTTTAATCCCACGTTACATAAATGGCATGTCAATTAATCAAAATAATTAATATTTTCGCAGTGCACTTAATACCATACGGAAATAGTTCGATTTCACGTGAAAAAAAATTAACGATATATATATATTATATTATCATAGTAATAAATAATAATAATAATATATAATATAGACTTAGAAATATTAATAAAATTAAAAATTAAAATTAATCGATTTTTTTCTTTCAATGCTAACGCCGTTGTTAATTTTTCCATTCCATAATTATTATGAGTACCTATAATATTTATTTTGTTGTTTACATTATTTCAATGCGTTACACAATGTACCATCTCGTACCAATTTTTTAATTGTATATTATGTATAATTTCGGTACGTAGAACATTCATTTTTTTTTAACATTGACATAGTGTTTTAACCTTTATCATATAATAATATGTCATGAACTGTATGGATTTGTATTTGTTTATTATTATTTCCAAAAACAAACAATTTTTTTTATGTATTTTCATATTTTACCGAAGAACAAAATTGTAAAATGTTTGATTAAAAACAGGTTTTCGATGAAAAATAATATATGATCATAAAACATAAACTCTGATTATTTTATTTGGCTTACTCCGATAGGTATAACATTATATTATAATAATACAACGATTTACAATGTTTACAGACGCAATGAATAATTGACTTGTTAATTGAAACATGTCAATAATGACATAAATTACACATGCAAGGAGAAAACTCGACGTGCATAATTTGTAAAAAATTATCTCTGTGCACGAGCGTTTATTTTGCCCATTCGTATATATGACAATAATGACCACGTGGGTTCACAGTGTACATTGTTGAGTTTGTCTAAACAAAAGTATTATATTATATAAAAATCAAAATAATATAATGATGCGAACAAAAATAAACTTTATTTCGATCATACCGCGGATACCACGTCATATTTGCTACCTTATTCACCTGCACACCTGCACACCTGCCACACTTGTACCGGGCAATAATAAAAAATGGATTTGTTTTAAAATATTTTCATCATCATTGGTATAATTATACAATTATTGTTTGATTTTATACAATAACAATAATAATTTTATTAGATAATCATATTTAAATATTGTTGTAAAAGCCAAAATAATTGCAGTAATCGATCACGCACAGTGATCGTATACAACTTTACAATGGATTAAAAATCCAAACAATAAAAATGGGTACCGGCTAAGTATTATAATTCTATTTTAACATATACAATCATCTCACGTTATCTCAGTGTGATAATATTTGATCATGTGTATAGAAACTATATTGTGACCATAATTTATACGAGTTTAAGTTGCTGGGTAACAAAAATTTAATTTTACAGACCATATGGCGCTAACTAAAAAAAAAAAATGAATTAATGCCGTCCGTTGTGCAAACACCTACCAAAGCGCCGGAAAAGTTTTCGCACACGAAGAGTTGGACAATTCATACATTATCGTCCATATTTATCGTGTAAACACAGGTTGGTCCAAAACAAACCCTTTAGCCATAACTTTTAGGTTCCCACGTGTGCGTTTAAAATAATAATATATTATGTTATTCGACCACAACCGTCTCTTATTTCGATTTTTCAAAACTCTTAACATCTCTTATATCGTTGTGCCCGACGTGATGCCCGCGTCTTGTTCCACAACATTATTATTATATAAAAAAAAGGACAATACTATATTATAATAACAGGTACGCCGACTATAGCTACAGGTGTCTGCTGCGGATCTGGTGGGAAAAAGTGAGATGCGATTTTCAGGTCGAAACGGGTTTTTCGCCGAACCGATTTCCCATACGAAAATCTGCAAACGACAATAATGGTCGCGCGCCATTGTGCTATTTTCTGGAAGTCCTGCAGTCGTGTCCGGCCTGACACTTGGGTTGTTTAAACGTGACAAAAATTTATGGTCATCCGTACTATAAAACGTGCACGGCCTACCTACCCAGTACGTATTGTTCGTATATTATACATAACGCGTCTCTGTCGCTCCAACGGCGAGACCCTTAGGTGGGTTTGGCGGAGGGGTCGGGGTCGTTCGGGGATGGCGCGGTAGGGGGTGGTTGGGGCTTCCGAAACACGTTTCGTTTATCTAGACGTACATACAGATCTCGACCGATGCGACCAATGACCACCGCTGCTCCGGTTCGCCGCTGGTAACGCCACCACCGCCGTCCCTTCCACCACCACCACCACCCTCCACAAGTGTCGGTCGAAAGGTCCGAGATCGCCGCATTATCGGCGGTACACCAGTCCAAGCTACTCCAGTCTCCAGTTACGATCGGTTCGACACCTCTCGACGGGCAGTGCGTGCGGTCTTCAGCTGTCTACGACGACCTCGACTACAATATACGCCTTTGAAACGCCACGACTTTGCTTCGTCTTTTGCACAACACTCTCCGTCAACGATCCACGACGACCTCTACATATACGCCTTTTACGACTCCGACGACTTTGCATCACCCGGTAAGACTAATAATTATTATTTTTATCTATATACTCGCGGCGCACCACCGCGGTGTTTTTATTTTACGTACTTGGATTAAGACGGCGTATGTAGGTAGGACCTCTGGTTAGGTCTACCTACCTACCGACTATTTATGTAAACATAAATACAATTAGACTATGCGATAAAAAAAACTATAGTTAGTGAAGTTAATCATAATATTCTATGATTAAAAACTCAATCATAGTCCGTGATTATATTTTTATTTTTATTTTATTTATTATAAAATATACTCTTAGCTATAGGTAGTTGATTTTAAATTATAGATTATAATATGTATAATAGCACTCTTTTAAATTGCAATCACCAGTTAATCATATTATATTGTTTTGCACCGAATCCTCATACTTTTGGAGGGTATCATATTATTCTGGACATACTATTTTAGTAAAAATAGGAAAAAATTATTTTACCATATCCCCTTTATTATTATTATTATTATTCAAAAGTCAAAATAAACATTTAAATGCAAGCTGAAATATTTTTATGAATATTTATTTATTATCATTTTTTGTTTGAGTGTTTAAGTTTAAACCTTTTATAAGCCACATCATTAAACTGCTATAATAGGTACCTATACAGCAATAATTGGTATTATCGATAACCGCACCTCAACTCTATTAACTTAAGGGGATTCGATACCGCGATGTTCTGTTTTTGTCTAACACACGCGCGACATAGTATTTTAGACGTGTTTTTTGCCAAACATTCCAATTGATCTATTGAAGCGATAAGATTTCTGAAAACAGATTTGAATTTGTCGTCAAGCCTACTTGAAATCGACTTTCCCACATTTTTGATTTTTTGATTTTAACTTCTCCAAAAATTGAAATACCAGAACTTTTAATTACTCTTTTTGAATATGACATTTTAAAAAATTTGGGGGATAATATCAAAAATGTGGGAAAGTCGATCTCAAGTAGACTTGACGACAAATTCAAATCTGTTTTCAGAATTCTTATCGCTTCATTATATCAATTGGTATGTTTGGCAAAAAACACGTCTAAAATACTATGTCGCGAGTGTGTTAGACAAAAACAGAAAATCACGGTATCGAATCCCCTTAACATCCAAGTTCTTTTTAACAACAAAATTAATATAACGCAGTACCTAAACCTAACGCAATGTTTTTTACCATAGAATCTATATTCCGAGTCACTTTTGACCAAAGTCCAATAACACCACAAATTTATAAATCATACATATCCGCCTTTAGGTAAATGTTGAATTTTTATTTTGGTTAGCTATAATACATAACGTGAATATCTAAATTTAAATAATTAACTTGACTAATATCTATTATACTGGTGGAACGCGGAGACTTCAACGTCAAACACTGCTATGTTGATACGTATTATATGCATGTAGTCTGAGGATGGATGAACTAGCTATTATGTATGAATTTTTAATTACAAAATAATCGTCAAATTTTCGCGTTTTGACGAATTTTCTGAAAATTCTAATTTTAGATGTTTATAAAAATAATATTGTGACATGTAATTTCATATTTTTAATTGGTATATGAACAACTTATGAGAAACTTATAAGATTTTAAAGTTTTTGTATTTAGTGAAAATTATTTTATCAAGACTTTTAAAAAAATCAAAAATGGAAAATGTCCATATGAGACTATAATATATGGTTTAAAAAAGAGTAAAAAAATTATGTAAAATTCATCATGTATAGAAAAAAATAATATAAAAACTGTATTTGTCAAAAATGTCAAGTATCTACAGTTATTCGTTTTTGACTTACACCAAGAAACCAAAATCGATTTTGTCGAATAAATAATGGCTTTGCGTAAAAATTCCCTGTTTTTCTTAATTTTTTTTGGTTATTTTAAAAATCACTAAGTATTTTTAGTTTTGACCATTTAAGTACCTACCAATTAGATTTGATTTTCTACCAGAAACCACCCTCAAATATTTTTACTGCCCCAAAAGGTGATGACAGGTAGAAAAAAACACACGCGCACATGATCTTATACAATCAGCACATTGATCGCACCACTTAAAATCTAAAATATTATTACGGGTCCTCTATAACTTAAATACTCTGTGATGACATCTTTGCTTGTACACCTAACCTATATATATAGCTATATCTAACTTGAATGTTCGATAATTTATCGAATTGGGTAGTTGGGGGAGGGGGTTGTGTCTAAAATAACAACTTTGATTTACGAGACGAAATAAAACGATATCAGGGAAATTAAAAATATTAAGTTCGGACGTAGACATAGATAAATAAAAAAAAAAATCTAAAACAACCGATTCGGAAAAGCGTGACGTATCATTCATATACGCTATACGCATATTATAATATGCATTTAAACTATTATGTATTAAACATTTGTGACCTTTTCCGGGTTGAAAAAAAGATTTAAAGTCGGATTCCGTCGCCCCGATCGCGGTTAAATTTATCGTAAACGTCGCCTCATAAATCTTTTGGGAAATAAAAACAAATTGCCCATCACGTTATATCCGGATTGCAGTATACCCACAGTCGTCGATATGTATGTGCGTGTATTATGTATATAGTATGTTAAGTACAGGGCGATTCTCAAAGCGTATTCACCCCCATTTTTCCTCTAATTTATTCGGATTCCGATTTTTAGAATTTTAAAATTAATTTAAGGACCTTTTTTTAAATTCTTGAGATTTGTATACTGCTCAAGGAGTGTGTGCTGTGACGATACGAACTTCTGTTTCTCAAATGAGAACCCCTCTTTTTGCTATATGAATTATTTAGTGGATAATTTTTTTGAAAATGTTGATAGTAAATTTGAACGAGTAGTTTCTAAGTTGTTGAAATGTTTATAATAAGAATAATAAACCTTAATTAATATGGTTTAACAAAAATATGAAACAGATGTACCTAATAAAAGATCTAGTATAACATACACGTTGATAGACTAATATTAATTACTATAATTCTGGAATCACCATTATGCAGCACCCATATCTTTCAAACCCATTATCATGTGGATCTATCATCCTCAGTATACAGAAAGTTAAATAATTCGAAAACTATCAGTTCAAATCATAATTTTGATGCATACAGATATTCAGATAAATTACCTGCTAAATAGTTTAGTCTTATAATAGTCTTATAAGCAGTACGAAATAACGTCAAGAAAATATCTTCTTTTAAAGTAAGTGTTGTCTTTGAGTGGGTACCTTTTTGAGAATTCCAAAAATCATAATATTTGAATAACTGCATTATTGGAGAAGAAAAGGATAGGCGAGCATACTTGTTGAATCATCCTGTATACAGGGAAATATATATTACAGCCACATAGGCATATAGCCAATACCGAAAGTATAATATGTAAATTATTTATTTGCCGCTCCAACTGCGGTGACGACGACCCTAAGTTATTATTTTTCCATCCACATAGAACAACACAGCGATTATTCGTTCGTATACATATTACATTATATTTATATATAATATGATTTGTGTCTTAGCCACTCGAGTGAAAATGGTAACTTATATCAATTATTCCTTTGTTCTATCTGTTCTCGGGTGACCTAGCAGCAGCCGCGCTGTCCAAGTCTATAGCTGATACTAACATATTATTGACGAAATGTATGTTATTGGTGCCTATATAATAGTATATTCGATCACGTATTGTTAGTAGTTATCAGACTGTTTAAATATCGACCTTTGGTCAAAATATTATTTCAAAAAATGTCATTGTTATAAATGTGATAATATTTACCAATGATAATAATATTATGTTTACTGCGCAACAACTCACAACCGATCCACGTTCAATACGGTTCGTATAAAAAACCCATTATTATAATATAATTTATTATATTATATTTATTTGTATTATTTATTATATCAGTAATAACAATGTCAGTTTTTATCGACGTACGGCACGTGCAGGCACACGAGTCATAATAAAATGAATATAATATACTAACTTTTTTATAGTATTTCATAATTAAATTCGATTATGTGTGGTAATTCGATATTGTTTTCAATCATCGCGGGACAGTACTCACCTGTTGCAGTCTCCGACTCAATATAATTTTTAACACAATTTTGGGCCATCGTAGTTACCAAAAATGTAATAAGTACCTACTTTAGCTGTTTCGTAATCGTGGTGGAAGGGTAATTTCCTCCTGCAATCTTACCAGGGAAAATATTTTGCAATTAACCCCTCACTGATATGCCAACAGTCGAAATCTTCTAAAATAAGAAAAGAATGCAATACATTTAAATACTTTTACACATATTTTATGAGATAAAAATATTTCTTACTCAAATTATTACATATTATAAGTAATTGATTATTTTTTAAGGTTTCTCCGTAAAATAATATATTGTAGACCTATTGTCGACATCATCGCATTATCATGGTTAAAACAATAACGAAATCAATATTATTTCATGAATATTAAGATTACCATCACATTATTATTTTCAAACAAGTTGTAGCAACTTTTTTTATGAACTCTTATGTACCTTTGGTTATATAGTTTCTATTTTGGCTAGTGAATTATTTTGTCCTTCTTAGTTTTTTTACCCATTTACGCCACTGGTTAAAGTTCGTAGTATATATAGTTACAATGTAAACAAAAATGCCGTCGACAGCGGTCGGAGAACGTAAAGAATTTAGAATAGCTTAATATATTATATTTAACTCGCAAAAATAATGCAGTTACGAGCATAACGTCATAATTTATTTTCAAATAGCTTGTCGGTAAAAACGTAAATTACCGGGATCCCTGGAATTTTATACTCGTCTTGTCGTCGTTGCAGTATATCGAAACCCTCATACAATATTATTAAATTTTACGGGCGCAGGGTAGGCAGGTGCTTACATCAAAAAACGGAATCAGATTTTCGGGAGTAAACGCAATAATACTAATATGTACAGCACCGATCGACCTGCAGAGCGATGCAATAATATGTGCAAATATATATAAATGCGAAACGGCTGAGCGCATGAATTTAGGAGCCGAATTATTTATCGAACACAATTATTATTATTATTAATTCAAACAATACCCACGTGGTGGGTAAAGGTATACATTTGTAAACGGTCAAATATTTGTTCACGTATTATACGTATGCGGCGAACACGGACCCACGAGATCGTATTTTCCGAAACGCTTCAGTTTTAGTTTTTTCGACCTTTTTCTCTCTGGCTTTTCCTTTTTATTTTTCGTCTATGCGAATTAACTTTGCGCCAGATTAAATTCCTGTACGCATAACGTCAGTCAGTGGCGTATTTGCAAAGGGGATCTCGGAATTATTCATCCCTTTGACTACACGGCCATCTACCCGCCACCACCCACAACCACCAGACCACCCGAATTTATTACAAGGGAAGAGCACACGTGTCATAAACTTTTGCTTTTGAATTTACATTTTATAATTAACAATTTTTAGTTTCCGTTGTCCGACGATAACTAGATTATCCGATACGTTTGGCACTACCGAACCTCGTATACGCTATGTAATTATTTAAAATGTCATCGTTTTTTATCGTTACAATAGCGATCACATTTTAAAAACCTGTACGTCAATTTATTACACATCACAAAATTACTGCAAACATTAATTGACAATTTTTTTCAAACACATTTTTAGCTTTGTCATAATGTAGTTGTAATTAATAATATGTAGTTTTCTTGTAATAATAGTGGGTTGTTCTGTCCGAAAGTTCGATGAGGAAAAAGTGGCCACTCGCTTAAAACAAAGCACATATTATAATTATAATATTAACGACGTGTCGGAATTCCGAGATTTCTCTGCTCTAACCACATTTTCCTCGTTTTCGGATCATTTAAACCTCGAGTATAATAACCTGTAAGATAGTTACTTTTGGTTGCAAACAAATGATCGAATTGCGTTTAAATTCCATCAAAATAGACACGTGGTGGTGACCCAGAAAAAAAAAAAACTAAAATATATTTCAAAATCGAGGTCGATCCGTGACGGCGATGCGTACTTGTGCCGTCCGTCAGGGAGTTATTGACACACATGTGGAGGACCACACGCAGACCGAGGTGACCGTCGTCCCATTGGTCCCACGCCCTCGCTCTCAAAGGGTTCACCGGCCAATCGGCGTTGGTTATACGGCGAAGACCGCCACACGACCGTGGTTACCCCTAGGTCGTTGTATTTTTGTGAAATCGTCGGCGGTGCGTAAATAACACATTTCGTGTCCGTGCTACATCGCCGCTGCAGCAGACGATCGACCGGATGTGTTTATAATACATACGCATAAAGCATTTATTTCCGTATTTAATAACGCGAAGTCGACCACCCGGTTAAATGATATAACGTAGGACAATAACTCTCAAAAAAGTTTTTTCGTTCTCGAATTGAAATTATTTTGAAAAAAGAACATTCGATATTTTTCGGTACCTGTGTATAGTTAACGAGTTTTTACGTACATTATTTTGAATTGGACGGTCGATATTAGTCTATATTTTATATTATATATACATATGCAGACCACAGACCGTGGATTTCACCATTCGAACGCGTATTATATAATATGGTTTACTTACGATAAAGACTTTCGATATTTTACTGTCCGTCGTCAGATCGTTCTCCAACTCTAGGGAGAAACATTTTTTTTAAGTTTGTTATTAAAACGTCAGTTTTATTTTTACAGCAGCTGCAGGTTATACATACAAGAACTTCATCTTTGGACGAAGAAAGCGATGAGCGTACCGATGGAATTGGACGAACCCGCGACCGAGGAGGTACCTCTGGACTTGACCGTGAAGAAGGACGTCAACAAGGAAGCGAAGGCGGAAGGCGATGGCCCAGAGAAATTGAGCGGGGGCGCGCCACAGCAGGAGTCGAACGCTCAGAACGGCGTTAAATCGACGCCACTGGACTTGAGCGCCGGAAGAGGAGCGTTGCCGCTGCCGCCACCGCCGTCAGCGAATGTCGCTCAGCGTGCTTCGGTGGTGGTGCTGTCGCCGAAAGTGCAGGCGGTCAAATCGTCGCCACCGCCGTCGCCACTGAAGCTGAAGCCACAGGGCAATGTCTACTGGTCGCCGGACTCGTCGTCGTCCACGATGGCCGCCGAACCCTTGGCGCCACTGCACGGGATGTACGCCGACGCTGCCGCTTACCGGCACATGATGCCGTCCGCAGCCGTACCCGAGTACAACCCGTTCCTGCCAGTTCTTCCGACGCCCGAGGCCACTCAGCTTCACCATCAAACTAACCACATCCGACACCAAATTCACATGCAACATCAGCAACAACTCCAGATGACGCAGCAGCTCCAGTTGCAGCTGCAGATATCGCAACAACGCACCCGGGAACAGCAGCAGATAATAAACAAGCGAACGCTCGAGCTGCAGGCAAAGTACGGCGTTCTCCCGCTTGACCCTGCGATGTTGTTGTCCGGCAGCCCAGTGTACGCGGCCACGTCGTCGCCGTCCTCGTCCGAGTCCAACCACTTCCCGTTCGGCGGATACGACTGCGGCTTTTCCAAGCCAGCCTACGGTTTCGGGTACGACAATCATTACCAACACTTAGGGCCGATTTCACCAACACAGTTAATCATGATTAAAGTTAACCGGAGTTTTAATCGGCCGAATTTGGCCGGTTAAATATCTATTATCAGCCGATTAAGCGTTAACCGTAATTAACTGTGTTGGTGAAATCGGCCCTTAATCACAATAATATGATATTACTTGTATTTGTTTATGTTCTTTAGGATTTAAATCGTGCCACCCCGAAAATATCTTGTTATCATATTGCTTTTTAGTTTGTTTATAATACATTAATATTGATTGTACATTTTTTTCGTGCTTTCTGCAGTTATCCTTACTACGAAAGGATGGTCGATGGCAGAGTTTCCGGTGGAGCGTATGGAGGCTTAGACATCAGCGCCAACCGATCCGACTGTCCGTCGCCCGAGTCGACGACCACGTGCACTACGACTACTGACGACCATCACCTTTTCCATCACCATCACCAACAGCAGCGGGACCTTGACCGAGATCACCGCCACCGCATCAACGCGATGGACGACATGGACGTGGTGGACCCCGAGGAGGTGGCAGCCATATACAGACAGTCGGACTTCTTGTCGTTCCGTCACCGGTACATGGAGAGCTTGGGGCCGCCGAGGAACTTCGAGAAAATGAGACGGTCCAACAACAACAACAACAACAACAGCAGCGGCAGCAGCAACAACGACGACGACCACCAGCAGTACGACCAGTCGTACGTCATGAAGCGGCAGAAGAACAACGAGGCGGCCAAACGGTCTAGGGACGCCAAGCGGCAGAAGTACATCGAGAACCAGATCAGCGTCATGTACCTGACCAAGAAGGTGAGTGAGATGAAGGACATCAAGAGACGGCTGCTGAAGGCCAACAGTAATATATTTGCCGAGTAGGTATATTGCTGATGGCTATGTGTACTAATAATATTATATTATTTATTGGTATACAAGCTGTAGACTTTTTGTAGGCTATCTGTAGGCTTTCGACGACAACTTATGTGACTTTTGAGTTTTTACAGTATCGATTTTCAAACCTTATCTTTAGTATAATTGTTTACCTTAAATTGTATAAACCAAGTATTCTCACTGTATTTTCACAGTGCCCTAAACTGTAATATTAGGCATAATATATTATATTATATTATGTTATCATACCATAATTTATGGGCATATACAAGAGATTTTTTTTTTGTCACACCATTTAGACTTATTTTTTTTTTTTTTATTTTGCCATTTAGATTTAAAAAACGAATGTCGCGTGTTTTTATTTGATTATTATTATTTTTGATATATTATATTTATCCATAAGTACTTGTATACCGAACATTTTGCAATTATATAGTTTTGATATTTAAATGCAACTTTAGTCTTAGGACTATCTCAGGATTATATTATATTAAAATATACATTTATTTTATAAATTTTATATTTTTATATAGGTAGGTACTTATATGCTTATTGGGTACCTACTTTACATATAATATAATAAGTTTCTAAGCACTTTTTTGAATTTTGTATACGATATATTAGGCTGTTTTCAGATGCGAATAATTTCTATTTAATACATTTTTATTTTGTCCGTATAATGTGTTGTCTACATTGTATATACTCCAACGTTCCTTTATAGCGAAAACTATTTCGAAGCCTTTTGTGCGGAAGCCGGAAGGGTATTTTTAAGACTGCGCATTTCACCAATACAATATAGTCAATATACACAATAATAATAATAATAATATATACTGCTGCAGAGACAGTGTTCCAAGTTGTTGTTCAATTGTGTCTGTTCGATGCGAGATGTATTTAAGACGTGCATTATACGCGAATGATAAATGTGCTCTTGACGACTTGACCGCGACTTAAATTGAGGTAGGTGCGACACCACGACCTATACATAATATTATAATGGTATAATAGTGGCGTACGCATTATATTATAATAATGCGATCGCCAGACCTATTCTCTCTAACGACGACGACGACGACACTATTATAATAATACCTATGTACGTTATTAAAATTTCCGGTGCTGAAATACCTACCCCGTGCAAACAATATTAAACACACACTTAATGTTCAATGCACAGGATCCCCGAATAATAGAGTTTCAAGCTATAGCACTTCTGCAGCAGTCTGTCGACCGAGTTATTTTGTGTCCTGTCGTGAATAAAAAAAAAAATTTATTCCTTCCGAAATTCAGCAAGGGAACGGGACGTGTCGTTTGCCCAAATTGAAATTAAAAACGGACTATTTATTTTGTAAGCTACCGCATGTATTATCATTATACCAACTATGCCGATGTACCTATATAGTTCCTGTGGCTTAATAATGCCCATCCCATAATGGGCATTTTTGTACGGTATATCCTATTAATATTGGGGTGTATACTGTAGTTTTAGCACACTCGAAATGGAGATACAATATATACTTATAATATTCATTAGCGATCGCTATTCACACAAAAACCTATTTAAACGATTTTATTATCACCATTACTATAATAATATAATGTACTATATTCTTTGTGCTGCAGTTTCCGTTGGTAAAATTTCGCACGGTCGTGAGTGATAATACTTACCATAATATTATAGTGTTTATTGTATATACAATATGCATGTATACAATGAACAAGTACAATACGATGAATGTTGCCACGCTAAGCTGTTTCGATATAATTAAATAAATTGCTGGTAAACTCGTTAAATTACAATCATACATATTATGTTGGATTAATTATAATCGTCGCTATGTATATGTCTATAACATTATATATTTTATTATTTTAAAATGTACGATATCGGTTCCTTTTTATAGCAAATACTTAAGGGCACAACGCTGGTAGGTATAAGCATGGCCTGTAAGTATCTTATGTCGATAAGTAAGGCTCGGAAGTAATAGAAGCTAAGAAGTGCAAAATATGCAAGAACGAATTGTAAAATATGCATGAAAAAATGTTAAATAAGCAAAACAATTTTATAAATATGCATAAACATTTAACATCTTATGTTGTTATTCATATGTGCAAAAACAAAATATATTAAAATAAATTTATAATATTTAAAATATGGTGGAAAAGTGGTTGGCATATTGACATTTTTTATTAAACTGAAAAATTAGTTTAAAAATTATTAGAGATACTTAGAGATTAAACCCTCACAGTTGTCGTTAAAATAATAGTCAACTGTGACGGTAACAATAAATACCTACTTTAAATAATATTGAGTTTCATATTTAATATTATTTATAATAGGTACACAAGTTACATCAAAATAATTTTTTTATTGAAAATATTAAATATGCATAATATATGAGTATGAAAATCGATAAATATTAAATATGCACATTTTCCCTAAGATTGACGAAATAATTTGGAAAATATTGATTTTAAATTTTATATTTTTCAACTCACCATTGTATAGATCGGATTTCTAGTCTGGACAGCTATAAATCGAAAGCATAAGAATAGTATGCAACTCCTACAGCTTCCGAGTCTTAATAATGAGTACCTACCTACCAGCTACCTAGTACCTATACAATTTTTCGAAATCAGGGGATTATAATTATAATATACGCAGTGCTTGAATTTGGAATAAAAAGTTTCATATTTCAGTGAATAATATTTTCACAATAATAAAAACTAAAATTTTTATTTTTTGGAAATACAAAAATCTTAGAAAATTCGAACATTTCAATGTCTATAAATTGCACAAAAAAATTATCAAAATATTTTATAAATTATACAATTTCTTGGATATTATGCTAAATTGCTATAATTTATAGTTGATTTAATATAAATATATTTGTGAAAAAATTCAAGTTTCTATAGTTATTAATTGATGAGTTTCAACGAAGAAACACAATCGATTTTCTCAAAATCAGGATTTAAAATAAAAAATAAAAATATAGGTACCTATAACTAAAGAAGTGATGGTACTTGGATGGTTACCAAGTAAAAGTCGCTTGAACTGCGATTTTCCCGGTCTCTAATTTTTTCTCCCAGTCCGGCACTAAAAGAAATCATTTCAAATTCAGTGATTATAGACCATCCGATACAGCTGGTGTCAATAGTTTTTGAAATATTGATCTAAAATAATATGAAGTGCGATCGTCTTAAATGTTCGTGCGTGTAGCTTAGATTATATAGTGTAATGAGCAACTCTAATCAATAATAAGAATTAATATATTTTAACGAAACGGTAAGTTTAGTCATCGGTAATCACGGTTTAGGGCGGGTAAGTTATTATTATTAGTTAATGGACGTATTAAATTGATATTATGAATAATTATTATTTGCCCCCCTCGGCTAACACCCCTCTCCTGCATCTTACTTTGAACTATATATTATATTATATTATTCTGCCGAGTAGCATACCTTTGAGTCTATATATACATAATCGATATTATTTACGTTGGCGGAATAATTTTCTAAACGCTCTCCTGCAGTATTTCAGGTATGTATTATTATTACAATAATATAATATGTACGACGTACCTCTATACCCCATGCTCTTCCTACGAGACAGTGGTCAGTGGACTATACACATTGCACACACAGAGCAAGATAACAATAATAATATATTACATTATTATTTTACATTTACGAATTATATTGAAGCGGTGGTCGGTCAAGTGCGCTAAAAGCGGCAAATATTTTTGGGTCTTTACTCTTTTGTGACGGACGGAGATCGATCTCATCTCAACTCAAAACGGTTCGATCCCCGTCGACACGCTTTATCGTACGTGTACATCAAGAATATAAATCGTGAATAATATATTCGCACGTGATTGTGTGTGTGTGTGTGTGCCAGTGGAGGGTGAGTCGTTGTTCGCCGAAATTTTGAGTCTCGTCGGCTTCGACAAAGACCTCGCGATGACTGTTAAAAACGTACATTGTATACGAACGTGGTGCGACCTGGTGCAAAATTATGATGGTTATCGTCCCGAGGTCTTTTTATGCGGGAATTCCGCCGTCTTCGACCCAAAGGTTTTAATTATTTGTCTCGAGGGGGCGAGAAGAGGCGTATATATACTGCAAGCGATGGGTATATATCGAATGGGGTTATATATAAGTTTTATGGGTAAAAAACCGACATTTAACATAATATTATATAGACTATATGACCAGTATTCGGATTAGATAAGTATTTTTTTATCTAGACAAAGATGAAGATAATACAACTCAAATGTATCTAGATATATATAAAAGATAACTTAACTCATATTTATCTAGATAAAAAAAAAGGTACAATTATCTTTTAAATGGTTTTAAATTTTTGGTATATTTTAGTTGGACACTAGGAACATAATTATAATAATGAGATAAATAAAAATACTTACATTATTTATAAACCATAAACATTGTTTGAGAATCTGTA
Source organism: Macrosiphum euphorbiae (assembly GCA_949089665.1). Classification (NCBI taxonomy): domain Eukaryota; kingdom Metazoa; phylum Arthropoda; class Insecta; order Hemiptera; family Aphididae; genus Macrosiphum; species Macrosiphum euphorbiae. The sequence continues at coordinate 14,032,998 of CARXXK010000004.1, read as the reverse complement.
TAAATATTTAAAAATTGTCTACGATTTAGCGATTTTTATCAATAAAAATGTATCTAGATGAATTTATTTAGATTAGTAAAAAAATTATCTAAGATGAACGTTTAGATACCTTGTAATAACTATTTATCTAGATAAAATAAAAGATGAACAAATAATTATCTACATAAGTCCGAACACTGTATATGACATAATCGCCAAAGGTATAAAAACGACAAATCTTTTGCGCTAAAATGTGTAGGACATAATAGCCAATCGAATATTATATACCTGTTATACCTAACATACGACGGGATCGTCAAACGTGAAAAAATTATAAATAATTTGCTCCAAAATTAATATTTCATATAAGTAGTTATTTAAAAATATCGAACTTACAAAAACTTGTCAATAAATATAATAGAAATTATAGTAAATTATAATTATAAAATTATAGTTTAAATAAAACGGTTGAATTTTTCGATGTTGTCAAAAATTGTGAATCATATAAATTGTTAAAATATAATATAAATTTAATATCTATTAACCGTGGTCCGTGGCGCACACAGGTATCTATGATTTTGCCTCTTCCGTACCATACGATTTTGGCACTTTTCTAAGATTTTTAAGACTTTTTTTCTTATCTCTTTTGGCGCTTATGTCTTCCACCGATATTATATAATATATAATATTCTTTGTATCGAATATATTATTAGATGGTTATCGTCGAGGTCTTTTTATGATGGGAATTGCGCGTCTTCGACCCAAAGGTTTTAATTACTTGTCTCGAGGGGGTGAGACGAGCTGGTATACAAGCCACAAGCGATAGGTATTATATTATATCGAATATGGTTATATATAAGTTTTATGGATAAAAAACAGACGTTGAACATAATTGTTATATTATAATATATAATATTATTTGCATCAAATATTATATACTACTTACATACTTTCGATATTTTGTGTTGCGGTCTTCACTGTTCGTCGTGCAATAATATAATAATTGTTCGTTGAGATTCAATTGGATTTCCACTCAGTTTTATCGACTTGGAGCAACTATAACAGTTACATATATAGGTACGTCCTGCCAAATCGAATCACAATAATAATATTACATTAGCAGAAATACAAACTGCAACGCACAGTGTAAATAATTCAATACACTTAAATAAGTATCACGCTGTAGATATTAATTTTGTAGATATTTGAATTAATAATTTCATGACCTAACGCGTATTCGTGTACGTAATGTTTATTATATATTTATTGTAATAATATTATTATCACGGTTTGGCGGATATGAAAAGTCACTGGTTTTAACCAAATGATGATTTGTACGTGCATCGTTTGGAATTAAATTGTAAACGCGTATGTATAATATTAATATAATCGTATTCATACACAACTGGCAAACTGCAATGTGTGCGTATAAACTGTTCGGGTCGATCGAATCAATTATTGTTATAATTTTTTAATTTTCCCAAACGCGTAAATGATCGTTAAATTATTGTTTATTATACGAGCAAACACTTCCCATCCCCGTATGTAAATAATAAATATTATTATGCGACCATTGGTGTGTTGTGGATTTGTGATCACAGATCACAATATATTCACATGTGTGTGCCATATGCGAATGAGAATGCTCTATATTATTATAGTGTCTATAATGTAGTATAGGCTTCGAATGATCCTCGTCATTAGAGACTGGTCACTGCTATAATATTTATTATGACAGCATTATTACTTCCCTCTGCGACTACGGGGACGGGTTAAATTTGAATTTAATGCTAAATTATTATATTAAATATACGAAAAACGATTCTCTATAGAAATTCGGCATGTAAGCCACTATTCCCAAGTTTATAATTTATAATTATTTTATATTTCAAATAGTTATTAAATTGTCTGTTAGTCATACATAATATAGTAGGTTAAACAAATTTTTACCAAAAATATCGTATATATAAATTGTATTAGGTATTATAACTTAATACAGTTAATTATTAATATTATTATTTTATTTGTATATTATTTATAATTTAATTAATACTAAAATATTACACGCTTCTGCGATTAATATGAATAATATTATTTAAATTACAATGAAGTCACGAAAATCTTTATTTTTCATTCAAATATTCAATGTTTTCAAAATAGTTAAGACTATATTAACTCCATAAGATGTTGTATGTCCTATGTCTACAAAGTACAAATAAAATTCTAACTTTGATCTTTGTGTTTTATTTTATTTTAGTTTCTGTAAGTCGTAAAAACAACTTACGAGTTGATATCACTTATCTAGTATTACATTTTCAAGCTTGGAAAATAATATAAGAACAAATCAAAAAAGTAGAAAAAGTAATTTGTATAAATAGCTCAAAAACAACGTAAATATTTTTTAAATTAAATAATGTCTAGAAAATGCTAATATACAAATATTAGATGATTTAGATGGACATTTTAAGACTTAAAGGTTGTTTTTTTTAATTACAACAAAAAACAAAATCGACTGTCGAAAACAGGTTTTACATAGGTAATTTTTTTTTTAGTTTTGTCCCGATTAATTTGAAAAGTGCTCCGAATATTTTACTTTTGACCTTCCAATGTACCAACTAGATCCAATTTATTACCAGAAACAACCCTCGAAGTTTAAAATTTAAACTTTTTAATGATCCTAAAGGTGACGTCAGATACACAACACAAAAAAAAATAATACACATCGTAAAATCAATTCATCAGTGGTGCGCTTAGAATATAGAGATGTAATCTGATAAACTCAATGTCAGTTTAAAACTACACTTAAGCCCATAAATCATATTATATATAGGTACCTACTTCAATTGTATATTATTTTGATAGAACGACTGGTACCTATACTCTCAAACCTTTATAACAATAATATAATAAAAAAACATGCACAATATTGGTGTGGGATGGAGAAAAACGTAAAATGTCTTCGGAAAATATTTTTAAATCGACAATGGCATCATCCCCGACGTAGGTAAAACAAGTCACAAGTACGACGAGACGGACCCAGAGGGGGCTTCGGTGCATTATAAAGTATTATTTCATAGTAAATATATGGGTTTTATCGAATACGTATTATTATAATATTATGACGACAAGTTCCTTATGCGCTCAAGAAGTACCTATATCGTATAAATAATGATCCTGCAGGAATCCATAAAGTACGACGTTTATATGTGCACCATAATATACCAGGTATATATAGGTAGGTACCTACTGTTGTATAAAAAAATATCCCTGTACCTATATAGTCATACCGTGTACATAATATACTGTACCCGATTTGTACTCGCTATTGTTGGTATTCACAAGTTAACAAATTACGAAAACATAACCTCATATATCATGCTCAAAAAGAAATCGACGCAACTGCAACATCCCTCGCCAAACAATGGACGGAATTTCGGACGTTTTTCGGTGCGGGTGACCTGAAGGTTCGAAACGAACACATGTGGGAGGCAGTCAACTACTCGGGTTTTTTGAGAGAGACTGCCAAGAATTCTATACCTCACATGGTATAATATGCAGGACGGCAGCGATGGGGTCCTCTTTACAATTATTATTATCTATATACCCGACGGATTTTGTTTACAATACATCGGCGGGTCAATAAATTGCTCGTAGATTTCTTTTTTAAAATAATATAATATAGTTACGCGGTCTTCGGTCGTACACACTGCAATATTATATTACAACGAAATGGAGTGTATAATCTCACTACTGAAATACGCGTCTGTTGCAGCTAATAGGCGCTGCAACTCGAAAAAATTTTTAAAAATGAGTTAGATGTAGTCAGCATCTGATAGGTTTATCAATTTAACACAATGCTTGTAGGAAAAATACCTCTGAAATCACATTGAATAAGCTATAAACACAATTATTCTTGTTCTTTGATAACGTCTTGGGTAACAAAAAAATTAGAAGTACTAACTACTAAGTAAGAACGCATCTTACGCTTACTAGACATAAACGCCATAAATATGTTTGTATAGATACGGCGTTTTCGCACAACACTTCCATAGTTGAATAGTTCCATCTTCTACCCAAGTTACGGTATTATTACCTAACATTTTCCATTTTTTTTTCCGAAATAACCGCAATTATATATTATATTTTCTAATTGTAATATTCATTATTGTTTGCAGGAAAGTTAATTATTTTATTATGGTCCATAATATGTTAAGATAAAATAGTAATGTTACTTTTGTTCTGTTTATTATTTGTAAGTATTATTTTTACGGTTGTCGTCAACTTGAAATTTACTTACTGCGTTTATCCTTAGTAAATAGCTATACACAGCTATTAACTAAACAGCTTATATTGCTAACTAATAACATAAGAGTAACTTTTATTCGTGTAATAATAAGCGAATAATACTTTTAAATTATTATTTGATTGCATTCCTCGTCAAAAAAAAAAAACAATAAAGGTGGATAACATTATGTTTTATACACTAAATAAAATAGACTGACAAATAATAAAGGTAAACGAAAAATACAAAACTGCATTTTTCTCAAAACTAATATACATATTGGTTGTTATAGTACTTTTTCTAAGTAGGGTAGTACTAGTGTACTCACTAGGTATAATAATAATAATAATCTCGTTCTGCAACTCGCGCTGTACCCTATTGGTAACCTGACCCCTAGGTATGACTGGCTTGTGATATATTATATATATTCTAACGACTTCTCATTAATTCGACCGCAGTTTTATATAAAAAAACAACAATTTTTTTCAAAAGAAAAAACCATCACTCCGAGTTTTATATACATTTTCCATCAGGAAACCTCGATTCGTCGAATTCCGCGTTCACACACACACACACACACGAGCATTATATTATATATTATTGTGTACAATGCGTACATATATTATATTGAATACGCCCGGTGTTGCAGGATATTTGCCCAGGACGGTCCTAAATTGTTTGAGAAAAAAAAATATCCATATATATATATATATATACATACATTATAATAATATAATGTATAATAAGCGAAGGGGTAAGCGAAGTGTGGGAGGGTGTTTCGCGGGCGGTCGCCGACGACGACGAGCAGCAGCTGAGAAACAGGTGCTTTGGTCGCGTATCGTTTGTAGTGTGCTCCGCAGCGAAAAGGGTTGACATTTAGGACGTGTTTTGCTCGCCAAATCGTAGCTGGTAGGTACCTCGTATATATTTAATATATTTTCATGTATATATACTTATATGTATTTATGTACACAAACGTGTATGTATATATTGTGCAGGTATATGTATATAATACGATGCGCGTCCTGGTCCGGAGCGGGGCAGGTCGCGCGCGCATTATTCGCCGACACAATGACGGAATGACTATACCCGACGACGATAATGGTATAAAATATATAATATTAAATGTGATGTATTATTAAAGTATATTCGCATTGTCGTCGTCGTATTGTGTGTGTGTGTAGGGAGGTGTAGGCGGTGTGGGGGAGGGGGCAGAAAAAGGGTCCGCAGAAAAACTGTGTCAATAGGTCCCCGCCTCGGCCGCGAAACTCTGTGCGGCGCGGTAAACCCGTTTCCGCGTTTGACGAAACCATCATCGGAGTGCATTGTGCGGGTGGTGGGTGCAGGGCGATGGGGTGTGGAAAATATCTGTATACGGATACGTATATGGCCGAGGAGGAACCGCACGTGTGTCCGAACCCTGCGAACCCACCTATCGTGCACAATATAATAGTATATTATATTATGTATACGACGTCGTCGTGTGTACACTGCGCATATGTTGTCCCCGTATATGTATATATGCGGTCGCCGCAGGGGACGACGACGAAATGTATAAAATCTAATAAATAACCCATAGCATCAGTGGTGCGTGTGTATATTATTATGGTTATTATATTATGGTATTACGGCGTGAGACGATTCCAACGAAAATCGATACCCATTATACGTTTATGCTGTGCATATTATTATTGTTACAGTACTTGTTTATGCTGCTTATTATTATCACTGTGTAGTGTGTGCGATACATATTGAAGTATTGCACGTTGCGTTTAGACGAAATATGTATGTGGTATGCATCATAACAATAATAATAATATCATATATTGTCTTATTCTGTGATAATATATTATATTACGTACTATATCCATGTAATAGTTTGTGACCTGTACATCGTGCGTGTGTAGACTGTTGACGGAGATTAGAAAATATAGGCTAACCTATATGCTATATGTAAAATATACATGATAACCTGTAAATGTGTTGGGCTATGGGAATTTTATACATTTTTTTTTTTTATTGATCCTTAAGCCCGGCATCTATGGCCATTAGCTGTTAGTAGGGTTGTATTGTGGTGGTGGTAGGGTTTTGAAGTGGTGGGTTTTTACACTTGAGTGTTTGTGTTTGGCAAAATTTTTGAATGGGCACCCGAAGGTACACCGTGACTTGCCCGAAGAAAAATGTCGTCCATGACCAAGAAATCGAACCGGCTGGGGCTGCGTCGCAACCGACGCCTTAGACCGCTTGGCCACTCCGTCCCCCAATTTTATAAATTATAATATGATTAATCTATACTTTTTTTTATGTAGAGAATATTTACAATCCATACTTAGTAGGTAGGCTAGGTAACTCAGTAGGTAAACTTGATAAATAATGACAAAAAATAACAATATATTATTTATTATATATTATGATTTATGAATAATGAACACATGAGGGAGGAAGTTGCCCGGCCATTAGGAGAACCTCCGTATCCACACTTTAAATTTTAAATAGTGAAGATTATATTAAATTAATAATTTAATATATTAGTTAAATATTAAATTTATTTATTTTTATTAATAATGATGATTTTATTAAAAATAAGGAAAAGGTTAACTTGGCATATCAAAACATTAACAACTATAAAATTATTTGACATTATGCTATGAGAAAAGCTTTTAATGGGAGTTTCAAAAATTTAAAAATAAGTATACATTATTAATATTTACCTTAAAACGAGTGCCGTTTAACAACAAAGTTAACAACAACTCTGCAACACACTCAACAAGATGTATCGACCTATAAACATAGGTCCACCGCATCATTCACCGACATATCGTGCTATAATAATATATATTAATGAGAGCCATATATAAACATGAGTGGGCAATTTTTATACGATGGTGGTCTGATGGTGTGTGTACCATGACGTACACACACATGAGGGGATATGTTCAACCCCCCACCCCCACTTGGTTTTTTTCGCCATGTAAAAAACGTGAAGACGGTTTTATAAAACACGTATAATACATATATATATATATAACAATCCAATTGGAAATGTGTGTGTGGTCGCCACTTCAGGGGGTGTTCTATACAGGAATCACTGTTGCAATAGAGGCCTATATATATATATATACATTATACATGGCTGGCGTAGTGATGTCTGGTCGTAGCAGCCACAATATACTATATAGGACTCGAGTGACAACAATATGATATATTATATCTTATAAGAATAATAATGATACTATACCGCAGTATGTACAATAACTGGAAATGTCAGCCAACACATATGATATTATACAGAAGTGTATGGAACAGTACATAATAAATTGACCGCCATAACATCGCGATCGCTATACGGTAGTACGGGTGGGTAGAATTGATCTTGGTAAAACACACTATAATATATAAAATATTTAAATACAGAAACAACTTTGAAAATATAAAACTATTCCGCGTATATTATTATTATTATAATTATTTTACGACTGATTCTGAACTCATATAAAGATCCTTCATTAATCTTTGTATTGTTATGGTTAACTAGTCAAAACCGATAATCTAAAAATTCCATTACGAGATAGTAATGTGCTTATGAAATTGAGTTATTGATATTTTTATGTAGAAATTTCAAAAACTATGTAAGTACCGTCGGACCGACATCTGTTTGAATTCATATATTATTTATATTGGTTGTAGAAAAAATTCTGTTTACTCAATATCTGTGAATAAATTATTGAGATGATGATAATGACACAACTATTTATGTAAGACACTACATCATATGCACACTGCAAACAACGATGGTCCGTGATAATACAAGAAGGTCGAAGGAACAATAAAAAAAACGTATAATAATTACGGCATAACAGCAAACTCGATTACACCTTACATACGTTTCGTCTTCTGTATAGGTAAACGGGTTCGTATTATAAATTATGATAATATTATATTAATTCATGCGATGTCTCTACAATGAAAATAATATAGTATGTAGTGTATAGTGCCTATAATGTTTATGTCGCAAAACGACACCAAGAATGGCTACCGCAGGCTTACTAAAAAAAAAAAAGCCTAAAAAACCGGTCGACAGGTGGTAATATTTCATGACCATTATTATTATTATTAATACATCCAATGATCTTTTGTACCTACACGCTTCAGAGTGCTATAATAACACGAAAACGTGTGGACGTGTCGATAAATTCATATTATATTTTATTATTTATTTGTTGATCCGACTTCTCGCCACTATATCCCACACAGACGGCCACAATAACCCATACATAGGTATTGTAAGTACCTACCCATACACATTTAGGTCCGTCCCGTGAAAGGATTTAGGAACGATTGCAGGATATTGCAGGGGAGCCAAATATAATAAGATTTTCCTGCTCCGGCCTGCAGGACACGTCGAAAAGAGCGACACAATATTATAACAATATTTTGCCTCGTTCAATGTACATAAAACTGCATAAAATATAGATGAATGCGATAAAACATAATATCATAATAGCGAGGATTTAGGTGAAGAAAATATTATAAAACGGTAAATCTGTATAATGTAAATAGATTATACATTATAAATGAATATAATATTTAGTATCCAACTGCAGTTGATGCAGCTGAATTTGTATTTGATAAATATATTTATTTTTTCGTTTTTTAACTGTATAGGTACCTATAATTATAATACCACAAAAAATAACCACATTGAGAAATGAAAAATCTTAAATTGTTTGTACATTTTAAAATTAGCATACCTCCCTTTAAAATTAAAAAACAAAAAAAAAAAAACTTATGAGATTCACTAGATAATATTATTATCTGAAAATGTGTTAATATGACAATTCATATCTAATATTAAACATAACACGGGTTCAATGGAACAAACATTTTGGCTATTTATGGGTTGTAAGACGGAGAGAACGCGCAATAGCTGCGACCTCTTATGAGGACGCGAGAAAGATTTTTGTGTCTCCGTCTTACAAGTGCTTAACATACCAAATTTATCAAAAAACATCACAGTTAGCTCTGTTAGTTGTAAAAATTTGAGTCAAACTTGACGGTAAGCACTTTATCTATGTTTGCATGTGGGTTGTATACGATAGTTAAGTTTTAAGTTTATGACAATTTTTAAGTTACCTGTGAGGTACTTTATGATCTACTCATAACTTGCGAAAAATAAACCAACAGCAAAAAAACCTCATAAAAAACGGATAATTTTTCTTTAACATCAGGTTTTATAATAGGTAGATTCAATTTAATTTTTATTACTAACGGAACTAACGCTATCTGCTGAGAGTAAATTTGATATGTAAGCAATTAACATAACAGGAGGAGACGAAAAAATGGCCGTTGTGCGTCCTCTTAATCCAAATATATTTATGCAGTTGCGTATTAATAGTAAAATATATCATATTATACCTAACGTTTTAATCTCCACAAGGCCACAAATAATATTTTTAAATTAATACAACAAAATAATTATTGAAAAAAACATTTTGAATATATTGGGGATTTTCAAAATTGTTGTTAAATTCGATTCATTATTATAAAATATTTTTTTACACCTACGATAAAAACAATTCAGAGCGGAGACGTTCCGTCAGTCATAAAGATCAGATATAATACAATAAATACTGACTTATAATGGATTTAATTAATGAAGATGTTGTACTGATTTGAGTTGTAATGAATTGAAGACCGGGCTTTTACTTGGTTTAATAACTATGGTGTATTCCAGTTTTGATTGTCTTATTTATTGTTTACTTTAATGTGCGGTTAGTGGTTACACAATAATATGTAATATTTTTCTATACATTAAAAGACATTAAAATTAACAACTTGGAGTGGACAATATTCATGGATTACCATATTTCGTTTTGAGATGAGACACAGCCACACAGGTGTCATATTGGTATACGATCTCGTTATTTACCTTTTTATTACCTAGTCATAATAAATTATTCCTTAATAACACCATGTGCGAGTAATATTTCACGGAAAATTATCGAAATGATGTCGTTCGAGGTCCAGTTCCTCGATTATTTTTCAAAATGCGCAATTCCAGAGCCGAGGTGATCGTCTTTATTCGCAACTCGTCTCCTTCAAAACAAACCACCTCGACACACGCGTATAAATACGGGCCCAAGTCCGATAGATCCAGCACAAAGCAATCAGCACCACACTCGATCGCTCAAAACGGTCTTCAGTACTCAACGATTTGAAAAAAACCTCAAGACAACCAAACGTCAACATGTCCGGAAAGCTCGTTGTAAGTATACAAATATAACATAATGCGTAAACACGAATACTGACTTTAAAGTTTACTCAAACTTTAACTGTATAGGCGCTGATGAAGAATAATATTATGTATAGATGCGTCTTAACCTATAATATAATATTATACTATACATTACACTTCACGTATGTGGTTCGGTTTGCAAGATTTTGATTAGTTAAAATATCATTGATTATAAATAGGTACTTACTATTATAATCAGAGGTTAATTTAGTACCTCCTATATCAAGACTATAATTTAGAGACATATAGTGTACCTATATTTAAATTAAATATTTTATGGTTATACGCACTTTCAAACTTATTATTTAATATTTATTGCACCGATATGATACAATGGATACAATATAATATTATAATATTCTTATCGTCAGTTATCGATTTGTTTAATTTGCCTTTAGATCTTTTTCTTGGTTGCCGTTGCCCTAGCTTGCATCGGTTCCGCCGCCGCCCATACGTCGTCTACCCGCTGAACCAGCCATCACTTCCTACTACCACCCCTACGGATACACCTACCCCTTGACTTACAACTACAGATTCGGTGGTTACCCATACCTCTTGCGTCGTTGATTTGCACAGCCGATGTCACTTCCTTTCTAATCGGTGAGTATATATTTAAACGGAAATCCCACCTAATTACCAACACTATATGTATATAACTCGTATGTCCATTATACTACTTAGACCAGCGCCCTGCAATGGTTTCTATAATGAATTGTATTCGTAAAACTTTATTAATTCATGTTCCGATTGAATTTTGATCGAGTAGATACTATGAAAAAGTTATTAGGTAATTCGCACAGTTTAACTCGTTTAAGACTCGTTCATATTATGTTCACATTATACTAATTAGTAATTGTAGTGCAGTCGCTATACTCACTAATGCAGTATATACTTATAGTGTTATAAGTTAAGTCCCTATATTCATTTTTATGTACATTAGAACATAGTATTATTCTATTAATTGTATTTTAGGTGCTCAAGAACTTAAAGTGGTAATTTTTTTTCCATTGTAGATATGCGATTGGACATTTTAATTTTAAATAGTCGTTTGTTGCTCTAAAGTACAATATTAAAAAACAAATCCTTATAATAGGTGATTAGTTAATTTTTTATATAATATATTAAAATATAATATGCGTAGTATAGGTTTATTATAAAAATGTTTTTTGTTTTCAGATACTAATTGAAGAAGGACCTACATACTTCACACTAAATGATGTTTAAACGATATGTAAAACCTTTTATTTATTTGGTAAAAAAAATGTAATTTATTTTGAATTTTTATATTCATCTTAATCATAATATAGGTATACACTTCCTATTGAAATAAAAAAATATTTATACAAAACTGTACATACTCTTGTTGTTTTTATATTTTATGCTCTATATTTTTATATAGTATTATCTTAACAGAATGTTCTAGACATTTGTTTTTAAGAATATAATACAATATATACCAAGGGACATTTTACCATGAAGTGCCATAGCCACAGCCTAAAGATCATAGCATAATAGCTAAGGGTTTTAATAGAGTATTTGTAATGAGACGTTAATTAGATTAGAGTGAATCGACCTTTTATAAAACCTGATTGTAAGAATATTATCCGTGTTTGTATGTGGGTTTTTTATACGATTGTTAAATTTTTTCGCAAGTTATTCACATATAATGCATTGTAAATTAAAAATGTTCATAACTCACTTGAAAACTGAATTATCGTAATCGTAAAAAAACCCACGTACAAACATGGATAACATTCTTACCATCAAATATTATAATAGGTCGATTCACTCTAATTTGTAAACTAACGGAACTAAACATGATCTGCTGGGCGTAAATTTGCTATGTTACGCATTTGTAAGACGAAGACAACAAATTGCCGTGTTGCGTCCTCTTAATCAAAATATTTGCATGCCATTGGGTATTAATAGTAAAATGTATAATATACGTACAATTTTTAAGTCCTTACTAGGCCAGAAATAATGTTTTTAAAATAGGTCAATCCGTCAGTCATGTCGATCAGATTTAATATAATAACTAATGACATATAAATATATAATGGATTAAAAAAATTGACTATTTATTTTTTATTTGTATACATTATTATTTGTATATTATTGACATTGTAATACAAATTGATTATGATTTATGACTAAAAAAGTTTACTATTTGTTTGTTTTTAAATAATACATAGACTGACATTGAAATCTCGTGAATATATTATGTGTCGGGGACACACAATTTTTACTATAGGTTTGTTTTTTCACTGGTTTATTTTTCAGGGGTTATTTATTTGGGGATTCTACAGATTATATACAGTACTATTTTTATGTATAACGATTAAATGTACACTGCTTCGATGCGTTTTATAGTTTTTAGTAGTTTCTCGCAGTCTCACCTATATATTATTTATTAATTGATGATCGCCATTTAAAGATAAAAACCTATTTGGACAATGATAATATACCATTATATTAGTTTCCGATACTAAAATTAAATTGTTTAAGTCTGTATAAACATTTTATGTAGTAGGTATACAGGCCTATATTATAGTACTCTGAATTCATATTTTAATTTCAACTGTCTTCCAGGTCATTATTATTTGAATACAAAATACTAAATATCTACATCCTTATTTGCTAAACTAATAATATTTGTCTATATTTTGTCTTATAATGTATTTTTAAAATAATTCATTTCTAAACCACAATGCTTTTATTATACTCATAATAACTATAATATATTATGAATACCTACTACCTATAGGTATTGAACCGATAATAATATGTTTATATATAGGTACATATGTCATATACTTATAATATTTGGTATAGGAATATTTACCATACAGAGTTATTTTGTGTGAATTAGTCTATTAATCAATTGGTTTAAATTTCTAGTCGTTAAAGGGTTGTACTGTTGTAGATTGTGAATTAGTGAACCAAAGTTAATTTTTTTTTTTTTTTTAATATGACTATTTTGAAAATATTACAATCCATACATGTATGTGTATAATAGTCAGTGTGTAATAATTATGGGAGAATTAAAAAACTAAGAGTGAATAATGACATGGTAGTAAGTCTCACATTAGAGACACCTAGTGGTTTTAGATTTAAATTTTCAATTATTTACAGTCTATAAAATGTTTAAGTTTTCTTAAAAATGCGACCAACAAAATGTATTGAAAACCAAGGGCAGTATCAGAGAAAATTTAAATATTGTAGTAAACAACTTTGCACGTAAGTATTGAATAAAGAAATTAGTATTTTTTTTGATTTTTTCGATCCTTATTTATTATAAGTCCGTGCGTACAAGGACTTATCACAAGACTTCCTATTACTTATGATACACCCGACGTACGTGAATCCAAATTATAAATTATATTTAATATATTATATTCCTGACTTCAACTGTTCAGCCTGCAGTATTATCACGGTCAGTTGTTATATTATTTTGTCTCTCTGCGGGGTAACGAGTGCAATGAATATATACCTAAACAAATTGTATACATTGAGGTGCTATTGTAAACTCTGACCTGCAATACAATAGCTGTAAAAATAAGGTCAATAATTGTACACTCCACTCCGATATATTGATTAGTATAAATTCAAAGACGTAAACATGCGGAGTCTCCCGGACCCTGATTTTCAGGCTATATATCATATACGTTTCGTTTTGATGCTTGACATCTATTATAATATATTAAACATAATAGGTACCTATACTATTTTTATTTTTAACAATTATTTAGCATTATGTCTCAGAAGAAGTGACACTCATCATAAACCACCAATTATTTTCATTTCTATAAATTCTTTTTTTCTAGTTAATTTATTTTAAAATACCTCGTTAAAACAGTTTTTGAGTATATAGGTTTTGTCGGTTTCTGGGTTTCCGTAATTTCTGTAATCCTTGTAAATTGTAATATATCCAAGATATATTTGGATGTCGACGGTGGATAAGGAGAGTATTGTAAATACTTATGTGTATGGATGGAATTGAAAAAAATATAATGGAGGGTTAAATAACAATCGACATTTTAATTATCAGCTAGTGAAGGACCGAACTCACAATTTTTTTTTATACAAAATAAAGGTAATCACGACTCGTGCGAGCCGAGTTTATATTTATACAAGTGTATTGTTCCACAAAGACCATACTTCCGAGAACAACCTTTTTTCTCAAACAAAATAAAAACCCCTGAAAATGATGTGTCTAGACTTGAGAAAATAAAAGATACTCAGAACATGGCCATTCGATATAATGTTATTAAAATATAATAAAATAGCCGACGGGTGTCGATCCGTCCATCTCATCCCAAATACTCGATTATAACCCTTAGTCTATAATGTCCCTCTGTAGGTTGTGGCTGTGGCACATAATAAAATGTCCCTTATTATATTCTTAAAAACAAATGTCGAGAACATTCAGATGCTTGATAATACTATACAAGAATATAAAGCATATATAAAAATAACAAGAGTATGTACAGTTTTATATAAATATTTTTTATTTCAATAAAAAGTGCATATAATATTATGATTGAGATGAATATAAAGGTTAAATAAATTACATTTTTTTTTTAAATAAATAAAATGTTTTACATATTGTTCAAACATAATTTAGTGTGAAGTCTGTACGTCCTTCTTCCAGGCATATCTGAAAACAGAAAATGTTTTTATAATAAACTTATACTACGTATATATTTTAATTTTTAATCTTTGTACAAAATTAAAACTAATCCAGCTCATTCCTGCTATAACGATTTGTTTTTTTAATATTGTACTTTAGAGCAACAAATAACTATTTAAAATTGAAATGTCCAATTGCATATCTACAGTGGAAAAAAAATGACCACTTTAAGTTCTTAAGCACCTAAAATACAATTAATAGAATAATACTATGTTCTGATGTAAATAAAAATGAATATAGGAACTTATTATAATATTATAAGTATATACTGCATTAGTGACTGCACTGCTATTGCTAATTAGTATAATGTGAACATAATATGAACGAGTCTTAAACGAGTTAAACTGTGTGGATTACAAATAACTTTTTAATAGTATCTACTTAATCAAAATTCAATCGGAACATGAATTAATAAAGTTTTACGAATACAATTCATTATAGAAACCATTTCAGGGTGCTGGTCTAAGTAGTATAATGGATATACTAGATACCTATATACATATAGTGTTGATAATTAGGTGGGATTTCCGTTTAAATATATACTCACCGATTAGAAAGGAAGTGACATCGGCTGTGTAAATCAACGGCGTAAGAGGTATGGGTAACCACCGAATCTGTAGTTGTAAGTCAAGGGGTAGGTGTATCCGTAGGGGTGGTAGTAGGAAGTGATGGCTGGTTCAGCGGGGTAGACGACGTATTGGGCGGCGGCGGAACCGATGCAAGCCAGGGCAACGGCAACCAAGAAAAAGATCTAAAGGCAAATTAAACAAATCGATAACTGACAATAAGCATATTATAATATTATATTGTATCCATATTCATATCTGTGCAATAAATATTAAATAATAAGTTTGAAAGTGCGTATAACCATATAATATTTAATTTAAATAAACTCTATATGTCTCTAAATTATAGTCTTGATATAGGAGGTACTAAATTTAACCACTGATTATAATAGTAAGTACCTGTTCACAATCAATGATATTTTAACTATTCAAAATCCTGCAAACCGAACCATAGGTACACGTGAAGTGTAATGTATAGCATAATATTATATTATAGGTTAAGCCGCATTTATATATAATATTATTCTTCATCAGAGCCTACAATTCATGACTATGTGTATGTCAAATACATAATATATTTATTATTATAATAAGTCCTGAGTAATTACGAGTATTTCACAGTGACAAAGTTTAAGTAAACTTTAAAGTTAGTATTCGTGTTTACGCATTATGTTATATTTGTATACTTACAACGAGCTTTCCGGACATGTTGACGTTTGGTTGTCTTGAGGTTTTTTTCAAATCGTTGAGTACTGAAGACCGTTTTGAGCGATCGAGTGTGGTGCTGATTGCTTTGTGCTGGATCTATCGGACTTGGGCCCGTATTTATACGCGTGTGTCGAGGTGGTTTGTTTTGAAGGAGACGAGTTGCGAATAAAGACGATCACCTCGGCGCTGGAATTGCGCATTTTGAAAAATAATCGAGAAACTGGATCTCGAACGACATTATTTCGATAATTTTTCGTGAAATATATTCGAATGACGGTGTTGTTACTTATTAATGTACATTTTATAATAACTAGGTATATAAGAGATCGTATGGCAATATGCACCTACGACTATCTCAAAACGAAATATAGGTAATCCATAAATGTTGTCCACTCGAAGTTATTAATTTTAATGTCTAGGGTAGAAATAATAACCATTTCACAAGAACTCTAAAATGTATAATATTATTATTCTATAATAAAAATTGTATAGAATAATATTACATAATATTGTGTAAGATCATTTGAAATGGCTATTTATCCATCCTGGAGCCCGGACATTAAAGTAAACAATAAATAAAACAATCAAAACGGGAATACACCATAGTTATTTAACCAGGTAAAAGTCCGATGTTCAATTCATTACAAATGAAATCAGTACATATCCATTAATTTTCCAAATAAACTGCGAAATTGACAAAATTCTATTCACGGGACAAGGAAATATTTTTTATTTAAATTTTTTATTATTATTATATTTTTTATCATGTTGATAATAATTATGTATATATAATATTATCATAATACGATCTCATTAACTTATTGTGTAAAATTAATACAAATAGTACATTTTTATTTAAATGAAAAAAAATTATAAATAACAGATTTAAAAATTCTGTTTAATGTAAACTCTAATATGATATATGATTTTTATAGAAATACTTGTAAAACCAAACTAAATATTATTATCAGCCAATGGCTTATATGCCGAGATTATCTTAATCTTATACATACAAGTTCATCCTGTGTATGTTTGTGACTTATGGGCTTCTCAGCCTCTGAACCTGCAATCTTGATGATTGTACTATGCAAATATGAGCAACATAGGGTACTTTTTGTCCTGGAATTCAACCCCTAAATGCTAGCTTGATCCTTGAACTCAGCATTTTATTTCAGCTTCCGAAAATCGAATATTTTTTTGTTCTTGTATATAGTTGCCATTGGTGATTGGTTACAGAAAATAAAATATTTATTATGATACTCATCTTAATAATATATAAATCTTAATCTTATATTACAACTATTAAATATTTTGGGCAATTTTATTTCCATATTATAGCATTTTTATGATAAAATTAAATAATATTACTCAATACTGATTATACATATAGATACAATTCGGTTTGAAATAATTAAGTACTTACCTAAACACAATAATAATAAATATCTGTTATATTAATAATTCATGTATTTTTTTTCTCATTTGTTGTTAATTCTTTAACTGTTTTGTATTATTTAATTGCTTACTGTGTATACTAAATACTATCTTACTATTCTATTGGACATTATACCCTTTAATAATTAAATAAATTAATATAATCTTATTTTATTTATACGAATACACCTTGTTTACGACCACTGCTACAACCATAAAATATTGATGATTTAATATAAAAATCACAAAAAAGCCTTGATGCCTTGACTTAGTCATATCTTATTTAGTGATTAGGGATTATTAGGTATACCGACCACACCATTTTTCAAATTTTCAATTGTTTTCAAGTTTTTAATATTTTTATGAAAATACATGGGATACATGAGATATTACACTAAATTGTAATCGGCTAAATTTTTTTTTAGGGAAGTAGTTGTAGAGTCAAAAGAAAACAGTAACTTCCCGATAACCACTGAAATAGTGTAATTGTAATACACTTCAATAAACTTATACTTTATCAATTAG
This sequence comes from Macrosiphum euphorbiae, assembly GCA_949089665.1. Taxonomy (NCBI): domain Eukaryota; kingdom Metazoa; phylum Arthropoda; class Insecta; order Hemiptera; family Aphididae; genus Macrosiphum; species Macrosiphum euphorbiae. Next base: position 14,014,519 of record CARXXK010000004.1, on the reverse strand, counting down.
TATGTGAGAATAATATTTTTTTATGGAATCGATTGGTTAATAAAATCAATATTAATTCAAATAATTAATAATATAATATTAATTCACATTAAGTTGGATCACATTAAGCGAATAACGCTGCATAAAATATTAACATATACATTTTTTGTCAACAAATGATCAGTTAATTACATTGTAATAATTCATTTTTTGTTTTCAGTATCTATATATAGAACGGTCCACGGTCGTATGATCACCAATGGTGACGTATATGTTTTGGCAGTGATAATAGTCCTCAATACTCAAGTACTTCCCCGCTCGCACAAATAATTGCGGCAAGTTAATTAATTAATTTCCCTTATTCCTTTATCCTTTTCAGGTCTGTACTTTCGTTTACGTTTAAACCGATGAACAAGTCGTCTAAACTTCTTTTTTTAATCAGATATCCTATTGGCATTAATATTATGCAGTAGGTACGTTTACCGCGTGGCGCCCACCTATCCCTCAGTTCGACAAGCGCGCTGTAGAGTAATTATTAAATCACGTAAGTATATAAAATGCTCTAAAAAACGAAATTTCTGTGTGCCAGTCCAACCTAGTCCGTGTTATACGCGTACACTATAAACAACACCCATCACGTAACTAGCATAATAATGTGTATTATTACAATGTTGATATATGTCGGCGACAACGACGACGACGTAGGTGCCACGACGATTTCGGAGACGCAAAAATCCTGCACCGGACGTCCTTGTGCGTTTCGATTCAGTTTGGACTTGGACAAACATTATTGCTCGTTGACATTTCGAAGTCAGCCGTGGAACTATAAATTGTAAAATAATGTATTATTACAGTAATACGTATATATATAAAATACTTATGTGCGTATAAGATGTACCTATTATGAATAGACACTATTTTACGACCGTGTCCTCGGGTGACTGCAGCAAGACTTATATACCGCAGCTAAATGTAGGCGCCGAGGACGAGTCCCATAATACTCGCTTATACTTGGAATACAATTTAATTTATACTATATATTCGTGTAAATATACCTATATTAAATTATACAGTTAAATACCGTTTTTGTCACTTCATTCAAACGTTTTCAATATAAGCGCCTATATAGGTATTGGTGATTGTATAGGTCGTGACTTTATTATGTTCTGTGCACACGATGTCATAAAATACGCGTGCCTACCCATTATACACTCGTAAAGTAGGCATAATAATATATTAATATACCTATAGGCTATATAGTACATTTACCTACCTGTTTGTAGATATACCGTATACAGCTGCATTAGGTAGGTATACAGCTGTAAACACTAAACATTCAATCGATTCGGTGTGATAAAGTACTATTGGGTATTTTATAGGTACTACGGTTTTTTTTATATCAGAATGTTTTATACCATATACGCGGGATATGGATGTCCGTGTTGCAGAGATAGGACAGATCGATAGAAACGATTAATAAAATATTATACTGTGGTTGGTGGTGCAATAATATTGTCAATTATATAATATTATGTGAAAATTAAATTATTATTTATTATTCACTATTATTTCATTCAAAATGAATATATGTTTTTCTTCTCTATTGCGTTTGTACAAAGTATACCGAGAATAAATTACGATTCGAGTGACATTGAGTGCTTGTGGCTAATTTATGTGAAAAGTTAGTTTCGAAAATGTTTATATTTTTATCGAAAAAAATAAAAACTAAAATACGAACAAGAAAAACCAAATATAAAAATAACAGAAAATGCAAACGTGAACACTAAACCTAGAATTTTGAGGCTGAGAACTTCATATATTATCATATTTTTTCCAGCACATACAATTTATAGTTTTATAATATATTATGTAGTTAAAACATAAATTCATATAATACTTGGTTTCATGGTCTCACTAATGTAAATATATAATTTTTAGATACGCACATTTTACATAATGTTTTGACTATTTTTCTTGTTTAAGTGCATAACCTATATTATATTGTTGTCGTTTTGAGCAAATATTTTTATAATTTTATTTTCGTTATTAGTTTTGTTAATACGTCAAAACGAACACAATTTTATTATTTTTTATTTGGAAAATTAATTCATATACGTACTAACAAAGTTATTTTTAACGTTACCTAACTTATTAGGAGAGAATCCAATTAAAGAAAGGGCTTATATGAATACTGTATAGGCACATTCTGAAATTGAATTCTGCCTACGCTAAAGGCACACGTACCTACCTAAATAATGTAAACATTAAAAACTTAAGCCATTAATCAGTGTTTTGGCCCAACGCTGATATTTACACTGATACGTTTTATAAAATCACATATCTGCAGGTAATACCACAGGCGTAGGGTGATAAAATATATTGGGAAGGAAGGTGGCGGTGGCCTCCCTATAGATGATTTTCAATGTGCCGTTTCGTGGGGGGCCACAACCAATTATGATAATAACATTCATTTTTTTAAAAAAAATTCTAACAATTAAATATTTTTAAATTGGACAACTTATGAAGAAACCTGTAATACATTTTTCAAGCTTTTTGACCAAACAAAAAGGTTTATCGTAGGTAAATAAAAAAAATTTAATAATTGAAAATTCCAAATGTCTATCAATAACTCAAAAAGATTCAACATATTTTGAAAGTTTTAAAAAACATTTGGTTTCATGAACATTGCGTAAATGTTTAAATGTGTCATTTAACAGTGCTTCTAATAAATATATAGTTATTTTCATAGTAATTTCAGTTTCTCTATAATATTATCATTGTGCAATAAATTGGAAATAATATGATGTACCTCTCGATCAGCGATCGTCGCACGGTTTTCTCGATGACTATTCTTATTTCACTTTTTGTATAAGCAATAATGTCACAGTCGTTTCAACTTGAAAAATCGAAGAACTTGTTTGGTGAGAATAATTTAAAATTATTCGTTATTTATGGTTGAGAAAATGATAGGTTATGTCGTATTTACTATTTAGGGTCAAAAATAAATACACATAATATACAATAGTGCAATATTATAATAAAGCTTGTTAATAATATTTACTAAACATGTATGTTTGTCTAGGAAATAAGTAATAACATTATATGTCATAGGTAGGTATTTAAACTCACTCTATAAAATATGAATTTAATATCTTTCAAGATCTATACTAGTCATATAGACATAATAATATATAGTATATTATTATTATTATTTATTATAATTAACGCCAAACGGCGATATTGATGTGAATATGTGACGAATACTGTCTTGTAAGTTGCAGTGCGATCGATTAAAATATTAAAAATATTCGTCACACCAGTCACGCTAATGCTTACAAACATTTAAAATACTCAAACAATATTTTAATATTATTTTGATTTTAATTTATAAAGACCATAGTTACCTACGTGAAATTTAACCTGCATGATATTGAATCCGTGGGCTGTATTTTTTCTCATTGCAATCGTTGAATTTTAATTTGGAACTCGCCTCTTGTAAATGTACCTATCTCCTGTAGTATAAGACACTTGCGTCTATGAGTTTTGTGCTTGGGAGTTGGGGATGCTGGCCACTATCTATATAGAACACCAAAAATAATGTGAGAAAAGAGCGATTTCTTTCTTTTTTTATGAAAGATTATTTTTAGACGTTTTTATTTAAAAAAACAATTAAAAAGAATCTTTTATAATATAAACTGAAAATTATTTACAGTTGCAATTACAATTCCAATAAATTCTGTAACATTTGTTTGCAGTTTTTCGAGTAACTATATGCAATGAATTTAAAATTGGTTGAGGACGAGTATGTTATGGCAATGATTTACCGACTCATCATTTTAAATATTAATACAAGGGGTGTTGCAAATAAAATAAAAATAGAATCATTGTTGGACAAATACCTATACCTACAGCACAAAAACAAGGAAAATAGGTTTAAAATAATACATTATATTCTTATGAGACAATATCAAACGTATGTTATTTGTATTTTGTTATATTGGTTGTAGCTAGTAAAATATTATATTGTTATAATAATACAATTATTTATTATTTACTTTGTAAATGTAATATGTAGGTACAATTAAATAGGTAATAATGTTGGAGTTTTAACAAAACTTTGATTAATGATTTTTAAATTTATGTTCGGGTGGTGTGGGTTAGTAAGATAAGTATACATAAATATAGCGCCCCCTAAATTTAGCTCTAGTTGCGCCTATGATAAGACCCTAAGGACTAGGTGTGAATATGTGCCGTATGGTAACCGCAGGCGATATTCGATGAAGATGACATCTACCTCACTATAATCGAATAATATACCTATTAACTACCTAGTATTAGCTAGAGTGCCTTGATAATAAGGCATCAAGGCACTCTACCATTAGCTATTAACTATTCATATACAATAGTAATATGTATAATATAACTAGGACTCGGAAGTTATAGAAATTAAAAGCAATCAAATAAACACATACAAATCTAAAATATACAAACAAAATTTGCATTAAATGGATAAATAACTTAATGATCCAATAATCGATTAAAATATTGTATTTATTAATTATAATTTACACAACAGTGTATATTTTATAGGTATTGGTGTATTACTATTTACTTATATAGTAGTATATTTAATATTATTTTTTTTTTATTGAAAATATTTAATAACTATAATATGAATGAATTTCCGTGAAAAACTAGATGAACAAAAATAATGATAGTTATCTTGTACATACGTTGTCATAGCGTATACCTCCAGGCCATAAAAAAATCATAACAATATCATTAAGGTTGATATAGTGGAAATTGTGCTTTTTGCTACCTATAATAGGTCTTTAGAAAAATAAAATACCTGTATTATAATTGAGTATAAAATACATAAGGTAAGTAATTTTTTAGAAAACAATAAAGACCTATATTATACAAGCAAATTGGATTATACATTTTTTCCCTAAAATTGACAAAATTAGACAAATGTGCATCATAAATAATTGTTGTTTTTAATTTCGTCATTGTGTAGTGTGAGTTTCTAGCTTAGTCTGCAATAAATAAGAAAGATATCGAAAAATATTCAACTCCTATAAGAGCTCAGTTATACTAATAACTAACACACACACGTACTTTTTGTGTAGTATAGTTATAAAATAAGGGGCCAGTGGCGTTCCTGATGTTTTACTATAGATGGGCACCATAAATTGTGAATTTGTTATATTAGTACTTAATTTGTTTTGTGTAGGTACATTCTGCATATTAGTTTATATTATGTCTTTGGGTCTATGGTATGTTGTAAATTGTAATATCTATATGAGAGTATTCATTCAATAAAAAAATGAGATAGTTAATGTTACACCCGTTATATAATAGAACAAAACCATTGAAGAATATTAACGTGGTTCTCATTCTTACATCTTATTTGAGAGTTGAAAAAACATGTCCACCATATATTTATATAAACTATATAGGTAACTATATTAGTTATATCAACATATATTTTCCAAGTTGGTGTTCCATATAGCCAATATTATGTTATGGTTATTCGAGTATTGTATACCTGTATTTATAGATCATTATTATACATTAATTTTGAATTTCACAGTAGTTGGTGAAAAAAGTCATTGTATAATACATGGCTGCATGTAGATTTTCAACTCGTAAGTTTGTTACCATAGTTAATATTCAAGTAATATTTAAGTTTTAAATAAAAATTATAATTTTATGATATTAACCTATACAAAATTTTAAATATGACGGCCATAGACGAAAAAAAATTAAATATTCTCTCTCAAGATCTTCTGGTGTACATATCACATCTCGAGGAATCTTATAACCACATAGAAGTGTCGGAGGAGAAAATAATCGTGCAGGTATATCGAATCTATATTTTTATATTAATAACAGTTTCATAAAAAGATGGCGTATCGTAAGTAAAACAATTTAACTAGGAATAATGTGAATAATACGAGAACAAATTATACTTAACTTAACCTAATCCGTCGTTTAAATTAATCTGTTCAAAATAATTTAATGTAATATTCATTATTATTATGTATTAAACGGACTATAACATCAGTTTACATTGACTTAGGAATGGTTATTTATGATCCTCGAACATTTACACGATGACTTGGATTCGGCTCGTATCCGAAACATGGCGCTAAGTCAATTGCTGATGGACATCGAAAGTAACAAACTGCGAACTCCGTTCAACGAGAGGCCATCCTGCCGAGCTTACGCCGAGCTCGTCGCTTGGTTAAAGACTGTGTTGAATCAAAACTCGTCCTTGGAAAAAGGAGAAGACGAAGTATTATAATAATGATATACTATGAATACTGTCATAATAATATAGAGTACCGTAAAACCGGGTGAATAGAAACGGTAATTTTAATTCACATAATCGATTGTCAACTAGTGCGGTTTTCAAATAATCAAGGATTATTATTTTATTGTTCCTCCATGATTGCCAAATTTTGTTACTATTCACCTCTTAGTTCGTTGAATAAAAATATACATGTAGGTAAATACAATACATGTTTTAATTGAGCATTTAAAAAATTATACAAAATAACCTGTTAATAATACAAATATTTTGACTGAACATAAGATAAAGTAGGTACTCGAAAAGACCAGTGTTTTTATGTATTGATCATCTATAAAACACAAATAGAAAAGTTTGTATGATACTTCAAAGTTCAAAAGTGTTTCTATTCGCCCGGTTTTACGGTACCTATTTTATTATTATAGTCGCGTACACTGGCATAGGTACCTACTGCAAACATATAATGGGGAAACTGGGATCTATTATATTATTTTATATCTAGTGTCTGGATTTTTAAACACGAAATATATTAATTTGTATATAATATAGGTTTACTAAACAGCACACTATTTAATACCTATAACTATTACCATAACATATTATTATATAGACCACTTGTTACATTAATCAGGTATTTTTATTTGAATTAAAAGTCAATATGGCTATACACTGAAAATATACGTCTACTATAATTGTATAGGTACACTTATAACAATATTATTAAGAAACCGTGTCGATATTACAGTTGGAAGAGGAACCTGAACCCGAGAACCGTGACATGGTAGTTACTGAGTTTGACAATTTGCTCTCTACTGACAATCGAACCTATGTGGCTATCCGTACTTTACCGAACAGTGGTGGTGTGTTTGGTTACATAGCTATTACAATGGGCGATGGAGTTGAACCACAATGGCTGGACTGCAATGGCAAGCCGATATGTACACCGGTGCCGTTTAATTTGAGCGTAGAATACATGAAGGCAGATATCGATTTAGAATGTTTGGAGTATGATGAGACGGACGCCAAACAGGTGTGGATGGTTTTGAACAACAGGAAATCAATATGTCTGAGAAACGAATTTTATGATTTCTACAAAACTCTGTACGAAAGCGTCCAACAAGAAATGGTGGCTGAAGCAGATTCGTGTGTGATCCGAAAATGTAAACATCCGTTCATAAATAAGTTACTTGAATACCTCGTGGTAAGTAACGATAACGATATTTTAAAATATGACCAAGTAAAACCAACAACCATTTAATGTTTATAAAATATGTACCTGATTAAATAGGTCGACTTGAAAGCTATTGGTATGACTGATCTAGAAATATTTAATAGAATCAGGTTGCTTTCCGTATTGAAAAAGCAAATCAAATCCGTAATATGTGAAGTAAGAATTGAATGTTAATTATAATATGAATGTTAATTCATGTCTTTAGTACCTATAAATTATATATTATCTACTTAAAGATTTAAATCAAATAAATATTTTTTAACCAACCAAAGTAACTTGGGTAGACCTTGATATTTGAATGGTAATCACTGCTTTTTAAGAATTTTTAAAAATATCAACAGGAAATTAGAAAATTTAAATAAAATATCAAAGTTTAGATAAGTACCTATGCGTGATGTACTAAATTCAATTTTAAAAGTAGTTAATTTATAAGTAGTTTGAAGTTTTACATAATTATTGATTATTACTTTACACATGTTTATGAAATTATAGAGAAAAATAGTTAGTTTAGTGTAAAAAATAATTTTAAAAATAAAACAGCAATACCAAAACCTATAGGCATATTATAATATTACCTTTGGGCTTTGGTACCTATCATAATAAGGTCATATTATAAGTTAATTAAATATAATGTATTATATTTCCACTGGCCATTGACCTAGTTTTCCTATTTTGGTTGTTTATGGTAGGTAGTTAAAAATTAAATTTTCTTCGTATAAAGATACAACCAACTGAGCTAGGCCCGCTCAGTTTACAGCAAGATTTACCTACGTTTATAACAATTATAGTCCAATTTAAAATCAAATAAGGATAAGTACACATTTCCAATATTGTATTTTAGATAGAGAAACGGACTGACAATCTGGAAACCGCGTGGAAGTTTTCGACGATTTCGCCTATGGATCCATTACCATCCAAATGTTGTTATGACTTTATATCATCCGCTCTTTGGAATGAACTACACCAACAACGACCCGACAAAAAGTATATAAATTTACTGTCGTATCAATATCCGCAATATTTTTTACCAAAGTAAGTACATAATATATTATTAAAATGTACAGTGGAAATGTTGTATGCATGATAATCTATTTTCTGATCACTATACATTAATAATTAATGTACAACAATGTTTTTTGTTTTATGTAAAATGTTGTTTAAAAAAATGTAGACAATCTTTAGATCTATACATTTTTAATGATAATTGATAACACATGATAAAACCATGAGCACACGATTATAATTTTGTACTAAAACATACATACATTGTATCAAATCTAATTTGATTTTTGGCAGTCGTACCGATCAAACTATACCTAAGTAATAAAGCAATAACATATCTGCATTTCTCATGAAGTTTGAAACTCCAAACTCTGATGTGTCCAAACTCACTTGAATTATTAAAAAGCTTTAATAACTGTTTCATATTTTTTAGATATTTTTGTGTGTTAATGAACCAAAAGAAAAAGGCATTAAACATTATCTCTCGTAGATATTGCAAGTTATTAGATGAAATGTTCGATGACTTGGGAGCTTCTATTATGGAAAATATGATGAAGTACAAAGAAGCACATTGGGAATGGCATGTGGCCCAAGAAGTTATCGATGCTTACAACAAAGAAAAGGCTTTTAAAGACAGTTTGTGTGCGGCTGAAAATTCTAATGATGATTCCACAGAATCATTCATAACAGTTATTTTAAACGAGATAAACATGTCTCATCTGAAATTAAAAGTAATTTATTTAAAAACCTACTGTAGGTTCTTGTCTTGGGGTAATTTCTATAATAATTTATTTTATTTTCATTAGTCAACAACGAAAAAGAATAATCAAATGGCAGAACAATTAACCGAACTGAGAAATGAAATATTGGAAAAGGAACGAATGTACAGACGAGTGTTAATCCAAATCGAAGAACAAATAGATAGATTGAGAAAACAAATCAACATCGAAAAACGCGATATAATAACAAGAGAAATTACTATTAAAGAGCTTCAAAGAAAACGTAAGGAACTATTAAAATAAACTCATATAGTTTCATTCTTCTTTGCGTTTTCTCCATAGCTCAGTAAAAAGTAGGTAAACAATAGTTTTTTCTTTAATAATTACCTATATATCGTACCTATATCTACTAAAGAAAATTGTTTTCTAGAATTACATATTTTATCTGTTCACCCAAAAAATTGTATATAAATGTATATAAATGTAAAAAAAAATAAATGTTTTAAACCTAAATCAATTAATTTTCTTATGGCATTTTTTCCCGTGATATAATCAACTTAATTTATTTTGTAACCAATAGGTATTATTGTATAATAAGTTAAAAATTAGTCGTTGATATTGTTGGAGTTCTAGTTGCACCTATACGGTCATTCGTATGCACCTGGTTTGATTATGAATGTACAAACAATTTACAAGTTTAAAATGATCATCACTCACTTTAAAATTAGAATATAAAAAATAATCTATAAGATTCACTAGATAAATTTCTTATTTCTAAATTTCATAATAGGTCGATTCAGTCAAATATTAAAAATAACAGAGTTAAATACTTAATAGGAAAATACAAAATGTATAATTTGCTATATATTGTCATTCGTTTGTAAAACGGAGACAAGGCATTTGGGTGTAGGGTCTTCACAGATTAATATATATTTAAAATTGTAATATTTATCTAGGTTCTAGACCCCTAGCAAATATTTTAATAAGACATTGTTTTAAATTCTTATAGGTACTACTAGGCGCTATTCACCAAATATTGCCTGCAAGATAAGTTGACATTATTTTATTACATTTATTTTTATTACATAGGTACCTAGTACGTATCTATAGATAAATGTATACATTAAATTTGCTGACTTTTTTCCATATAAAGCATGATTAATATAAAGGTAGTTAACTACCTAATTTGTTATAGTTATGAAGTTAATTATAATTCTTGTACCTATGTATGGATACCAAATAAAAAAGTATAATCATTGAGTAATGAGTGATGGTGATTAACCATCATATGGTGATAATTTCAGTAATCCACACCTTGAAAAAATCTGTGGGTACCTACAGATATGTCACCTCTGCGTTTAGTAAAATGTATTACAAAATTACTTTTGGCAAAAGGCGGTAGACGCCACCCGGCTGCCCAGGGCCGTATTTACACTTTTTTCGCCATGGGTCAACAATATTTGAACCCCCCCCCCCCCAAAAAAAAAAATATTCGTTTTTAAGTGTTTAGTATTGTAGTTCTGTATTTATGAAAATGTTTTTAAAAACATAGATCACGGTGATACATTATTTTAATTATTGTCAAAATGTATAACAACATAAAATTATTGAAATCTATAAAAAAATTACAAAAATTAATAGTTATCATTGATTGAAAAAATGAATAAATGACGCCAAATGGCCATTGTATCATTGCATTGTATCAATGCAATGCAAAAAGTTATTAAAATTGTATTTATATAATATTATACACCGGCGCCTCGCCTAAATGTGTCAAAAATTTCCCGCCCGGGGCTAATGTCCCCGTTGTTCCCCGTTAAATCCGGACCCAGGGCTGCCGTCGGAGACGCAAATGTTGAAATGTGGACGAATCATTACGGTCAGTCGCCGAAATCGATGATTGGTCTGTTGGGCGAAATCCGGTACCAGGGACTCAGCTATAACCGCTCGTCACTATATCCAATGGCGGATGACTCGAACAGCAATCATCGTCACGCCACTGAATCCCTAGTACCACTTGAGCATAATCTACGATCGGCGATGTCAGGCCACACTATGCGGTATCACCAATGTGCGGTGATACCGGATAGGTCGTGTTCAACCACACCATGCGTTTTGGCCGGATGCGGCAGAATAAAATAATTATTTATTTATTTAATAAATATTATAGTTTCTATTTATGTCACTGGTCAGTGATATTGGTTTTCGTCTAGTACAGTTGCAGATTTTCGCAGCTTAATCATGTGTGATAATTTACTTTTGAATATAATACGTGCCACGGAAGTCACCGCTGAACTAGATGAACCAACTATTCCTAGTTCTAAAGCAAGGAAATATTGGGTTCGTCCAGTCCATTCCAAAATAGAAGGTGAAAATAATTTTTGTATGTCAATAACTTCATTTGATAAGTTGTCAAAAATGTTGAGGCCAGGGGCGTCATTTGAGGGGGGTCAGGGTGTGCGGTAGCACCCCTTAATTTTAAAATGGTTCCAATGGGCCTGCGCCCCGCTGAAGCCTAAAATAATGCACGAGCCACGAATGCACAATTATTAATATGATTAAAATTAAATTGTATTTTAATTTTTATATTGACAACTAATGAAAGATTATCAGAACCAACCAATAACTTGTTTAAGTTATTTTAAATTTTTGACCTTTCTAGTCCCAATTTTTTTAATCCAGATAGCCTTTATTTAAAACTATTTATAAACCATTATAGTTATTTTAACTTTAATGAAATTCAAATTTCTTCTGAGTTTCCACCAGTAAAAGCACTATTTAATGAGAAACATGATGTTGATTTGGACACCATAGCAATATGCCTAAAAGATTGTCCTATCGCTTTTGTTGAAACTTTAAAAATTATTTCATTGGTAAAAACTTTACCAATTACAATTTACAAAGGCATCAAATAAAAGGTTTTTTTCATTATTTAAAAGAGTTAAGTCATATTTACGCATTACCATGGGTGATGAAAGGCTAAGTGATTGGATGGTACCTACTTAATGTTGAAAAAAAAGAAGTTAACAATATAAATTTAGAAGAAGCTGTAGATAAATTCACTAAACTAAAAAATCGACGATATCCGCTTCTTTAAATTTAAAATATTTTTTTTCTAGCTCTTTGCTTTTTCCAAAATTATAATAATTATGAAAATAAACGACAATTTATTAATGTAGATATTAAGTCCTTTTTTTATTTGCTGCTGCATTAATTCTTCTAGCTTTTTACGAATCAATTATTATTGGTTTTCACTGTTAAGGTAATTCATTATTTATTATATTTTAGTTTCTTAATAAATTGATATTTACTATTTATTTTGACGCAATGATTCCGAATTGATTCGGTCCTTACTCATAATGTATAATGATAATGGAAATAATTGAAAACCGGATAATGTAGGGGAGAGTGGGGCAGATTTGAATGAAATTTACATTTTATTTTTTTAATTTTTAATTTTTTGACAAATTTTATATTTGATAATTACAATCTGTAGTCTAGATAGTTGTGAATACTATTTGACTTATAACAACCTTATATATTAAATAACCAATTTAATTTCTAATTATGAAGTGAAGTATATTTTTATTCAAATGTACCCCACCCATGGGGTACATTTGAACGTGCAGGGGGTAGATTTGAATATGTGTCTTAAAAGCCACATTTGAATGTTAAATATTAAATTACATTAAACTTTTTATTTATTTTAATAATAAAAATAGCTCAATATAATATAATAACAATTTTTTACAATTATGTTTAGATGTTTTCTTGTCAATTTTTTTTTTATTGTGAAAATGTAGTATTTTTGGGTTTTCTTATAGATAAATCCACATCTTGTGACATAAATCCAGTTAACTAGTATATTCCATCCATAAGATAGATATTTCAAAAAGGAGGAACCTTTATTACACCCTATTATCTACCCTATTGATGAAGATTCAAATCTACCCCATGCCAAAATAATCAATAATAATCATAATATAAATTTTAATAATTATAAATAATGTATGTACATTAAATGTATTACTAGGCAACAATATTTTGAATAGGTATATTTAATTCTAAACTTATTATTTTGAATTTTAGTTTCCAAAATGTTCTTATGGAAACACCTATTTTTTTTTTTAAAAAGCCGGAAAATCACATTATCATTTTTATTTATCACAAAATTATTCAAAAATGCCTGATAATCACATATGGTATACAAAATATTGTCACCAACTTAGATTATTATTTTTATGAATGTAAATAATCTGTAACAAATTATATTAGACAAATTCAAATGTACCCCGCATTCAAATCTGCCCCACTCTCCCATACATATATACGTATGTATATCTATTTTTATATGGCCTAGTGAAATTTCAAAATGGCCTGCTTGAAACCCCGCACACCCGAAAAAAAACCTGAAATGACGCCCCTGGTTGAGGCCTCATTTGACAAAGCAGCCACTTTGACGGGGTGATTTAATTTACGCGCGGGTCACTATTAGTAGTATTATTATTTCAGAATAATAATGTTATTGAAAATATTTCTTTTAGACAATATATTATAAGTTGTTACAATAAGATGTTTTTGGAAGAAAATTATAATTTTTATCGTTATTATTATTATTTTTTTTTAATATAAACTATTTTCAATGACAACATAGGTATGTTTTTAATTTCATTTTCCGAAACAGAACATTATTCAGAATATTTCGATCAATAAAAATCTAATTTCAGACAAATAGTTTATCAGCCATAACTTACCTATAGGTTATAATTTATAAGTATAGGTACTTACCTATTTAAAGTTTTGACGAGCGGAGTAGTAGACCAACTATAAGCTGGGTACTTTTTGCAGACTTTCCACTCCACTCATCTAAACTTAAAATACTTATCAGTTATAAGTTATAACTCATAAGCTACACGTCCAAAATTTGTATACATAAAAGAACTCTGATAAATATTCTGCTTTGGAATAAGGAGTTAAAAATACATGTTTTTATGAAAAAAGTAAACATATAAAAAAAATAACGATAAAAATAGTGAACAAAGGCACAATTACCTATATACAAATATATAAAAAAAAATAATGAACGTCTTACATTAAGGTGTTTCACTTTGTACATAATTTATTATATTTATTATCCATGAGTTGGACATTAAAATAAAAAAGAACATAAGGGCCTACCTATGATTTCAGATACATGAAAATTGAGACCCGTCGGAACTGGAAAGCGAAACGGACACTATAATATTCGAGCCATATAGGCATAATTGGACATTTTGACTAGTTCAGTCTAAAATAGTCCTCCACACAAAAAATGCATTCTTTTTTGTCCGTCTTGTGTCGATTGAATTCCAAGAATACCAAGCCCGAATATAATATGTACTAATAATAGACACAGCCATAGGCGCAACTAGATGCCAAACACTGGGGGTGCTAAAATTAAGTAGAAAACACAGACCCCACACCCCCAAATATAACATACTTCGGTTTTATAATTACAATAATCATTCCTAAATGCCCCGTAAACACATGAGGACACTAATATTTAAGTAAATCAACAGTGATATTCCTGACAAATTCATAAAGTACCTATATTATATATTATTTAGGTGATAAAAATAGAAACCTGGAAGTATAAAAGGATAAAAAAAAATTGTGGTCAAGTAGGTACCGCTTTGCTGTACGATAGTTGTTGAGCATGTCATTATAATGGATGTGATATATTTGAATGAAATTTGAAAAATTTTCTCATGGCTATAAATAGTTCATAAAGAGTCAAAATTGTGTGAAGAATTTACGAGAAAATGCTTATATAAATATTTGAAGAACATTTCAAGAGTCTACTGCAGTTATAAAATTAGGAAATACAACAAAATCTAAAAAATCGATTAATGTTAATTCGATTTACAGCTGAATATCGAACATCGTAACAATCATAAGTTCATAAAAAATTAATATTCCGTTCAAGTATAAGTTTTTTTTTTATAAGTAGAAAAACTTATGTGAAATCTTTTATTAACATTTTTAATCTTAGCTACGGAAAGAAAATCTTATGAGTTTCCGACTGAAAAATACATAAAAATATTTGAAAAATCTCTCTTAGTTATAAATAGCTCAAAAAGAGTCGAAATTGTTTGAACACTTTACCGTGTAAGGAAAATTTTAATTTTAACATTTGGTAAAAATTTCAAGTATCTAGGATTATTCGTTCTTAAATTACAACAAAATATAAAAATTGATAGATGAAAATTCGTTGATTTACTGATGAAAATTGAAAATTCAATGTTGTACACATTTTAGATTCGAAAACTCATAAAAAATGTATGCTACTTGCCAGTAAACACTTTCTTGTTTGTTCAATTTAGGACCAATTGTGAGGAGTCTTCTATCAACATTTATAATGTTAGCTATGAAAGGAAAACTTTTATAAATTTCTAACTGCACATTTTTTAAATTTTGATGAATTCTAAATTCCGTAAAACGGGGTGAATAGAAACGATGGTGTGAATAGAAACAAAATCAAGAAAGTTATTACTTCGACGTCTCCCCGACTGAATATTCGTGTTATCAATATGAAACCTTCACTAAATCGAAAACAAATTTGTATGAAATTCGATGAACTCTAAACTTTCCGTTTATCTCTACCGCCATACGGATAAAAATTGATAAGCAACAACTGATAATAATCCTTCTAAATTATTACTTAAATAAACGGTTCTTGTTAACAGGTAAATATTTAAAAAATTTTAATTTTTCTTGTTCTAATTTATTATAAATATTGTTAAGTTTTATAAATCGTAAGTATTATTTGATAAAATTAATTAACCATTTAACTATGTAGGTTAAACTGACTTCTGCCATTTTAGGGGTGAATAGAAACACTGTTATCATGGGACCTATTTTTAATGATAAGTGACTTTTATTATATTTTTTTTTCTTATTTGTTAAAATGTTTATAAAAAAAAAATATAATTTTTTTTTTTTTTTACTCAAATATTTTAATAAAAAAAAAACAGAACAAAATAAAATACAATTTGCATAATTAAAATTAACTATGCAAATTGTATTTTATTTTGTTCTATTTTTTTTTTATTAAATATTTGAATTAAAAAAAAAAAAAGTTTTAGATTCAAAATATTGTTCTCTTTATTTTTAAAAATCTAAATATTTGTTTCTATCAACCCTTCGATTAGTAAAATAGAAAAATACACTAAAAACCATATATGTTTCTATTGACACCATCTTTCGGGGGAATAGAAACAAAGCACTTAAAAAAATATATAAAATAATCGGTTTAACAAAAAGACAATTTGAATATACTTAAAGTGCTCAATGAGACCAGTATTTTGATGTATTGATCATCTATATAATAGCCCAAATAGAAAAGTTTTTATGATACTTCAAAGTTCAAAAGTGTTTCTATTCACCCCGTTTTACGGTTCTAATATTTGATATACCCACAATCAATACAAACAATAATTTGTGTTTCTCCTGAAAATGAAGAAATAAAAAAAACCTTACATAAAGCTACAAAAACTATTTTTTTCATATGATTTTTAAATTTTTTGGTGTTTTTGAACTGGGGGTGTTGAAGCACCCCCCCCCCCCCCCCCCCAGTTGCGCCTATGGACACAACCAATCCCTAGCTAGATGGACAATAATTTTTTTATTGTATTAATGTTTACCGCGTACTGTTCAGGAATTAAGTTTATTTTAAATAACAATTTCACATTAGAACAGACAATAATTTCACTAATAATTCACAAGAAATAAATAGGTAGATACATTATTTTTGTAATATAAAAGGGTCGTACTCACTGGTTTAGCCGGTTTAGGTAACATCCACCGCTTATGTCTCTCGTATTTTCGATGTTCTAATCAATATTATTATAATATTATACTTTCTAGCGTGTACTGCAGAAAAGAAGTAGGTACAATAGTATATCGTCGTGTGGCAAGGGCGGAAATTGCCTTCCCGCACGAGCCACACATACTGTTTTTTGTCACGCCTCTGCATTCATCGATCACTGCAAAGGTAATGCAGGGATCTATGCAACAACTAGTCCATAGTTCTACCATTCTACGACAGCAATATTTCATGAAAGAAACGATTTGGTTTTATTTATTTTAACCGTCACGCATGGAGGTTATAATATGAATATAATATTAAGATGTAACCAAAAGTTTATGTTTTGCAAGGACCGTGGTATATAGACTTCGGTGACTGGTTGTACGATATGTGCGCCCAGCACTTTTGGGGATTTCCACTTTACCGCTCGGCACTTTTAGGGATTCCCACTTTACCGCCCACTGGACGGAAAAGGACGCTTTCCAATGCTTCGACCGCTATCGAAAACCAAACTTTCGGTGCAGGCGTGACAAAAAATATATAAAGTTGGTATTCGTACCATAATATATGCTCTATATGGGTACGTGTGAAATTCACTTGTTGGATATTTCAAGAATAATGTTTGGTAAAATTCCAACTGTGAAATATTAACGAATAATGATTCAAGATAATAGAAAATACCGTATGCAATATTTATACGGAGTACCTAAACCTACCTTAACTGTTTATTAATCGTTGTACTCAGTGAAATATTCCGTTGAAAATACAGTAGAGAAATAAAATAAAATAATACAAATTTTTGACATGTATAATGAAGGGCACGACGATTCATCGGTATCTACCAAGACCAATAATATATAATAGTATGTATAATTTGTCATACTTTTACTTTATAATATTATATGCTTTAAAATATTAAATAATTTATCTGGGATTTATCAACTTAAGTCTTTGTAAAGTACATACAGCATAAATTGAATAATTATCGATTAGAAAAAAAAAAAAATTCAAGCGATATAATTACATAAGTGCAGGGGGACAGACATTTTCTGGGTTGGCGTTAACTAAACTAGTACTTAACAGGTACTAGCCTTATGAAACAAGGATACATGATAATGAAGAAGGGTTGTCTATAAAGAGATAAAACATAAAAGTTAAGATGATCATAACTCAGGAGTATTCTATCACGAAACGGATCATCTCAAAGGTACCTAGGGTCATTTTGTTTTATTCAATTTTATAAATTAATATAGAATAATATATTTTTTTTAATAGATACCTAAAATAAAAACATTTAGAATAAAAAATATTTAAATAAAATAAATAACACAGAGTAAACAATTGTTAAGAATATTATAAGTTTATTTTAATGTAATATATCACAAATATAATTATTAATTTATGTTTAATAATATAACATGTTTAGATATAAAATTATTGTTATGTTTATTTAATACTGTATAAATATTTGGAATAAATTTATAGTACAAATCACTCAGTTTAAAACTTTAACATTCAAAACGTTGAAAGATATAAAATATATTCACAATTATTACAATATTATTTTTTTTTTTTTTAAACAAAATTAATTTTTGTATGTAGAATTATTTGCGAGCAATATTTATAAGTCAATGGAATAGTCATATAAATAACAACAGATCTATTTGGCGTAATTCATTTTATAAACTACAAATAGATGATCCGTTATTAATGTTATAGTTTGATGCTAGTACTACATATTATATTTACTAAATCATATACTTCATAAAATCATATTGAGTAAAAAATCAAAACTAAAAATTTAAATATATTTAATTTTAAAGAATTTAATTCGGCATATAAAATATGAAATCCAATATTTTCCAAAACAACTGTTCATTTAAAAATTCTAGATTAATATTACTCTCAAGAAAAAGTTCTTATACAACACAAAAATAGCATGTAATCAAAGAATTAAAATTTAACTAGTAATTTGGTAATCGAGGGTCGTTTTATATTTTCATAATTAAAACTGGACTTGGTCTAAAATTATGTTTAGTATATTATAATGGAATATAGTACTAAAATCCCCACTAAAATTAATCAATCTTTTAAATAAGTTTTACCAAATTTGTCTTGATAACCTATCTAACTAATTTTACAACAAAACCTTAATAATTATATTTGTTTTCTAGGACATGAATGTTCATACATTTAAAAACAGTAAAGTATGCATACGCCTAGGCATACTCTTTATTTATCTTGCATTTCAAAAAGACTTCCAGTATTTTTTTTTACCATATTACGGTTTAATATCAAGCTAATTTGAACAGTTGTATTTTATATAATTAAGGTCTAAATATATTGAAGAAATTTTTAACAGACCAAGGTTATTATAAAAGAAAAGTGTATTGGTTTAATGAAGAGAAGACTTGTATAGAACACAAAACATATTAAATTCCTGATAGGTTAATTAACATATTTGTCATTCATGCAATGCATGATAAGTTTTTAATAGCTATACTGAAGTGTGCAAAGGCATGAACTCTCAAGCCTAATATATAACAATACAAAACACAAAACAAAATATTTTAACTTGCACTCCACTTATCTTAAATATTATTCTAAAAATTAGGTGCCACACCCTTTAACAAAAATTAAAATAACAAAAAAATAAAAGAAACTTAATTTATCCATACAAATTCACTATCTTATTACAATAATAGTTGAACAATCTTTGTAAATTATTAAATTACTAAAGCAGTACTTTATGTATATTGATATATATTTATAATTTTGTGTTGGTAATTTAAATATTAAAAAAAAAATTTAAACAAAATACATCTACTGACTGTTAAAGATGTCGATTGAGAAGTTGTATTAATCATTCTTTTTATCATCTTCTGGTTTCTCTTTTTCAACTACTTGTGGTTTTTCTTCAATGGCTTGTACCTTGTCTTCAATAGCTTGTGGCTGATCTTCAACTGGCTCGGCAGCGTATCCAAATTCATTCACTCTAGTCGGATCTACTCTATATATCCATCTTTGATACAAAAATATGAAAAATACAATATCTAAAAAAAAAAAAAAAATAGTTATTTATTTTATGATTTTTATACCCTCAGGAGAGAAAGAGTACAGTTAATATAGAGATAAACATGATAAGAAATACATACAAAAATTATAATCCTATAGTACATTTATAATATAACAATGCTTTAATTTCACCTTATTACCAATAAGACAATTTTAAACACTATATGGGGCTACTTGGAACAACTTGAAATTTGATATGGAACCTATACAAATTTCAAGTGATGACTTGCAATCCATTAAATGATTTTTTGCAATAAATTTACTCTCAATAATTGCATTTAATAGTTTATGGTTATACATAAAGAAACATCAATACAATTACATTTAGATTTAAATGAAACTTATGAAACTATATTAATATTATACTGATGTCCAACCTCAGTAATATAATGAAATCCATATTAATTGTATACGCTATAGTACATAGGAATGTATTTGTAATTTTTCAATTTTATTTTGAAGTCTGAATTGTTTCCAAATATCTATATGGTAATGTGAATCAGATGATCCGAATTCAAATGCAGATTGAACAAATGTATAAGAACTAAGTATTAGAATAATTTAAGTTGTTAAAGCCAAATTATTATTTTTAGTTTAAAAGATAGTAATGTAAAGATTCATTACATTGTCTTATGGTGAGGTGCATGTGCATGAGTGTATAATATATAATATAGAAATTTAGCTGTGGTTTAAATATTATTGTGATAAAATATATGATGACCACATAGGAAATTAGGAAGCATGCTGCAGCTGTTACTTATCATATCAAATTAGAAAGGATGCTATATGTACAATATGTGTTGTTCCATCTTACAAACATACAACAAAGCAAACATTCCAATTTTGTGTTATTAGTTATAATATAAGAATTAATAAGATTAACCTACCAGAAAACTTCAATGTAAGAAGATTTTCTAGTTTTTTACTTATTATTTTAACTTTCAAGTGAGTTATAACAATTTAAAATTAAAATTCTAAATAACAGATTATAATCTTTAATATCGGTAATGGATCAATTCACTCTAATATTAAAACGAACACAAAATTAGATTTTCTGAAAGTAAATTTAGCTCTTAAAGATAGCTACCGAGAACAGGCTAAGTGGGGAAGAAGGGTGAGTCTTTGACAGATATCCATCAGTACAGGAGATAAAATTCAAATACAGAGTAAAATTGCAATATAGTAAGAACTGAGTTAAGTTGAGTGTTAGTTTAAAAATAAATGACATAATATACAAATAGATAAAGGTGTCAGCACAAGAATGAGTGCTGTGGTGTTAGAGAAGATGTTATAGTAGTTTCAGGAATTTTACTTACCATCTCTAAAACAGCCTAAACGGTACATTGTTGGCATTTTAATAACAAATGCAAATATATCATCAATGAATGTATTTAAACACTTATAAGACATCATTCTCCAAGGAAGATGCGCCACAGACTTGAGCTTATAGTTAATGAACAATTGTGGAGTCATTGTAATGAAACCTGCAAAAATATTAAGGATTTATAATAAAATAAGATGATACCTAACTGAGTTAAATGAGTTAATGTATATTCAACTAATTTTAAAGGCTATATTTTACTTTGTACTAAGTAAAACAAATAATGCTTACCAAACATAAGAAGAAAACCATACAACATGTTGAGTACCCAAGAATACCATCCTTTATGTTCTTCATAAACGAGTGAATAAATTGCATATGCAGCAAGAAGAGGAAATAGTACCCATGATAAGTATTTAAAGGCTGCTCGATCATATTCCTTTGTGCTTGATTCAGCATAGGACCCCTTTTCCTTAAATATAAGTTTTGGAATAATACCTAAATACCGTGTTTGCCGATCAATGCTTATGTCCAACACCTAAAACATATGAAATGTAGTGAATTGTCAATTTAAATTCAAAAAATATTTAAGTAATTTGAGTAATTTATTTATTTACCTTGTTAATTTTCCAACATTCAATACCCAGCCCGACAAAACAACTGATACGAATGATTGTGTTTGTATCATTATCAAGCACATACAAAAGTACAATGACAGATTGAAATACATTAAAAAATACTGCACGTACAGATAAACCTTCCAACGACTTACGTTCCTTCCAAAATTGAATATCTATAAAATATTAAAATAATAATTTTAAGTTTAACTTATTCAAAATATATTATTTATGTAGTATGTGTGATGTATAGGTAGACAGGTAGACAAATAAAAATAAAAATATCCAAAACAATAAGGACAAACAGTCTACCACAGTCAGGGGCGGAGTGGGAACCAAATCCGGGCCGGGAGTTTAAAATTTATCCACCAAAATTTTTTTTCTCTCTAAGCTCGAATTTGGTTTTTCTATTTACCTAGGTATTTCAAAACTACTTATAGTATTTTAAAAGTATTTCAATCACTATCTTGCTATTTCTTTTAACTTCTGTCTTCTAACACATTACATTAATATACCACTAAGTACTTATACCTGAAAGTCTGAAAAATAAAATTAGTAGGTATGGTTTAATAGTTGAAATCAACGAAATATTAATAATTATATTAAACATTGTGTTTTAATTGTTTAGGTTTAGTAGATATAACTATATAAGGTAATAAGTAATAGATAAATACATACATTGTAAACAATATATTATAATAAAAAAGATTTATACATTCATAGTAATAATTTAGATAATAGCTTAGATTTCTCACCAACTGCAGCATTTATGATAATATTGTTATCTATTTCCATGAGAATTTTATTTTCAATGGCCATTAACATAAAAGACTCAAGATAATCATTGGTCATTGAATTTCTCAGCCTGTTTTTTAAATACTTCAATGTTTAAAATGGGTGTTTTATTATAAAAATAACCGACCTATATCAATATTATATTGCTTTGATTTTATTTTATGTCTGTATTTATGTACCAAATATTTTGTAATTTTATATCCAAAGCCTTATCATAAGAGTATACAATTGTACGAGGCTATCCCAATGTACTATTATTGCATTAATAGTATTTGTAATACAATAATTTAATAGAAACAAATTTTTGACGCATATAGCATTAACTAATATTTTGTAAATTAAATTAAATTAAAAAAAAAATCTAACAAAATGACCAGGCCATCTGGAAAATTCCCATTTCCAGACCGGCCACTCCGCCCCTGACCACAGTTAAATTGATAAGGGGCATTGGTTATTGAAATTTGTTTTCATATGAATAATCATGTACACCAGTGGTTGTCAACCTTTTACTGAATAAGACACACCGTGCTCCTCAAAAAACTTTCACGGCACATTTTTTTTTGCACTAAATAATTAGATGAACAAAATTGCATAATCCCAAATCCTTGCATCAAGACCACATACGATAGCATATATCATATAGCAAAGGTGGTGTTAGTCAAATTTTAAAATATTTAAATTTTATTGTTACAACTTGCCTTTAATGAAAAATATAACATTAAAAAAATATAGTTACTAATTAGTAATTATAAAATTTGGTACATTTTAAACTCACTTTCAGGCTTATATTGTACTTTAAAAATAAATGGCTTATTCAATTATTCTTTTAATAATTGCGTTAGCATAAGGTTATGTCTTTTATTGACACTTCGCCACCAGTGAGCAAAGTGGTTTTCTATACTAAATATAAGAGTTATTGGGGAACAATAAACCATAACCACTATGTATAATAGATAATACATATTTTTAGTTTTGAATAAATAAATAAATTACCGTTTTTAAAAGCTAACAACTCAAAAACACTATGCAATATTGATACAATGATTGTAGCTGCCAAAATATATGGTGACGTTTCTAACAATGCTTCTTTTAATGAATCTTGATCTTGATCATCTTCATTAGCATCTGTGGCAAAAGTATCACCCAAAAATCCAGCAGTCCATTTGTTTCGCATAGTCTGAGCCGAATACATTTGCCATTTAAATAATGACAATGGTTGGAATGTAAGTGTTAAATCCAAATTACTGCAACATTAATAAATACAACCTTAATATTGCGATTAATTAAAAACTATTTTTATTTACTTCACAGTTTTATTGATTGGTTGATAGTCTCTAAGCATGTTCCAGAAATCATTAAAAAACACCATTGGCTTATATCGATTTTTTGGTATGAATTCTAGATCTATATTTTAAATAATGTAATTAAAATATTGCTATTTAGTATTTAATAGCTGAAATTACTTGATAATATGTTAACTTACATTCAGAAAATGGCTCGGGGAGAGATCCTTTAGTCCAGTTTGTTTGATCAGTTACTAAACAAATTGTAAGATTAGGATGCCAATGTGATATTATTTCAGTCTCAAATTTTTCTGCTTTCTAAAACATAAGAATAAAAAATAAATGTAGAAAAATTTAATAATTATTATTTTTTTCTCTTGATTTTTTATAGTCTCTTTAATATAACAAACTATTAGGTCCACAGGCATTAAAAATAATATATCAAAGTAGACAATAAACTTTAAAAATAATATGACTTACTTCAATTTGTTCTGGAGTAGCAGATGTTTCACCCGTAAGTAAGTTATGGGTTTTTAAGAATTTGACTTTTTTAAACTTATTTAATTGTTTCATGGCATGAACAACGTACATGTCATTTTTACTTATATTTGAATTTGTCTTTTTAATGAAGTACACATGTAAATAAATTGATCCGTTATTTTGCAAATTCTAAAAAACAAAAGAGTTACATTTATGTAGTCTTATTTACCAAGCTATTAGTATCATTTATCAGTTACCGGTGATGGAATGAAAGATTTTTGAATAGTATAAGTACCATCATTATTAGGTCCTGAAGACCAGTCTCCATATTCTAAATCTGTTTTTTTCCAAACAAGTTCATTATCATCATCGAGTTTATCATGCATTATAGTCTTAATATAGTCTTCTGATAAATACACATACATATCCTGAAATCATATTATATTTTTATTGGTGTGATATTTATTAGGTACCAAAAATGTTTAAATAAATAATAACTATAAATTACGTACAAATTTAGTACCAAACTCAAAATAATTGACATTTGGAACAGAATCAGCAATTGGAGTAACACCATCAGGAGGTACATTTGAGGACTTTTTAAACATTGACGTAATGAAGTAGATAATTAATGATCGAACAATTAATGTTTTCACAACTCCAAAAAACATGTTAAACCGTCCTTGTTGGGGTTGTGGTTGATCGCCTTGCGCTGGTTCCACATTACCAGCCTTGAACAATACAATAATAAGTATTACATTTTAAAAATCAACTAAATATCAATTGTTGATCATTTACTATAAAAAATCATGGTACATTTTCAATTCATGGCAAATAAAAGTAAATTTAAGTATACAAATTAATCAATAATTGTGTACAAAAAAAAGATTGAAGGAAACGTGAAAATATTAGTCTATATTAATTATAAGGATATTTTATTGATGTATTTAATTTAGGGATGGGCAATACCACTTTATACCGATATCCGATTTTCCGATAACCGATATATTTGAAAACATAAGCCATGAACCGATACTAAAAGATAACCAATACTACCAACCAATATCAGCTATAACTGATAATACAAATTTTTTGTAATTTTTCATTGATTATACATTTATACATTTATAATAAATGCTATTATGTTGATTGATTTGCTTTTTTTTTCTTTTAGTATCGGTTCAACTATTGGTTTATAGAATACGCCGATACTGATAAATCCGAATAAATATTATTTAAACTGTCTACCTATCTATATCATGTCTAGAAAATACAAATTTTCAGTAATAAATTACAAAAGTAAAGTTTTACGTGATAGAGAATTTGATCACTTATGAGTTTATGACAGTACCTAATTAATATTTGAAATAATAGGAGCTAGGAAGATACAGTGAAGTTATATTTTAATATTTTAAAGGTACTTTTTGTCTATTATGTGCATAGGTTTTTTATGGTAAATGGCCATAATTCACAAACTTATCAATTAAAGTGCTATCAAAATAACAGAATTAGGAATAAATATAATATATCATTTCAATAAATCAGTTAAATTGAGTGAATTGGACATTACCTAAGAAAATAAAATAATTTGAACAAACTATATTTTATAGTATTTAAAGCAGTTTTATCATATCAATTAAATGTTATCAACATTTTTTTTAACATTCTGTAGCTAAAAGATAAAGATTTATTATACCATTTATAGAAATACTCGGCTACATAAAAATAAAACGGTATGGGAAATCTTTCGTTTCGTTACCTGGCCCTAATTACTAGAACGAAATAATTCATTTTTACATAATTTCTTTAATTCTAATAGAAATAAAACGCAAACACGGCATCAATAAATCAGGATCACTTAAATAGGTTGTACACTCGGTGTATCAAAACGACAATAATTTGCAGTTTATCGATGCATCGAGTGCGGAAAAATAAAGTTTCGGAAAATCAAGAAACCGCATAAAAAGGCGTTGGCCGCACCCAGCAAACGGTCGAAAACCGTGCGCGCGTCTGGTCCCGCTTGAAAAGCCGGACTTCCTGTCAAAAACCGGGAAAACGGCGACCTTTGTCGCGATGCCCGTTCACCAGAAACAAAATATTTTAACATTATTCACTACAGGTACTTGTCTCACCCCATCACCCGG
Organism: Macrosiphum euphorbiae; assembly: GCA_949089665.1. Taxonomy (NCBI): domain Eukaryota; kingdom Metazoa; phylum Arthropoda; class Insecta; order Hemiptera; family Aphididae; genus Macrosiphum; species Macrosiphum euphorbiae. Next base: position 13,987,714 of record CARXXK010000004.1, on the reverse strand, counting down.
CGGCGCCTCGTTTCTCCTGGCCACTTCGGCCATGATGTGCGTCTCAGACGTTGGCTGCGTCAATAATTATGGACGGCCGAACAGAATACCATCAACAGCGGCTGTCACGAGAGGGGTACGCGACGTCGTGCCGCTTGCTGGCGGAACTGCGAATTATCACGTCCGGCGAGCGGGGCGCGCACACGCGAGACGTCTTCCTATCAGACGAAACGGAACGAAAAAAAAACCGAAATCCAATAATAGTTAATACAGTAGGCGCGTACGTGTGCGTGTGTGTGTCATAAGTGTTCGCTCTTCGGTCGGTAGTCGGTCGTACGATTTATTTTTTATCCCCCTATAATATAATCGGGGCGACTGCAGCAGCTACGCCGTGACCCGTACCGTAGATACCACATCCGGTATTAATGTATTATAGTGAGAGGGGTCTGCGGTTGATAAGAGCGACCCGGCGGGGCTTCAGAGTGACCAACCTAGCCGTAGGCCCTCGGGCCCGTCGCGTTGGCTGCGCCGTTTCCTTCGTCGTGGTCACGCCACCATACCGCGTACGACTACGTAGTGGGTACGTAACTCGTTTTCGCAATTTTCTAACCCCGCCTCTGCCTTACACGACGTTTTGTATGGATCGATCTTGGACTATTCTTTTGCGTACGTTTATCAACATATTATTTTTACAATAATTATTGTTCTTTCGTTTTCGGCGTTTCAAGTTTTCCGTTCCAATCTTCCACGGAATTCGTCGTCGTGCGTTACGCGGCACCATAGATAAAGAATTCATATTCCGCCCCCGCCCCTGCCCCCGGCTGACCGCTAAGCCATAGAGCAACGCAATCCGTTTCGCGCACTCGGTGGCTCGGTCGCAGGTCGCAACTCGCCACCAACGCTCCACAAGTAGGTACGAAGCTCGTCCCGAATTCTGCTTTTAGTGCGCGCGCGCAGGACGAACCACATCGATCAGACGCTGTCCCGTCGTCATCGCAAGTCCGGAGTCTTTCTCATTCCCATTTCGCCGTCCGTCCGACCGGTTCGAACTTCACAAATCGCAACATTGCGCCGTCCCGCAACAGCAGGAATACAGCCGACGACACGGTGCCCGCGACAAGAACGCGACGTGTCTGGAGACTTGTCAAAGACGCCGATGTGAGTTCACACAAACCGATTTGCTAATTGCCCGTATTTATCATTGTAATTTTAGACAACTTCGCGTGCGTCGATCCCGACGATAAATCGATTATCGATCGATCGATCTAGGTATAAGAGTAACCCATCTATAAAATAACGTGATGTATTTATAGTGTGGGGCGCCGGTGTTTTTCCGCGGGTTTTCCGGTCGTTGTAAATAATCATTAATTGTAATACATGTACTCTTATGTTTTGTGTTACAGCTTTGGCCAAGTCGACGGAAGCGAACGGCATTCGCTAGTAATTTCACCGTCAGTCCCGCGTCCCAGAAGGGCGACACCATTTATATGAAGTTTCTCGACACGGGTAAGCACACGTGTCACATTTTATGCTCGTGATTAATTTTAATGAACGATCGTCCCCCCAAGTCCCGATGCATTGCAAGTCCGTCCGATTTTCCCCGTTGTCTACGACGTGTCACTAGAATTTCGCCGATAATAACCTTGAAATCCCGTGTGTCCAACGTGTTCTATAAATACGGTCTATAGAGGTCAAACTATACGAATTATTGCTCAGCGACCATATGTTTCACGAATTCTTTCCCAAAAAAATCGACTAGAGCTTATTCCTTTCCCGCTAGACGTTGATTTGCCAATATTCCCTTTCCCCCCGAATCCCGATTCCCTGGCACTGTCGCCGGACCGAAATGTATGAGGTTAACTTTCAACCAATTTGAACGCATTTCGTCCAGGGCACATTTCACTCTTTCAGATTGGTCGTACCTACCTAATATTGTGTATAATTGTGACATTTTCCCACTTAAATCTAACCTGCCTGTATTTACTAATTTGTATTTAATTTAAGACACTATAGCCTGATATCATGTAGTTAACATTTAATTTAATATTATACTCTTTGTCAGTGTTAGTAAGTATAAGGCAGGTAGGCTACTGAGTACTAATTGAGGTACTAATTATTATCTATTATTAGTTCCATTGCAGTGTAGTAGTTTAAAATAACTATTTTGATAGGTACTTGATGCAATTACAATATTTTCATTTGAACTGTCACTATTTAATTGTACTACCCACTGCATATTAATTATATTATGTTTTATATTTGTAGAATATAATAATGAGCACTTTATAGCTTTAAACAATGATTTTCCTATTAACTTGTATACCTATTTTTTTATTTGAGAATATATCATTAATGACATATTAAACGGATCCAACGTAAATGTATTTCCGGAACCACATACAGCCCAATTATTACAGATAATATTATAATAACCTAGTTACTTACAAAATGTATTAGGTGTATTATTAGTTATTACTATTAAATATTTAAATTTGGTAATTAGGAGATACTTATATATCTATTCATCCGTGTTGTATTTAACGTTAAGTCACATTGAGGCGTGATATGAAGTATTGTAATTATCATGTTTGTATGGATTAGTTGTAGGTAGGCACAGTTGCAATTTTAGCCATTAGGTTTATTAGGTCATAGGTTATATAATTACTGATTTGATAGCTTATATAAATATTGCGTAGATAGCCTGAATAAATAATAATCTTTATTTTGAAAATAAGGAATATCCTCAGACAAAAACAATATTGTTTGATATTAATAAAGAAATGTTGTGAAAATATTAGTATATCAAAAAAGACCACAAAAGTATGATTATTTGTATACTGTAAAAACAGTTTATTCAAATGCGTTTTTAATGGTTTTTATTACATTAGAGTAAAAAATTAAAAATAATACCATCTATCTAAACTAGGTACCTAATGTTGATTTAGGCATACAATTTAAAAATTATATTTAATTGAGTCCATAGTGTTTTTATTATACTATAGTTTTAAGTGCTTCTTACAATTAAAACATATTTTTTGTGATATAATGGTACTAGTTTAATTTTTAAACAATGTAGTTTGACATCTATTTTACCTATTCACTTAATAATATTTGACAAATTTTAATGATTTATATTTTAGTATTCAGTTTTGTTTTCTTGCAATATAGTATCTTTCTCGAGAATTGAATTCACTAATTGGTTCTAAAAGAAGTTATAAATCTTAACCACTTATCTATACGTTTTGCATAATATGTTGTAGAATAAACATCAATATTATGGTTTTTAATTTATCAATTATCCATATGGCCATATCATAGTAATATTTAAATGGATAATTGAATGTTATCAGTAAATTATAAGCAAGGTAAATCTTATTAATAATAAATTAATGAAATTGTATTGACCATCTATTCGATCCCAAGCATATTATTTAAATACGAAGCCAGTCAATACTCTGACTAAAATGTATGATTTTATTTTTCATTTTAAAGGGGGGTTCACACTACACCGTGTCGTGTAAAATAATCACAGTTACCAAACGATACCGCATAGTTGAATATATTCAACTTTTGACCGTGTGGTTACATTAAGTATGAACCCGGCTTTATCTGCACATAAATGTAACCACACGGTCAAAAGTTGAATATATTCAACTATGCGGTATCGTTTGGTAACTGTGGTAACCGTGATTATTTTACACGACACGGTGTAGTGTGAACCCCCCTTAACCCATTATGAATGTATGAATTCTGATCCTGCTAAGTACCTTTTGTCTTTCATAGATTTCAATAAATCTATTAACAAAGTTAAATATTAATATACAAGATTTAAAAATAAATAATAACCTATTTAATTTTATTTACAAAAAAAATTGCCCACAGGTTTCTAGTTAGCAAATCACATAAATAAATGATATACATTTATAGTTTAGATAACAATTCAAATAGCAAATATGTTTAAGATATAACAATATAATTTATAATTACTCAATTCCTGTGTTTTACTTATAGACATTGTACAGCTTTAATAGTTATACTACTATTATTTTGATTCTTAAGAAAAATTACCTTATCTCAGCAATTACTGTTGTGTCAATGTTATATATTTATACTACCTATAATTATAAATATTTATAATGTATATTTTCCCAAGATTTTAAATTTAAAAATGTTGATTTCTTTGAAAACAAACACTAGTTAACTTATCATAGGTAATTATTCTAAAAATACCTATTTTATAATATTTTAATTTTTATGTAATGAGTGTGTAAATTATTACAATTTAAAAATGCTTTTAAAATGTATAAAAATCAAAAGATCTTTAAAAACGTAGGGACACAAAAGTTTGATAATTGGAGAGGGGAATTCACTCAGATATTAATTGTAACAACACAGAGTTGGTTCTGCTAAACATACATTTTTATGTTCCTTGGGTCAGAGAGAAAAAAAAATAGTGTACTAACATCCTCTTAATAGGTGATGCTAACATGATTGTCAATAATTATAATTTAAATTGAGTGGTCTGCTAAAATTAAAATTAAATATAATCAGTACTCATATCTTTATATCATTCATTTGTAAATAATTTACATTTTTTATTCCTTATTCATAAACTTTCATTTACTTGACGTTGGTAAATACTAACTTAAAGTGTGTTTATATTATAACACCTTCACTTTTGAATATAAAGAAACACCAAACATACCAATTGAGTTCAATACATTATTTATGACAGATTTAACTGTTGTTTGTATTTAAAATGTTTGTCTATACAGCATACACATCTACTAATGTTGTATTGTAAGGGTCTCTAAACCTTTTTACTCTACAGGCATTTTAAAATAGAAAAATCTATGCTGACCAAAACATTAATATAATCACATTTGCAATTTTAATTGTAAAGAATAGTTTAGTATTTAGTGTAGTGTAAATTTGACTAAACTTGAAAAACAGGTTTTGTAGGTTTGTTTAATATTGAACGTAGAATTAAAATATATATATGTATACATATAATACTTTATAAAAAAATAAACGATATAATATAATATAGTTCATTTTTGGATTATTTGCTGTTGTAAAGTATGCAGCATTGTCTAAATATTCGTTTTTATAGTACAACTGCAAATTTCCCATCCAACACTTGTTGTTTGAATACCCAATGGCTTCTATATCTAAAACAATTTATTAAATGCTAAAAGTTTTGCATTTATAGTTTATTTTCCGTAGAAGACCCTCTGGGAGCTGAACTAATTCATTATTTATCCATATAATTTAACAGTGTATCTTACATTATTTCAAATAAATCGTATTTTCAACTATTGATTATTCATATTAAATGTTCACTGAACTCGTTTCTAACACGCCCGAGTGCTATGCAATATTACACCGTCCCTTTTCCCCGAATCAGCAGTTAACAGCCGCTTGCAAAGTTCATCGTATTTTTTTTTTAATTCCGGAATTGTTCCTAAATACGAATTCTCCGGCATGAAAAACCGGAAACCATCTCAAATTCCGATGAACATGATCGAAATCGTCTTATCTACTGAGTTAAGCAGTAAAAAATTAGGAACACGGCGCATATTAATATATAATTATCTCTTTTGAAAATTTCTCTGCCGAAGCTTGCGAGTAAATAGTGATGGGTGTAGACGTGTAGTGTGGTACCCATTAGACAGAAGTCAGACCCACACTAGTAATTTATTGACCTGGACAAAACGACGCTCGGCGGCGTGTTCGGGCATGCCCACGAACCGCGAGTTGTCACTGGCTCGGGCCTCCTCCAGACCACCAGTAGGTATATTGATTTTACGCCGCACGGTGCACACTCTCTGGTTAGTTAGTCTGTCTGTCGTCGTCTTTCGTTGTGCACCGTGGCTCGCCTTTTTCGTTCGTAAATTATAAAAATAAAAATTCGTAACCGCAACCGTTCTCGTCGTCGCCGATATTTAAAACTGTCGCAAATCAAAATAGATTTCAGACGTCTGAAACCGATTCACTGTTTAAACATTATATTACCGAAAACCTCTCGTAAACATATGGTGGTGCTATCTCGTATAGGTGAGTGTGTGTGTGCCCTAAGTACTGATGGTCAGAAGTCGATTTTTTACCGTGTAGTTTTGATGTTTTCGTATTATGAATTGTCGAAAGTTGCAGACCATGATCGTAATAAATCTGGGTTAATATGGTTTTACTATCTTCTTTGTTTATTTATTTTTTTTTTTTAATATATTTTATTTATTTATGAATCTTGATAAATAAAAAAATACGTACCTATATTATACTTATATATTCTTAAGCCTTATATACCTGTAAAATATAATAGAAATTGGATGAATGGACGTCATGAAGTGGATTGGTAGATAATACACTAAAATGTTGTTAATTTCGGGTTTTTTCTTTTTTTAAAAATATGATGGCTTAAAAAGTGTATGTTGTTAAAAAAGATATTGTAAACAACAATAAAATTATATTTGTTTATCCTATTATAAGTATTTTTTTTCTGTGTAAAAACATAGTAACAATTATTATTTATAAAATGTTTAATTATTAGTTTTCCATTTAATGATGAAGGAATTATTTTTTTCCAGTATCGCCATCATTATCCAGAGCAAGGTCTGGGAGTTGTAAAAAGCTCATAGAGCCATTCATTGGCCCAGCTACAAGGTGCATGATTTCTTTAAAATACCAAGGTTTTAGTTTTCGGTAAATATTTTAATATAGCCATTTAAGAAGGAAAATTGAAACAAAATTTTACTTTTTAAATGTCTTATTTTTATAGAAATTTGTTGGAACAGGACATCAAAATACTGCTGCAACCGACACAGGAAATCGCAACCATTCAGGGAAACGTGACGGGTTACACTTAATATAGGAACAATACAGCTGCAATCATGGGTAGCTTAAATGTTAATCGGAATGTCAGCGATGCATTCTATCGATATAAAATGCCTAGACTTATGGCTAAAGTCGAAGGCAAGGGTAATGGCATCAAAACCGTAATTGTCAATATGGCTGAAGTAGCTAAAGCTATTGGAAGACCGGCTACATGTAATTTAGAACCAAAACTTTTAGCTTATATACAATATTAAATTTTTTTTTATTATTTTTTCAGATCCAACTAAGTTCTTTGGCTGTGAATTAGGTGCACAAACTCAATTTGACTTTAAACATGATAGATTTATTGTAAATGGAGCTCATGATGCTGGTAAACTTCAAGTAAGTGTACAATTTAAATTAATTAATTCATATTTTTATATTATTTAACCATTACAATTTTATATTAACTAAATTATTATTTTTAGGATCTTTTGGATGGTTTTATTCGGAAGTATGTATTATGTCCAGAGTGTGATAATCCTGAAACTGAATTGATGATCAGTACTAGAAAGGGAACAATACATCAAGGTTGTAAAGCTTGTGGTTATTATGGTTCTTTGGAATCTAATCATAAACTGAATGCTTACATATTGAAGAATCCACCAAGTAAGGGTTTTGGTTTTATACGTTTATACAATAATTTTCATATTAACCTCTTAAATTATAGATTTAAATCCAGCAGCTCAAGGATCATCTTTAACTGAAGGAAAACGTAACAAGCGTTCTAAGAATGGTGGCAAAAACGGTGAAGGAGGCAGGTCTAGTTCTCCAGAAGACAACAATTCAGAATTGATTGTTGAAGCTCCAGGAAAATTAGCTGAAGACGTAAGCTTTAAAATTCTTTAAGATTTAGCACATTGATATTCACATTTACATCATGATAGTATGTCGTGACTATTCAGCGAAAATGCCGCGTTAATGCATACAAAAATGCAAGGAAAGCAAACTAAGCTGTTTCTAGATAAATATTGATCAAATATTATAATTTATTGAGACCATCTGTATTATTATTGATACCATTTCTAAATATAAACGACATGCCATGCGCGTGAAGTGTATTATTATTACTAACATATTTCATTTTTAATAAATTTAGGACAGTAATGATAATTGGGCTGTTGATGTATCTGAAGCGGCAGTTAGAGCTCGTATGCAAGATTTAACTGACGGAGCTAAAGGATTAACCATTGATGAAGATACAGATAAGACTGAAAAAGAAAGAATGGATATATTTTACAACAAGGTAATAATTTGGTAGTTAAATATAAAATTAATATTACCCATTAAACTGAAAATGTTAGTGGCTAATATTTTAACAGTGATTTAATAAGTAAATTTAATTTGGTTATAATAGATAATTTTTAGAAGAACTAATAAATAATATAATAACCGGATCTGTTTTGCACCTAAAATATAAATAAAATTACATCTGCAAATTGAGGCTGTTCTTTACATTATAAAATATATAAGCACAATTAATGGTGACAATTTATAGAAACTAACAATTTGTATCTAATATTATCTATATCTACAACAAATAAATGTATATTGCAATATTTTTAATGATGAATGTCATGATGATATTATGAATTAAAAAAAAAAAAAAATAGTTAACGAATAAAACTAGATTTTGATGTTATTTTATTAAAAAAAACCAAATTATACATTAATTGAGTTTAAAAGTTTAGCTTATTGTGTTTATGAATATATTATACCTATTACAACATAATAAATACGATACATGTTTTATAGGTTCAAAAAGCACGTGATTCCGGTTTAATTTCAGATTCAGTTACAATCAAAGAAATTGTGGCTGAAGCTGAGCGTTTAGAAGTAAAGAGCAAAGCTACATTAGTGTTAGCTGAACTATTGTTTGATGATAAAATCCATTTGCAGGTACATAAGCAAATATTATTATGTGCTCTTGATAACAATCATTGATTTTTATGTACGTATTAATATCGTTGTTGTTTTTGGTTTTAGTTGAAAAAACATCGTGTCTTGTTTTTACGTTTTTGTCATGAGGATCAAAAGGCTCAAAGATATTTATTGGGAGGAATAGAACAAGTGATTGGACTCCATAAAAGTAGTTTGTTGCCAAAAGTTTCTGCTATACTAAAGGTATTTTTTTTCTACCCAATTCGCTATTATTTTTGATTTGATTAATTATTGTTTATTTATTTCTAATGTTTAGTTATTCTACGATGCCGACATTTTGGAGGAGGCTGTATTATTAGACTGGGCTAGTAAGATTAGCAAGAAATATGTCTCCAAAGAACTTAGCCAGGAAATACATAACTATGCTAATCAGTTCATTACATGGTTACGTGAAGCTGAAGAAGAAGAGGAGAGCGGAGATGACAGTGATGATGATGTAGAGGTAAAACATTTATTATTTAAATTTAGCATAAGTTTGATATATTTCGTTTGAATTTTTGGTGTATTTGTTTTATTGATATTGATAATGAAATAATAAATTGAATTAGTCCTTCCAATTTTATCAAACACGGCTATTTATCATTTATTGCAATTACTTTTTTTCAGATTGAATATAATGACCGTGTGCATACTAGCACATTAAAAGCAAAACCCGTACTGCCAGTTGCTGTCAAATCCAATGCTGATGATAATGAAGATGATGTTGATATTGATGCCATCTAAAAATATCTTAGTGGACAGAACACGCAAAATTTAATTATCCAAATAAATTTAGTTTACAATATTCTATAATCAAATATACACTGCAGAACCAACTAATTAATGTTCAACATTTCATTTACCAGATTCTAATTTACAATATATATGAAATTAGGTTACATTTAAAGTCCTTTGTATCCTTTGTTTTTTTTTTATTATTATTATTTATTTATAATTAGTAGGTTACTGCGAATATGTTTTACTAAGTGGCTATTCACTATTATACAAGTGAATGATGCCATAAGCTAAAAATGTACTAAATTACAGTAGCCATTAAAATAAATATTTCCAGTAATTAAAAATTTATTATGTGACTTTATTTTAGTTTTTACTACCCAGACACTGACAATTATATTGTAACACTAATCAGCACAACATATTTGTACAACATGGATTTATGTCTCAAATACTTTAAACATATTTTGATTCAATACAAATGAAACCCTACATAATAATGTTATTTTTATTTCATCATCATCATCTTACAATGTAAAATAACTTCTATTAAACTAGAAAACAAAATATTTTAAAACGACATTACTGTATTCAGTTGATGGAAGAATAACGCTGTGCCTAGATTCCCAACCATCATAGATGAGAATGTATAATGATAGCTATCATCATTCATCAGCCATACTATAGACATATTAATATTTCCTTACGATGCCATCAGTCTTTCTGAGTATTTCCGAATGTTATTGTAATCCGTTGCTGCAGATCCAAGAGTAATTTTTGCATTTACATATGTGTGATCATAGGATGGTATTAAATTGATTAATTAAGTATCTGAAAGAAAAACTTGTTTATTGTGTACACAGAAGAGATAAGCACAGGCCAGGCCGTGCCATAATATAAATATTGCAGGTTGGTATGAGGGTGGGATCGCAGTATTTTTCTTTGGTAAAAAATAAAACTATGTAATTTAATTGGTAACACAGTTAGAACTGGGTTCACCAAAAATAAACCAATATATTATATAAGTTATTTTTTTTTTCGCCACTAATAGCAGTTATTGTCAATATTATAGTTATATAAAAAAATTACGAATGGACTAGGTAGGGTGCAGGCGTGGTTTTTATAATTCAATCGACTCAGTTTACGAAATTGTTTCCCACTTCCAGCTAGCATGGGGTGGGAGGGTCTAGGGTTCTCCCCTCTACCTAGTGTATTTATGAAATACAACAAATTCGAAAATACATAACACACTTTAAAGATTTCAATATCATTAAATCCTGACACTTAAGCTCGGATAATATGTTTACCTTAAAGTTTGAGATCTGGGTACCTAATTATTTTAGTTATCAACAGAAAGTTGTTTCAGCTATAGTATACATTCAATCCTCGAGTTATTGAAAATTGATGGTTTCAAGTTGTGTCTGTCATCGCCTCTTAGGACAGTTAAAATGTTATTTAACTGTTCCTATCTTTTCTGATAGAAAATTGAATCTAGTTGGTACTTTAGGTGATCAAAGATGCCAGTAGTTTTCAAAAGCGCCTGGAAAAACAAATGAAAATTAAAGAACAACGGGAATTTTTACTCAAAATCGGTTTTTGACAAAATGTTAGTTTGTGGTTTAACACAAAACAGATAGCCGTAGATATATGGCATTTTTACTGAATGTTTATATTATCATTTTCTGTATATTATACAGTTTTAAGTGTATATTGTGTGGCAAGGGCGGGAAGCACAAAACTGAAATGGCCTTCCCCCCGCGAGCCACAGATACTATTTTTGTCACGCCTATAACGATATGTGCGCCAAGCACATTTTGGGATTTCCACTTTACCCGGCACTATTAGAGATTCCCACTTAACCACCCGCTGGATGGAAAATGGACGCTATCGAAAACCAAACTTTCGGTGCACGTGTGACAAAAAAATATTTTAACTTGTGTTGATCTATTTATACGGACGTTTTCAGTTTTTTGATGGCAATAAAATTATATTCGTTGGGTCGAATTGCTTAACAAATGACAATTTAATACAAAGCTCCTAATAGGTATATTGTTACAATTGAAAACTTGAAAATATTAAAAATACAGTCACATTTTTTAAATACCTAGGTTTTTAAAGTTCGAATTTTGACAAAAAGGTAAAAATTACTAACATTTGCAAATTATTTTCATAATGAGTTGGAAATTCATAAAAGTTTTTCTTTTAAAATCTAATATTTGAACATTTAATACAAGAGTTCTCATAAGTGTTGTATATTTTTATCGACAAAAAAAATGTCTACCGAAAAGTCAAATTGAATTCTTATGTGGGTATGTGTGTTTGAACTTCAAATTTTTACAACAAAGGATATTCACTTGATTTCTCATGAAGAGATTTTCTTACTTTCTTGTAATTCAAAAACGAATAACTAAAAACTAAAAAAGGTGCTCTGCTGTAGGTACAGTAGGTACCTAGTAGGTTACAAGCGGGTCACTGTATAATGGATGGTATTAAATTTGAATTCAATGATGTAATATACTAATATCATTGTATAAGAAAAACGATTCCGAGCAGAGACTATGTCAGTCTAGGTATAAGACATATTATATACTTATCTAAGGAATCTATATGGAAATTTACACCACACATTTATTTTATCAATTCCTATAATGGAGAAAATTTTTCAAATACTTTGAGTTGTTGACGCATATTTTCAATTTTCAATTTAAGATTCTGAGTGGAACTAAAAACAGTGGCGTATTTACGGGGGTGGTCCAGGGGTACTGGACCCCCCCCAGAATCTCTCCAAAAAAAAAAAATGTATTAGATATTTGCAAACCCCGATATTTATGTAAGCCCACGCAGACAAGGTTTTTTCCCGTGAACAAAATATTTATATGAAATATTAGTTTAAAATTAGCCAACGACCGAACGTTCAAAAACCCGTGTAACTAAACTTATCCTTGTATTGTAGTATTACACTTTATAAAATACCCATATTAGATAAACATCAATAATTCTCAAAAAAGTCAAAACATTCTTATCGCAAGAAATTGACGACGCACATCATTCTCCAATAAACTATTTCTATAGGACAGTATAGCTGGTAGCTATTATTTATCTATTTGAATTTTTGCTTTGTAAACACGGCAATTGTCGTAGAATCATTTACTAATATTACTTCATGTTTGTATTTTGTTACCGAACGACGGAGTCGGCTACGAGTGCAGCATGTATTTGAATATTATTTCTTCAATAAAATATATTAGATCTATTACTTATGTAAGTACAAATTAAATATACACCTAGTAAATTATGTAGTAAATAATAATAATAGCTCATTGATCCGATGTGAGCAGTAAAGAATTTATTATTTTTTATAATAACATAAAACATTAATGCAGTGCTGTAACTAGGCTACTTGAGGTCTGTGTGCAAAACCAAAATATTGAGGCCCCTTATTATCTTTTTCAATACACACCTCAAAAACTTTTTTTGCAATTTTTAAAGTCAGCAGGCAAAAATTCGGGCTTAAACAAAAAAAAATTTAAATTTATATTTAAAATAATCTATAATTTTAAAATAATTTCTCAAGGCTATAAATAACTCAAAAAAGTAAAAATTTCCAAAATGTAATTTATTGAAAATATTAATATAAATATTTGGTGAAAACTTCAATGGTCTACGGACTACGGTTGTTCGTTTTCGAGTTATACCAAAAAATAACATTTTTGTTTTAGGTAAAAATGACAATTTTTTTTTTTTGACACTTTTTAATATTTAAAACTAAAAATTTCGGTTTCGATCTAAAAAAGTACCAACTAGATTCACTTTTCTAACAGAAAAAATGCTGATCTCGAAATTCGAAATATTTTTACTACCCAATGTTGATGACCGACAGAAATGAAAAAAATTATACACATCTTGTAAAATCAGTACATTTGTTCGTTCCTCTCAAAATCTAAAAACAGTGATCACGACTCCAGGCAATATAAAAAAAAAAATGAAATAACATTGGTTTCGTTTCCAAATCAATAATAAATAATTTATATATTTTAATAATTTTATATTAGTTTAATATTAGTCTTTAGATCTTTTGAGGCCCTTCGATATATATATGAGGCCCGAGGCCTGTGTGCGGTGCACACTTTGCACACCCGGTTTTTACGGCACTGCATTAATGTAATTTTTGGAGTCTACTGGCCGACAATTAGTATTCATTTAGAACCATGTTTACCTACTTAGTATTTATTTTCTGTGCAGAGGTTAGCAGAGTGATATGGACGACTGTCGTCATAAAGTCATATTATTTCTACAATTTAAACCTTTCATTATTTTTACGTGTTAACACGAAGTTGACAACATAATATTATTAAACGGCTATCGAAATAATATTAATTGTCAACGTGTACTGAGAATAATTATTGTCTCTCATTTGTGATAGGTGTAAATACAGATTTGCCAAAACCTAACATTTCATAATTATTTAATAAATGCTATCAAATTTATTTTTTTTATAGTTGTATAATTTATAATTTATTTGTATCCATTTATTGTTTGGAAATTGGAATTGGAATAAATATGTCTTCAAATAAAAAAATAAAACTTTGTAAAAAAAAAGACACTTGGATTTTGTACTTGAAAATTATAAAATATAATAAAACAACTATTTTTTATTCTTATAATCTATTAAAAACTATTTCTATAAATCAGTACCTATATCTATATTATGTTGGAATTATTGGACCACCCCCAGAAAAAAATTGAAAATACGCCACTGACTAAAAATGTAGTGATTTTACAATGATTTTAGATTCTGAGGGAAACGATGAATGTGTTGATTTTACAATGATGTGTGTTTTTTTTAAATTTTTTAAATTTTAAATTTTCTTTTGTATCTGTCATTATGTTTTAGGACAGTAAAAGTGCTTGTATTTTCTTCAACAGTAGCTTTTCTGATATAGGAAAGTGAATCTAGTTGGTACTTTGGGGGGTCAAAAGTAAAAATTTCCTAGTAGTTTTCAAAAGCGCCGTGAAAAACAAAAGAATAATTAAGGAAAAACGGGAATTTTTACGCAAAATCTGTTTTCGAGAAAATCGATTTTGGTTTTTGGTGTAATTTTAAAACAAATGACCGTAGATAAGTGAAATTTTCACTGGTTGTTTTTATTTGCATTTTCTATACACGATAACATTATCAAAATGTTTTGATTTATTTTGAACTGTTTAGGCACATTTTCATTTTCCATTTTTTTTTAGTTTTTTTTCTAAAAATATCAATAAAATTTTATTTGTTGGTTAAAAAAGCTTGAAAATTTAATACAAGGCTCCTTCTATATTGTTACAATGGCATTTAAAAAATATTAAAAATCCTTAGTCACAGTTTTTTTTTATAAGCATTTAAAGTCCAAAAATTGACAAAATATGGAAAAATCACGAAAATTAGCAAATTATTTTGAGATAAGAATTCGTAAAAATTTTTCTTTTTAAATCTAAGGTTTTAAAATGTGATACAAGATTTCTCATAAGTGTATCTATATTTTTATCAAAAAAAAAAAAATGTCCACAAGCAAATCAAATTAAATTTTTATGGGTGTATAGTATAGTCAGTATAGACTATAGACAAATAACTAATAATAGGTACATATTATATTAAACTTGTCGCGGTGAAATGAAGACGGGGTTTGAATTTTATACGTTGCGCTTTTGGGAGTAAACGTAGTTATATGCTTATTGCTTCTAGGTCACCCAGTTAACAGATTGCCCATGGTGTCGTGTCAATAAATATTTTATTTAAGTCTAAAAATAAATTTAAACCCTAATAAGGCTCGGTCAAACAGAAAGCGATCTGCCACGGTGCCGTAGGTACGCTGTCCGCCATCCGTCCGCGGCGAACGGTCCTCGCGGTTGTATTATTTTACAGTGTCCGCGAGGACAGACCGCTTCGTGTTTGACTGAGCCTTAAGATAATATGAAAACATACCATCGCGTAAACATCGACTCTTCCAGTGAAACTTTTAAAGTATATTATTATATTTCATACACATAAATGCAATGTTTTCAAAAATTAATTCAACCTACCCATCGATAGGCACTGTACCTATTATTAATAGTAATCATATCATAAAATGTACTTAGACACTTAGGAATAATGCCATATTAATTACCTATATTATTATAAATACTAGTACCTTATAGTACCTACCTATTTATAATCAATGGTAATAGTGTAATACCTATATAATCATATCGCCGATAGATCTTTTTCACTCAGAATTGTCTTTTGTATACAATGATATTATAATATTATTTATACATATTGAATTCTTATTTTACACTTAAAATGTACAGCCGAACAGTATCCACTAGCCCATATTTCTATCATTAATTATAATTTATAATCAATTATGAACAAGTATTTTTAATCAATGATAAGACTATTCCAGACCCTAATCAAAAATCTAAAATAATTTATTCATCATGTATTTAATAAAGGTAACCAATGTTATAAAAAACCTCGTAAAAAATAATTCAATACTATACAATTTATAATCAAATATTCATAAAAAGTATTTTAAATATTACTAGTTTTTAAAAATGCATAGGTCGAAATATACTGTTACAGAGACACTGCGAGTAGGTACTTAAAATACCAAAAATGCCTGTGGGCTGTGGCCAGGGACGGGTTTAAGGTTGTGGGGCCCCCAGGGTCCATATAATATTGACAAACTTACCCCACACTGCAAGAGGTACTTATTTTGTGGGGGCTTCTTATTAATTGAATTTTTGAAAGGCATCGGTCAACCGAGTTTTAAGTCAGAAGGGTTAAAACTTTTGTTTAAAAAAAATGTTTTTTATGCTCTGAGCTCTGACCTATCGTTATAATTACTATTCACGTACAAAGATAATATGTTTGACAAAATTAGGTAGGTAGAATCTTAATTTTGTTATAACATGACGTATTGTAAAATTGATTTCATGACTTCTGAAAAACCTACCATAGAGTCATAGAGACTTAAGATAGACGACGACGGTACGGTAAGCATCTACTTTTGGATCTAATTGTTGTATAAGATCTTTTTTTAAAATTATGTAAATATTTCACTGCGGGGACTTTAAAAAAAAAGGCCTTGGGTGTATAGGGTTTTTATCTGCTTATTAATAAGTTAGCGCCGGTTATTAGCTAGGCTGCCGCTGCGAATAAAGTCTAGTCAAGACTATGTTTTGTACCTTAAAAATATTGGTTTGGATATAATGTTTTAGTTACGAACTAAGATATACCTACTTAAGGTACTTAAGTACCTATATCTTAGTGCAGCGGTTCTCAAACTTTTTTTTTCGCGTACCACTTAAGTATATTATCAATCAGTCGCGTACCACTGATGATTAAAAATAGAACAATACAAACTTTACATAGTTAAACTTATGTTAAACTTAGTGTTTAAAAATTAAGATATGAATTAAATAACAAATTTTCAATGAGAACCATGGATATTATATTATATTTATATACGTACATACGCGATAAAATATATCAATGATTATAATATACGATATCTTATTTATTGACGTAGATTTCCCTTGAAATCTAACCTTTATTATCTGAGTATTAAAAAAAACACACTACATGTCTACATTGTAAAATCATCGCTACGCTAAGGATCTAATATTAATTGTTTTTCATTTTCCGTAATACCACCATGCGGCCTTCCGCGTACCACCATGTAGTCTTTCGCGTACCACTAGTGGTACGCGTACCACAGTTTGCGAACCGCTGTCTTAGTGGTTTTGGTATAAAAAAACACTGTATTTCGCGGGTTTTTTTTTGTCCGCGATGCGATACCTGTTGTAGACAGGCTGTACGGAAAAGAAATGTCCGTCTTTCTCTCCTTTTTGATATTGGTGTTACTGTGTAGGTATTTTTTCTGATCGAGTTCCTATAATCTTATCTATTGGTCGACTGTTTTTGCACTTTGTGATAACATTAGTCAATATTGAATGTAGTGACTAATATTAGTTAATAGTTATTCACGTGTAAAACTGTAAAATAATTATTAAGGTAGGTTGTATCAACTTGATGATTGTATTGTCGTATTAAAAATTTATAATTGGAGTCGTGAGCTTTACTCATAATATTGTTAATAAAGTTTTGATTATTTAATTTATCGTTGTACATCGCTGAACATCTGTTAATTAATTACTGAAGTAAGTAATTCTTGATCGTGGTTAGACTCCTGCTTGGAAACACTAGTGTCCAACACAAATTATCAATAATTATAAGAAGAATATATTATTTTTTAACGTTTCCTGTTTAATAACCGTAATGGACGTGCTTAATATAGGTTGAATGGACAAAGACTCGACATTCGTCATCTAGTTTAATGTCTCAATCGTAGATAATAAGTATGGAATACTTCTTAGTTCTTATACATTTTTGTGTTAAAATCTTTATGTACTATAGGTAATTACAAAAGAGGACTGTGACCAAATAATTTTTTTCCAACGACCTGTTGTCACTGTCGGTATAACTATTAGTAGGTACACTTATAATTCCAAAATTATATTTTGGTAAACTGTATAAGGCTCTTATTAATTGAAGTATGATCGTATGCCATGTAAAAATATTAAGAAAATAGATGACCCTAATTTACTTTTTTTAAATTTTATATCTAGAATATTTGATTAAATCTACTTGCTTGTGTCTAAATTGTTAATACAATACCTTTGACTATATTATTATACAGATAGCACAGTATTATATTAGTATTTTATAATTTGTTTTAAACAACATATATTTTTTTTTAATGATACCTAATGCATTTGAATTTTTATTTTTATTTTTATTTTTTTCAGAAAAATGACTTCCCCGTACCAAGGGGCATTGACATGTGTTACATGTCAAATCGTGTTTGAAAATGGTGATACACATCGTGTACACTATAAAACAGACTGGCATCGTTATAATCTGAAAAGAAAAATCATTAATCTTCTTCCTGTTGACCGGCCCACATTTGAATCCCGAATACTGAGTCAACAGATCAAGGAGAATGAAGAAAATGCTAAGAGTTCGATTTATTGCACCATTTGTAGGAAATCCTATAATTCACAAAAGTCGTTCGATAGTCACTTATCTTCTAAACAGCATAAAACTTTAGCGTTGCAATCAGACAATGAACATAAAGATATTGGTGTACCAGCTGCCAAGAAAATAGTTAAACCAGCTGAGAATAAACCTGTTGAAGAGAGTGATGATGAGTATGAGGATGTAGATGACGATGAAGAATGGGGTGAAGTAGTCAGCGATAACAATCCCATAGTCAACAATATATGTTTATTCTGCCCTCAGGGCAGTGAAAACTTATTGCAAAATATTAAACACATGTCTGACGTTCATTCATTTTTCATACCTGATGTTGAGTATCTGGTCGATATGAAAGGATTATTGGTATATTTAGGCGAAAAGGTATGTCAAGGATATATGTGTTTATGGTGTAATGATTCTGGAAAAAATTTCCATTCGATGGAGTCTGCACAAGCACACATGATTGATAAAGGTACTTTTGCCAAATAATAAGGTCTTATTAAGGCAAATAATAAAATTTTATTTTAAATAATTTTAGGTCATACTAAAATGATTCATGAAGGTGAAGCACTACTTGAATACTCAGACTTTTATGACTATTCAGCTAGTTATCCAGCAGACACACCTCTAGATGATTATCGTATTGTTGAAGATGTTACCTCTCAATTAGTTCTTCCTTCTGGAGCTAGAATTGGAAAACGATCATTAATGCGATACTACAGGTACAGATAAGGGGATAGAATAAATGTTCTCAATTTTACCAATATATATCACAATATTTTAGTCTTTTGTCTAGAATATTGACAAAATAAAATGTAAATTAATTATTATTAATTTATTTTAGGCAAAACTTGAATCCAAATCACGATTGGGAAGCCATGAAGGAAACAAAGCTGAACAAAGTAATCAATCATTACAGACATATTGGATGGACAGGAACTTTCGCTGCTGCTGCTGCTAGGTAAAAATTGATTTCAATTAAAATGCAGCTAGTCAAATAAAGGCAATTTTAGCTACTGTCATAATACAAAAAATATTGTATTTAGAACCTGGATTGCCTGACAAAACTAGGATTTTCGTTAGACTGATTTTTATTTTGAAAACTGAATTATATTTATTAACTTATTTATTATGTGTCAATCAATCAATTTTTAATATTTGTTTTTCAGCTAAAATATCAATGAACTTAAAAATAATAATTTTTATTAGAACAAACAATTTTTTACTTAGGTTTAAAATATATAGTTGACTTGTTAACGATGCCCGTTAATTTTCACCAATTAAAAATAAATCACAATACAATTTATAAATTATACTCATACGTGACACACACATCAATGTTAATTACCTTGGCATACATTAACAAGTCATCAAAGTCAGAATGTACTATCATTTACTAAACTTTATATTTTTCCTACAAACACAGCCAACTGCAGTATATTTTATCAAAATACATTTTGTACATTAATAAGAAAATCAAAAAAAAATCATGATTACAGTTTTAAATGAACTAATGGTACATTTTTTGCTTTCTGCGTGTAACTTAAAAGTAAACATATATTAAGAATTTTATTTTTATTTTCCAAATTAATTTAAACTTAACCTAGCCATACAGTAAAGTAGTTAAATATTTTCAATTGTTTGGTATAATTATGCTGACATATAAACCACAGTACCACATATTGTTTATATGGAACACAGTGGCGAGGTAGAAAAATAGGTACTACAATTTAGACCATAAATTGACATTCTACGTCTCAACTAGCTGAGGGAATATTCAACTAAATTCTAAGACATTACAATTGGTTTCAATTTATTTTATAAAATTATGTTAATATGTTTTTACAGGAAAGCCAGAGATTTGAAAGTTATGAAGCACGTCCAATCAAAAATGTACATGCAATTAGGAGTGAAAGCCAACAAGTTCCAAAAGCATTACCGCGAGCAAGTCAATTTTTAGATTTGATTTTATATTTTTCAAAATACTTAATACAAGTTGGTTTTTTATAAATAGCATTAAAATATTATTTTTTTTATGTTATTTTTAAAATAAACTAACCACAATTAAATGATTATAGCTTTAATTTTATTTAATTGTTTATACCCTTCCATTTCAAATGTTTTGGTAGACATATTTAAGAGCAAACTTTCAGTATTTGATAAATTTTCAAGGCAAAATATACTATGATAACTGTACGAAATTCATGTAGCATAGATCGGGGGTGGCCAACTTCAATATACTTTTGATCAACTGAGTTTTCCCAGTTTGTCGCAATTGACAATAAACAAAAATATATTTTATATACATGCATGTTACATTTCTTTTATTTAGAATATAAGTAAGTACCAATAACGTTAAATTTCACAGTTTTACACAATACTTGTTTTAATATATTTGATTATTTATCGGACATTTAAAAAAATTGAAGATAATGTGAAAGGGAGTTGCTTTCAACTTGAACTCATATTCTAATTGACTTGTTTGTTACCCCTGGAATAGATTACATACTAAAAATTATAATGTTTAACTTGTATGTAATTAAAATGTATAACCTTTCGGGTATCAGCACACTATAAATCTCTTTTTGATAAAAACACTAGGCTTTTACTTATGCAATTATATTTTACTTGGGGGTGGATGATCACCGAGTTGCAGAGGGTGAAGACTGCTCTTCCAAACACTATAACATTATAATTATTGATTTGAGTATACGATGTAGAAGTAATATTATTATCTATACTCTGTTCAAATTAAGAATCAATAAAATAACATAAAATATTATATTTTATACACACAATTATGATTTATGATATTTTCAAAGGTAATATTTTCGGAAAAAATGTATTTAACCTATTTTATCACTATTATAGTAAAATAAATTACCTATACTTTATTAATTATTAGTAATAATATCATAAAATAAACTATAAAAAAAATAGTATAGTTATCATCATAGTATATTAAATGAGTTTGGACTTCTAAAAACGAGATTTGGTATTTTGATAAACCTTAAGATAAACAACTAGTATTGGTGAAAGTCCAAGTTTTTTACCAATTGTGTAATATTTTTTCCCTTTGCGTTATACTCCTATACATATAATTACAATAGTATACATTAACTTAAAAATAATAAATATTATTATTTAATATTTAAGTATATTTGGTAGGTATTACATTAGCTACTACCTATACTATCTACTTATAATAGATGTGTCCACACATTTATATTACTATTATATTTATGTATCTATAATATTATTGTGTCAACAAATTTATATTTATATTATTAAATATTATAGCAAAAAAATATAGTAAAGTAAGTATATTTGTATTACAAACATTATTTATTTGTGTAGGCTCAGTGGTGCAACTTCATAATAAGGGGCCCATTTGAACATTTCTAGACCGGGGCCCTTACCTGCTAGCAAGAATGAAATACAGTCCTAACCTAACCTTATTGTAACTTTAAAAACTGTTGCTTTCTCACATGTAATAGTTAATAGTTACTAGTTATAATACCTACAATATACCTAAGTTTACACAGGTTTCTCGCATGGGTGGTACGCGTAATTCGAATTCTCCAAACTTAAAAGAGTAAAGACATTATTATTTAGTGTGATTATATTAAACAAATAATATGATAAGACATATTATATTATTTGTATTATATTGTAGTAGCTGTCCCGCCCGACGTTGTCCAGGCCAAAGATTTGTATTTTTAATGAATATATTTGTGCAAAATGTATATGCCATATTTCATCTAATTATAATATTAATATAATATGTAACGAATTGCAACCATTTAGATTGACAAAAAAATTTCTTTTATTGTATGCTAAAAAAAATCATGTGTGAGCTATACCCATAACCTATCTACAGCCTATATGAGTTGAAAAATTAAGCTATATGCCCATATACACCCTCCAAGTTTCAAGTAATAAACTATTGAAATAACTTTTATTGAACACTGTCATTTTTTGAGGCTATTATAACTTCGGATAAACCAACATCCAATTTTAGGTGTACCTATATCCCAGTTTTGTCCGCCAAAAAATGAAAAAAATACAATATTTACCTAGTTTATCTTGGTTTTTTTGTACCTACCTAGATACCTCGGTTCACAGATAAATTTGGGTTGCTTTGCGAACTAAATCAACTTAGATGGACGATTTATTTGTGGTGGATTGGGTATAGGCTAAATAGCACTTGGTATAAATCGAACGTGGTTCAAACTACTCTTTATACTTTCCTGGTATCTCCAAGAACAATTTAGAATTGACACAAATTTGGTCAAGTAGTTTTTGAGAAAATATAAAATAGCTACAAATATACATTCAACTCTCATATTTGTTTTAAGATATAATTTCTTTATTCGAAACCATAAGCATGCGTGACGATTTTATGGATCCTTTTACCTCATCTGCCAGAGTAACGATGGCAAACAATTAAGATACTAATTTTTACGATAATTATTTCTCCTATAACCAATAGCAAGCCAACCATTCATAAACAAAAATGTCAATCATAAATCTCAAAATAGGTACATGTTCGAGCACCTCTCCGAGTTGAACCAACTGGTAATTGTGAATCTAAACCATTCAGGGACTCACTCAAAAACACACAAATCATGTCCAAGTGGTTTAGGAGGAGATCAATAACATACAGACAAACGTTTATTTATATATGTATAGACATTGATTATTATTACTTTCGTCTACCCAATTAATTTTACTAAGGAAAATTATTATACATCAAAACCTTTCCCGTGACTCGACAGATTTATTAGCGAAAACCGTATTAAAATAAGTAGAGTTCTTTTCGAGATATGCTCTTCCATACAAAAAGGGGCTTCTATTTTATAATATATATATAGATTATATTATATTACCGGGGGCCCCAGTGAATTGCACACCCAACTGCACTCTCGATAATTGCGCCACTGTGTAGGCTTGACTACTGTGGAATCTCGAGTTGCACAATACATCTATTAGGATCGGCACTTACATCCGTTTGTAATACATTTTTTCAAACAGTCAAACCGTAATACCTTATATTAAACCTTGTCCACCAGTCTAAAATAATTTTCGATACTGTTTAACGAATACCAATTTCATTATCTGGAACTATTGCCGATTCTAATAAATTGTTCGTGGTTCGACCAAACTATTTTGTGTATTCTAGGTTTTACCGAAATCCAATTTCCGAAATTCGGACATTTACCGACATCAGTCGGTGAGACGTAGGGCTAGTATATATTACCCGTGAAATCTACTATCTAGGTTTTGTACTTTTACCATAACAAATATATACATACCCAGGTTCAGCTGGTAAAAATTATGTATTTTTACATATTACCTAGGCCTAAAAATAAAAAATTGCGATATAAATTTCACACACACATATAATATACTTATATACAGACATTATACAGTAATAATCACTGAACAAGGCTGGCGAAGAAAAAAAAAATTAAAACCTAACGCTGACGTCTGCAGACTGAAATAAAACTAGGTAGTAACTAGTATTATCTTAGGCGTGTCTACGGTGGCAGCCTAGGGTGCCTGGGCTGCCCCTTCAATTTTTGAAAGGTGCCGGTCAACCAAGTTTTAAATCAGAAGGGTCACCATTTATTTATTTTTTTTATTTTTTTTTTGTTTGTATCGTTATAATTATTAATTACCATTTACTTACAAGGATATGTCCAACAAAATTAGGCAGATAATATCTTTATTTAACATGTATTGTCAAATTGATATCCTGACTTCGGAAATCGAAAACCTACTATAAAGACTTGAGATGGTACGTTTCGCATATAGGTATTATTGATATTACTGTTGTATTATGTTTGATTTGTAGCTAGATGGTGTAATCTAAGGCTGTAAATAAATAGGGATCAAAATTTCCAAAAAAAAAACCCGGGGTTTTTAACCGTTTTTCGGAAAAATTGGGAAAATTTGGTTTCATTTAAAATTTCCGGATTAATAATAATAAATAATTTATAATAATATAAAAATATATTATCGTATCCCGCATTTCCGCCAATTATGTTTTGTTGTTATGTATTTTTCTAATAATTATTAATTAATATTGTCATTACTCATTTGTCAATCGTGCGCTGTCTATATATTTTTTACAACTTACAAGTAATATTAATTATATAACATTTAAAAATACAGGTGATTTATTTTCGGGGAAATGCACCCTTCCACATAAATACCAATTTGATATGTAGGTAACTATGTTATTTTTAGAACAAATATTGAAATAGCCGTATTATATTTTTAATTTTTAATTTTAATACAGTAATACATTGATATAACCGTATTGGCAAATGTGAAATAACAATGACAGGTTTACTTATGTATTTTTTAAAATGGTTTTTTTTTACATACCTATGTTATTTTAATTTTAATAAGCTTAATTCAATTTTTTAATTTTCCGAAATTTTCTGGTATTTTGATTTCTATAGATGCATAATATTTCTGAAGTTACTGTAGATTATTATTGTAAATAGATAATTTAGACTTTTTTTTTAAATAATATAAATATTTCATTGTGTAGGGGGGGCTTAAAAAAATACGGTTTTTGGTGTATAGGGCTTTTTCGGTTCACTAATAAGGTAGCGCCGATCATTAGCTAGGCTGCCCCTGCCGATGAAGTCTAGTCACGCCTATGATGTATTATAATATAGGTAATAGCAAATAAATGTAGAAATGGCTGTTTAAGGAGTCATCCGTATTCCGTAGTGAACGAGTGAAATACCTATAATACTATATATTGTCAAGTTTAAACTTGAAATGACTAAATGAGTAAAAAAAAATTGTGGCTATACATATTTTACAGTATTTTTATAATGTTATAAAAAAAAACTTTAGTAAGAGGATGCTTAAGCCAATGCTCCACGGTGTGCTTGTGTCGATACTCGATGATATAGTTGTTCTCACTACCTCATAGTTTCTTCTATTATATAGATATAGGTATCTATTATATAGATATAGGTATCTACCTATGCATTATACACAAATCAAAATAGATGGAACTATAAAAAGTTAAAGATATCAAATGTCTATATAAATAACATACAAAAACAGCCAAAACATTTTGAATATTACATAATGCTAAGAAAATGCTATTATGAAAATCTGGAGAAAATCTCAAGTCTACACAGTTATTCATTCTAAAATTGCTAAAAAAAATATATGATTTTGTTAAAATAAAATATAAAATTTCGTTTTTCGTGTTTTTCCGTTTATAGAAAAGTACTGGAAGTAATTTTGATCATCCAAACTCCAAAGTATAAACTGGATCCAATTTTCTGGCGGAAGTATCAAGTAACCCTTAAAGTTGAAGATTCAAATTTCAAAATAAGCTTTGATTGCTCCTAAATATGACGTCACTCACTCAACTCGTAACAGGCACACATAAAAAAAAAAATAACAACACATAATAATAATTCATGGTTGTAAACCCACCGGTTCTGCTCAAAATTTAAAACCAGTTTAATTACCAACTGAAACTGAAGCTATAAAAATAATATTATAATATTCTTGAATTCTTGTGATGTTGTTATACTTGTTGATGTACTAAATGCCGTCAGCATACAAAGAATAATCGTAACTTCATTACCTACCTTCATTGTTAATATTATAATTAATAAGTATAAGTTGGGATTATTTATCAATTTCAATTCACAATAATTATTGTCAAACGGTTTTAACTTGGTTGTTGTGAAACTTTTTTCTTTATCATTAATGAATAGGTAGGTTTTGCAGAGATCTACCCCAAGTTAGAGGGTAGGTATCCCCACTGGTGGGCCTCCCTACAGCCTCCTCACGCCATTTCATGTTATGTACCTTATATAATATTATATTAATTATCAAATTTACTTATTGTACCTACTAACTGTATATGCATATTACAGACTGTAAATAATCTATTTTAGGTAATAAAAAAAAAAGGGTTTGTAGAGCTAAGTATACATATTTATTTAAGGTTTGGAATATAGACATATTGTTTATGCTTTTAATTGTTTATTTAGATATTGCCTATTATTATTAAATAATGTATTTATGTATTTATTATGTAAGCTCGCCGTTGAATAATTGTTTTTGTCCAACCGTCGGGTAGTCAGTAGTCACTAGTCAGTCGTTCTCTTCCACGCCGCGATCGACATTCCGCTGTTACGTGCTTACGTCATACACAACTTGCGGTCGGTCACACCTATAATACCACCCCACCACCCACACAACTAACAAGTAGGTGACGACGAGTGACGGCTATATAACGACAACGCTCATAATATTAATGCGGTATGCGCGGTGACTACGAGCGTAGGTAGGTATCCGATATTTGCATAACCGCATAATATTATCGCACAATTTTGTCGTTACATGTTGATATTATGAATCGAGTTTAATAATAAATTCACTAGCGCGTTACATAATTACGTTCGCGCACCAAGCACGCGTGAAATAAGCGGCCCTCGAAACGGAACGTTTTCCGGACCGCCTTAAATTATTATTGTATTACTATCTACTGGTACCTGTATGGCTGTATGTGTACCTAATATTGTAATATTATGTTATATTTTATTTATATGATATTAAGTATAGGTAGTAGGTACCCGAATGGACGTTAATATGGTGTCATTACATTTATTTCTTACCTAGGTACCTATTTATAATATGTATATTGTGTAATATAGGTATTATAATGTAGATGGTTAATGAATGAACCATACCTAATGAAGGACTATAATATCATATTATTATATTTTTTTTTTTTTTTTTTTTATTAGATAAAATAGAATATTTACAATCTGTAATTTTATATATACAATGAGTAAATTTGGTAATGAAAGAATACAACAACATGAATGGCTTGAGGAGGGAGGCCCACCAGTGTGGATACCCTCTAGCTTGGGGGATTATTATATTTATTATTATATTGTATTGCCTTCAGTTTTGCAAGAAAAAACTGCTTTGGGTTAGGTCCCGTTCTATCTAAAATTCTGAATCAGTTCAATGAACAATCCATTGCCTGTAAAATATTATACTAGGTAACTAAACTGAGTGATTTTTATAATTTAAATCAATACACATTCAAGTTAAAGATGTAATAATTAATAGATAATAATGTTTAAATATATATGTTTATTTATTTATAAATAATTTAACGGACCTAAGTTCTGTAAAATAATATATAAAATGAATATTAAAAAAAGAAACAAAAATAGATAAATAATTATTACAACCACTTAATTGACAAAAATACATAGGTATACATATAGGAACCTATATGAAGTAAACATTTTTTTAAAAAATAAATTTTTGCTCATACTAACATATTGCATGGCCGCCAATGGCCAATGCAGAATGCTATAATATACTATATATTACTATTATGGAAGGTTTCCACACAGGTGGGTCTCTCTCCTCACGTTTTTCATATTGTTGTATATTTTAAACTATACCAAATTTACTTAGGTACCTATTGTATAAAATATACTTTTGTTTTCAAAAAAAAATTAAAAAATATTACATAAGCATATAAATAAATAATACTTACCTATTGTATAAATATTAAAATATTATGATTTAGTTTCATTGATATTCCGAATTATTACGTTAATAAAATAGCTCATATAAATAGGTATGTATAATATAATTTTTATTTTACGTCTTAATAAAATTATACATCTGTACTTTACAATGAAATTTTCAAAATATTTATACAATATTAAGCTATTATTATTGGGTTTTGAAAATTTGAAATTATCGAATTTTTTCAATAACGTATTCATGATCATTTTTGTTTGGTAAATGTTTTTAAATATTGAGGATAAAAAAATGATAGTTGAAAAGATTTTGAATCATTGGAGTTCTCATCTATGATTTGACACGTTAGTACGTTACGTCTCATTACTAAATTACAGTTATATTATATACATTTATATCAGTATATCACACGTTGTATAACTATTAACTATCAATAGGTCCTCAATAGAAAACCAAGTCACAAAAAAAATAAAAGAATATTAGATAAGACATGAAAAACATTGGGGGGAGCTAATTTAATATTTGAGGAGGGGCTTAACCAGGGAGATCCCATGCTCCCATTGGTTCCAACTATTCCTTTACGAGATTTTACACAAAAATTTAAATTATATTGAATATTTATAAGGTTTCACATTAATTTCATTCAAATTGTATACTTAAGTACCTATATAAAAGTGTTAATACTATGTTATTACTTAATATATTTCGTTACTTTCTTTTTGCACTGTGTTTTTTGTACTTTATACTTATTTTATAATAATATATTAATATATTATGTTAATAAATAATAGTGCGTCAGTGCATCACAATAATAATTAAAACTAAAAACATCATAAAAATGTTCCCCTTTTTTTCACAACACCAAGCGGTAATCACTAATCCTTATTCACCATAATTAACATAATTTAAGTTATAACACGAAACTATTATTTATTATGTGACAACGAGAAAATACAAAATTGCACGTATATAACAGTGTTCCGCGAAACTAAACTATAGGTAGGTACTTAATTTATTATAGGTATATTGCTGCCTACCTATTAGTTTCACAGAGTTTTACTACAATAATGTTTTTTCCACCTACGTTTTTTATATTAATTAAAATAAATATTGCTCTAGTACTTGCACAAGGAATTAAGAATAACATTGCAAAGATTGTGTAAGATCTTGTTTACCATCAATACCTATACAGTATACCGGCTATACCATAAGGCCATAATACCCACGCAGAGTGCAGCTGGCTATCTGATACTACTATCCAAGTATCGGACTATGCCAATAATCAATATTATTGTTTAGTATTGGAAATGATGTATCGTCTAGCACTAGCTAATAGCTATAGTATATTATGGATACTACCTATATAAAATATATAATGTGTAGAGTGTAGATACGATATGGGTACGTCGTTGGTAGTAGGTAGTATATAGGCATCATAACAGCTGGTCTACGGATGGTCCTCTAGAATATTTAGACTTTTCTACAATATTTATTTATTTATTATTAATTAACGCCTGTTAGGGAAATATTCTGCATATTTTAATAATATGAAATTGGTCATTTTAAGTTATATGTCAACTATTTTTGTTAAAAATAAAGTTTAAAGTACCTATATACTTTTAAATTTACTTTAGTTCGATTGTTGACTGTTGTACAATTATTTGGTATGATTGTATGAATGTATGTATCATTCATAGGCGTAACTAGACCTCTAAAACACGGGACGCTATAATATTTCATATTTTAAAAACATAAGTTTGATGGTATGTTACTATAATAATATGATAGTTAAACCTAAAAAAACAAGGGGTGCTAAATTAGAACTTGAGGGTGCTAAAGACCCTTTTACACCCCCCTAGTTGCGCCAATGGGTATGATACTAAGTAACATATACGGTCGTCGGTCATTATATTATATTTGAATATTTCTACAATTTCAAATATTAAATATTATTATTATTATTTGTATAATGTATACAATAATTATTCAATTATTCAATTATTGTATAAAATAACACTAAGAAAACTATAAATTATAATATCAATTATTTAAAAACATGAAGAATCTAAAATATTTTGTTTTTCATTTAAACATATTTTATAATTATGAATCAAATACCTACCTACTGTATTATGTATAATATGTATATTTTGCAACATTTGTTAAGATTTAATATATTTTATCGAGTAAAATAACAATATTTATTTTGTTTTAAAGACGCAGTTACGTAGATGTTACGTTTATAAATGTAATATAACCACAAGGTTAACCGCCGGAGGTACCTAAACAACATTGTTCAATATATCCATAATAGTCAATCAATTAATTGTAAGGATTTATAATTATTGAACGTTGGCCAAAAAATCGATGAAATTCGTATAGTTTTAGGTTTTATAAATAAGAAGGATTAATAAAATTCCCCAGTGGCCCAGACAGAAAAATATTATTTTTATCATATTTTGAATAAAATATTATTTTAGCATAAATATTTTAAAAATACAAACATCACCTTTAATATTGTATTCTAGAAGTTACCTGATTGTGAAGTCAATATTGACAATATTGTATTATAGTATTTATTTCATAAAGTATTGAATGGCTCAAAAATATCAATTATAATATTAAAATAATCATAACGAAATATCGATGGCTTACCGGTAAACGATATAATATTTTTAATTCGGCGTCGGACTTGTGTCGTTGTCGGGGGCGGTGCAGGTGGCACACGCCCGTTCGTTAACACCAAACCGTAATAACCTTTCTAATAACAATAAAAAATTCCACCAGAGTAAACACTGACCGCGACCGCCGCCACCGACATCACTACCGTCTACCAGTTACCACCGCCGCAACCATCGCCGTAGGTTCGTCTGTTTCTTTTGCGTTCGCCTATACAATTTTTCCTGTTTTTTTTTTAAATTTTTATCATAATTTAAACTTTTGTCGTGTGTGAATACTGTGAATGTGCGGTCGTCCGACATCCAAACGCAAGACACAACTGCAGCTGCTCTTGAGTAGTATATTATTAAAACCGTCAACGTCGTCGTTTCGGGAAATTCGTTTCCGAAAGAATTATACCCCGTAAGTGGCATTAATTATTGTTTGAGACTTACGTACGTCTATAACCTATCGCCCAAAGTCATTACGAGATTTTCGTCAACCCTCGAAACGTTCTAATTTTCATTTTACTCGCGTTTTCGTTTGCCGAATCCGTGTCCGTACTTTACGATCGTTTGTGTGGGTTAGTGTGTCCGTACTTTGTGACTAGAATTTTTTTCCGTTTCATTATTCGTCGTCGGATCCTTTGATGTCCGCGACTCACTTATCCGACGACGTCAGTGTTCCTCGTCGTTTACCGAAGTGTCCGTTCGTCGACCTGTGATTAAACCAGTCCTATGTGAGTAGTCACAGACATGGACGTGCCGAACAATTTCAAGCCGTACCTCTGCAAGTTGGACGATAATGATTGTGTTTCACTCGTGAACATAATCAAGTCGTTCAATACACCCGTCAGCGAGGAACATGCATGGGCCCTGTGCTACCAGTGTGCCAAGTGTTTCAAGAATGCCTTTGAACGTGAACCAAACAGGTGTCGAGTGGTCAAGAACTTAGAAGAAGTCCGTATCCACAAGGATGGATTTATACACCCTACTACCATATTGAACACTGAAGAAATAGGTATGTCTTGTGAATCGTTTATCTACCAATTTTTTATGTTAAATGGAAATTAATGTCATAGGGTGAAATTTGTATTTTATATACTAAGGGCCGTTCTTACGACGTCCGGTTAAAGTTAACCGACACTTAACCGGAAGAATTCTGCCGGTAATAAAATCTGTTATCAGTCGGTTAGCGTTAACCGACACTTTACCGGACATTGTAAGAACGGCCCTAAGGCAGTTCAACATTAATTCTCGTTAATTCTTAAGAACTACAAATTCTAATTAGTGTGATTACAGATCACAGTACCTACCTACATATATTTTTAGTCAAATTGTTGGTATCAACTAGTTGATTTTGAATTTATTTAGATTTACCAGTAGCACAACTAGGGGGGGGCTTAGCCCCCCTGACTACGATTTAGCCCCCCCCCCAAAAAAAAAAATATATTCGTTATTGATTTAGATATAAGCCGCCTATGGGTTATTTTAAATTAATAGTTTTGTTAGGTGAGATGTAGCCCCCCCACCCAGAATTTCAGCCCTAGCTGCTCCTATGTCACAAACTAAGTATACCTAGGCTGTGGTGAACCTTAGAACCGACCGACGATAGAGATACTGTTTTCACAGTTTGTCTTTATACCACTTTAATTTATTAAATTCACCTCCCTTAAAACACATAGGTATAATATTGTAGTATACGAAAATACAGAATGCGGCCATAGAAAATAGTTTTTACTTATTAGATACTCATAAGATAATTAACTACAATGACACCTGTATATAATGGTTTGTAACGGGACCATTTAAAGTGTTCATATTGTAAACAGGCTTTAGTATTATTTTAGTCAAACTCACATACTCATCTATTTAATGAAAATATTGTACTTTTATGAAAAAAAAAAGCTGATAGTATATAATATTATATATATATAGTAGTATTAAATTCATGTACCCACAAAAATCTTAGGTAGATATACCTATTATAATTATTAATGTTATTGGCGATATCGAAGTACCGAGTATGTGATTGGTCATAATCTGTGCCTTGATATCACGTGCATTTGGTTACCATTGTTTTCCATTATGAAGGTATTGTTAAGAATTATTACTATCGGTGTCCTTTATAGAAAGAGTCTGTGTTACACACATGTCAAAAAACATTAAAAGACCTATCTTTTGGCTGGGATTTCATTTAGTCCGTTGATTGAAGTGTTAGTTATATACAGGTGTCGGTTTAGTCAGGTTTTGCTGTATAAAATAGTTATAAGCTAAGAAGGTACCTACATCCATTAGTGTCTGTACCGAGATCTAGACCTTATGGATAACGGTTCAAGATATGTAATATTTGTATCCTTTTAGGCTAGGAACTTGTTTTTGGCCCTTTCTACTCCCAGGCTTTTATTTAAATATCAGAAAAACTCTTTTTATTTTGCATGATATTATAATATGAGCATTGAGCACCTTTTCTGGACTACGATTAAGTAGTGGTACCTACACATTCAGGTAGACAATTGAACCTCTGAATTTATAAATGATACTACATATCATATTTGTATTATGCATTGTTTAAATGTATTGCGTTTTTATTTGTCTTTAACCTGTATAATGTGGGGTATAAACCAAACTTAATTCAAGTAAATAATTAATTTTTCAAGTACCTATTGCTTGGACCATGTAGTCATGGTTAATCAGATAATCGCACCTATACCTATGTACCCATGTTTATTCCAAGGTTTATACTTATTCAATAACTGTAAAACATCTAACTAATATAAATAATTTTAACTATAAATTACATAAGTCATTAAAACTTATTTTTCCTAAATTTATTTAGCAGTTGTGGTACCCATCTAAATTTTAGAGTTGGCTCAAAGAGTATAAGTAGTTAGAGTACCTAGTGATCGAGTAGGTAATGAGTAATGAGAACAAGCATAGAAAACATTTTTTTTTCCTAAATATATATTTGTTTATTTATACAAGTGCGCTAAATTTTTATTACGTCCAGAAAAAACCATACTGTATAATGTAAATCTTGCAGTAAACATCGTTAATTTTGTATCACAATACATTAATTTAAAAGTAATATTAGTCAGATGTGTATTTTATGTACCTAGGTACATAACAATTGACATTGATTTATTTTTTATTAGTTTTTATTCTTGTTACAATAAATCCAAACAATTACGTAGGTAGGCAGGTACATAAGATATATTTTGCAATGTATGTATGAATAGTACAAACCGAGGTAAAAACATTTAAAAGATACTAATTAGGTAATAGGTACCTAATTACTTTAAAATTAATATCTAGATCTAATTGGTTTTAAACCCATATTTTATGAATTTACTAAACATTGTTAAAGACCTATATACTTATAATTTATATGATTTAACTTCAATTATAATTTATTAGTTATAAGTACCTACTAAAGGTGTTGTAACTAACCCACAAATCTTGAGGGAGGTGGGGGAAACGCCTCCATAAATTTTCCTAAAAAGTAACTCAATAGAATTTTGCCTCTATTCATAGCCTATTTTTATTATAAAAATAATTATTTTTACTCTAATTTCATTTTTCTTCTATTAGGTATTACTAATAAAAGTGTAAACGATTTGTTTCAACTAAAAAGATACGTATAGCCGTGCCCCGTATAGGTAGTAGCGGGTAGTAGGTACCTGCATAATAAACTTTTAATTTTGACTGAATAGAGCCTGTAACAAGCCTGTAATTAATTGTCCGCAATGCATTACCTAGGTCAATATTATATAACTTGACAACAAAATATAAATACACTTTAAAGAATATTAAACAAGTACAAATTACAAATTACAAAATGTTCTGTCTTATGAATTTATATTTATATCATTGGCATTAGCATTAAATATGTATATCATATTACTGTGCAATGAGCATTATTTTTTTATTTTTTTTTTATTTATATAATTTGAGTTTGAAGATTAATTTATCTTGAGGGGGCTATGAGTAATTTTTGGGAGGCTATGCCCCTCTAATTATTTTTTTGATACTAACAAATTTTGGCTACACCAACACATGTTATACAATAATAAACTAATATGATTTATTGCTAGGTATATAGACTATTTTTACAATAGTTAGTAGTACAATATTTTATTGCATTATACATAACATAACATTATAGGTACATCCTAGATGTCTGTATTTACTTTTTACTTTTTTTCACATTTAAGAACTTGACGGCTATGTAATTTTAAATATCTTAATTTTTAAAGCTAGACCATTGTACAAGTTATAATATATTGTATTTTAGTCGTATTATAATTAATAATGGAAATAATATATTTAAGTTATATATACCCTTGTATATACCTATTTGTTATAAAAATATTTATTGGTAATTTATTATTCTATAGATAAATACCAATCTGGCTACCTAGTTTTGAAGTTAATCTACTTTTTATTAATTTTATTGTAATATTGTAATACGAGTACCTAAAAAGAATAAAATTAGACATACATAGTACATACCTCCTCCAATCTGGCCCCCTATGTATTAATTCTCCATAAGTTATTTCCAAGGATAATACAAGTATTTCAATTATATTAGGTATTCACATTTTCCTTGCAAATAAACTTATTATTTATAAATCTTAAATAATTCTATATATAGTCCAAACCGGTATACCGCTTAATATCATTATTTTTTATTGCCTAGGATGTCCTTAATTTCAGAGTGTCTGGGAAAACTATTGTTTTAACAATAGGTAAGATATTTAAATACATAGGTACATTCAAAAATGCTATTAAATAGTCTTGGATAAATTAATTATTGCACCTACCTAGATACTCATATCTCATTTATGACCTGCTATAGTGGATTATCCAAGAGTAAAGAGCGGGGCTCTTTCACTACAGGTTAAATAATTTGTATTATATAATTATACAAATTTTAATGCATTCTAAAAAAAACTATCAATTTGTAATAAAGATATTATACACTCCCTCTCTCGAAATAAAATTATTGTTTTTATGCACTACTACTTGCTACATCATTTACACTGTTACAAAAATTAAATAATACTTTTGTCTAGTTCAGAACTAGAAAATTATGTTTACATGTTTATGTTTGTTTCAGCTGAATCTCTGGAAAATATTGAAAAACTAAGTAATGAAAATGATAGTAAAACTATACTTCAACATCATGTAAGTAATAAGTACCTATTTTTAATATGTTATTATGTAGCATGAGCAAATTTATAATTATTTATGATTATGAGTAATTAAAGATTTAAATTAATTGACCATTTAGTGTGATAAATTGTTGACTATCATTGTTGACTAATAGTTGTTACCTGTCTAATACTCATTACTAAAAAATATACTAATTGTGATTTCATTAAAATAATTTTCAAGTTTCTTTTAAAATATAATTACAAATTAACGCTGTTCTTACAATGTCTATTTAAAGTTATCTGACACTTAACCTGTGGAATTCAGCAATAATAAAATCTGTTATCAGCTGGTTAGCTTTAACCGACACTTTACAGGACATTGCAAGAACGGCCCTAAGTCTGTTTATTTTATCTAGTAGTTACAGAGTTAGTACACCAACAATCAAGTCAATTTTGAAAATTATTTATTTTATTTGTACATATTGATTTAATACATATTTGCCTAGTTTAAGTAATTTGGTTAAATATTATTTTAACACACATTACATTTACAATACTCTGTAGTCCTTAAAGTATCTACATTGTATTTTAAATTCAATAGGTATCATTAAAAATGTATAATCATAAAAATGTTTTGTCGGTTATTAATTTATAAATACCTACATTTTCATTTTAGTGTTCTGGGAACTGTATTGTATTGTTATACAAATTAACATAATTCTTAATGCATAAAAATGAGTAGGTAATAATTAAAATAATTTCTTTTTCTTTTTTAAATCAACTAGTAACGGTAGTCCTTTTATAGTTTATATTTAGTTTTAGAGTTCATTTCCTTATGTTTTTAATATACTTTCTATTTTGAAATTAGATTAAATTGTCAATTTTATACCTTAAATATATCATACAATATTTAAATGCCCTTTTATATTATCTATATTAATTATACTTAGGTATAATATTTAGACTGGAAATTTATAAATAAAAATTAGATGAAAAATATATTAATATTTCTTAAGATATTTCCATATATAAAATATAATCTTCATACTAATAACCTATATTTTAATTTTTTTCTACTTAAATACATTTTTTTGAAAACAATTTGTATTGTAAATAATATTATTCAAAATGTTTAAGACACAATAAGATATTTTTAAATTTGTTAAAAGTTTTCTACTGTATCTTACTACATCTATAAACAAGATAAATTCATTTAAAATATAAAACTTTTTAAACTGACACATTAAAAAAATTATATTTTGTCATATACTTTCATAATACTAATTTACATAGGTGATTGCCAGTCTAGGAT
Source organism: Macrosiphum euphorbiae (assembly GCA_949089665.1). Taxonomy (NCBI): domain Eukaryota; kingdom Metazoa; phylum Arthropoda; class Insecta; order Hemiptera; family Aphididae; genus Macrosiphum; species Macrosiphum euphorbiae. The sequence goes on along the minus strand of CARXXK010000004.1, from coordinate 13,950,463 downwards.
ATATTGTTTTTCAAGTACTAGATTTTGGAATTGATGAAGATGAAGAAAGGTCATTAAATCCTGAGTTGGAATCATTAATTAAACGAATGATAGCTTCATGTAAGTAAATTCTAATATTAAATAGTACCAATAATTTTAGTAATTAACAAAAAATAAGTAGAATTATTAATTAGTATATAATTGGTATTTATGAGTTTTATATTTTTTGATAGGCAAGTAATTTGTCAAAACATTAATTTGTACAAAAAAAATCAGCGAACTTGCTTTATTGTGTAGTCGGTGTCTATGGTATTCCATCATTGAGTAGGTCATTGTAATGGATGTGTTCAATTGAATGCAATGATAAATCATTGTATACAAACAACATTTCTGAGCGTAGTCAGTTGCCTATATTTTGAAGGATATTATGTTATCTATATATTATAGATACATATATAGTTGAACTAATTTTTGGAAAAAAACAAATTGCATATAGTAATAATTATAATATATATTCATATTTTTTATGTCATTTCTCATTACCAACATACTATAGACCTATGTGAATAGTTTAAAATTAATCTAAATATTTTGAACATTTCATTGTGTAATAATATTATACTTAATGATACGCATAATTATATACCTAGTGGCATAAAGTTACGACTCCATACTAATAATCTTTTGGGAATTACAACAAAATGTAATTTAATAATTTTAACTTGAAATGCCTAAAAGAAAATAAGCATTTGTATTTTTGAGGTTTTTAGGTTTCTGTAAGAACTACTTTTATGGAACCTAGTAATTCATTTTTTAGTTCCTGTATGAACAATATATTATCATGTAGGTATTTGACTGTATTACATTTTTAAGCTTTTCTTACTGACAAACAATGATTGTGTCATGCATAAATAAAAATGTTCAACTTAGAATCTAACACAAAACAAGAAGTTTGAAATTTTCATATTAATATGACAAAAACAATAAATTATGTATGCAAAATAAATTAATATTTTGAGACTTTTGAAAAACATTTAGAAATTATATCACTTCTAAATATACCAAAACAAATGTTATGAAGGTCATTATTTCATTTTTGTTACATAAGTATATAACTACAAATATAGGTAATGAATTGCTGATTGCAAAATAGTTTTTTATAAGATTTTTAATTTTTATATTTCTTAAGTCAATGTTGATTTTTTCAAACAGATTAGTTAATTTATGTTATGTCACTTAAGTAAAATAAAAGTTTTTAGTGTTCATAATCTTCTTATAATTAATTGTGTTTGATTTAAGGTATTTAGATAATTAGAGTTTGTATAATAATTTTATTTTATATAGTTTAGTAGGTACTTGAAATATATTCATGGCTGTTGTATCATAATTTTTATATTTTAGTTATTTACATATTTAATATTTATTGATTTTTAAAATTCTAAAATATATTCAAGTAAGCTACAAACAAACTATGCATGGTGTATCAATAAGGTGATATGTGAATAACATTTTTTTTTTAAAGTTATCAATAATAATTATTCTTTGACAGTGAAAAAAATTAAATGTATACTGAAAAAAGTTTTACTTTACTTATAATAGTTTCTGTGATGAATAAGGTAATTTTTATTGTTAATGATCTGATAAATGTAACCATGGCATTTCAAATGTACAAACTTTCCATTCACTATTATCCACTTCTACTTATTCTAGCAGTTGTTAGAACCTAGTACTGACTACTTTAAAGAAGTATGTTACAATTGCCACTACTTTCCACGAAAAGTAGTCCATTACAATGATGATTATTTTTCTTTTCCTTAAAAAAATCATATATTTATCAATATTTTATAGTTAACATAAAACTACATATTAATAATTAATTTTGTTGTGTAAGGTATAATTGAATTACAGCACATATATATTATTATTTTCTAAGATTTTCTGTTATGAAAAATTCTATTTTACTTATATTATTAATTAAAACAATATTTATTTTATAGAATAAATGTTTGATGGGTTGGTTCTTGTTTATTGAGTCTAATCTAAAAGTTGAGTACTCATTTTCAGAGTACTAGAAAATTTGTGAGCACTACGAAATTATGACCTTTATTCAGTATTCTCATTAGGTACATTTGATATTTGTAATTTTAGATTCTTAGCAATGAATGTATTGATTTTACAATGATGTGTGTTTTTTGTTGTGTGTCTGTCATCACCTTTTGGGACAGTAAAAATCTTTTCTGGTTTTCTAGTAAATCTAGTTGATACTTTTTTTTAGGGGAGAAGGGGGGGACCAAAGTAAAAATTCTTATTATTTTTAAAAGCCACTGACAAAAAGCAAAAAAAAAAAAATTAAGGAAAAATAATTTTTACACTAAACCACTATTCGACAAAATTGATTTAGTTTTTTTGGTGTACCTTAAAAACTAATAACCGTAGATACTTCAAATTTTCACAAAATGTTTATATAACAGTTTTACATAAATGGCGACTAGGTCTCGGATTTTAAAGCACAATTAATAACAAAAAAAGCATTATAATGTTAGAAAATATTATTTATTTTTTTAAAAAAAAAAACAAAAAAGAGCATGACTATTGTATTTCATAAAAATGTTCTCTTCATAGCTAATATTTGAAAGTTTAATACAAAATTCCTCATGAGTTTTTCTACATTTAAACAGAAAAAAAAGTTTATCGGAATGTCAAAATAAATTGTTATGACCATTTGAAGTTCAAATTTTTTTTGACATCTTGATTCACCTGTAAACAAACAATTTCTTATTGAATGATTTTCTTATTTTGTTTCAATTCAAAATTGAATAGCTGTAAATACTTGGTATTAAGTTTTCACCAAATATTAATTTTATCATTTCATAATACCTATACCTATATATATATTATATTTAATTTTCAAAATATTCTGATTCATTTAGAACTATTTAAAATATTTAATTTTTTTTTGAATTTGTTTCTATGAATGTTGAATAAGTTTTTCCATAGGGTCAAAATACTTGAAAATTTAATATGAGGATTCTCATGTTCCTTGAACCAAAAAATGTAAAGAAGTATACACAGTTGTTTTTATATATATTTTAAACAAACAAACAAACATAATAATATTTATTTTGCAAAAAACAACAAGTGACACATTATATAAGTACGTAAAATAATTATTTGCAGCACCCCCTAAAAGCAAAGCTTGTGCTGGGGGAGCGGTTCTTATATTATATTACTTAAAATAAATACATTAAACTAAACTTTTATAAACTATTATATTCAAAAACTATTCAATATTTTAAACTAAAATTTTGACAAAGTTTGATATTTTAACCAAGAAGAATGTTTTTAGCTATTTTGTTGTAATTAAAATATTTTATTTGTGGTACTTAATACTTTTAATATGTATTATTATATTTAATACACACAATGGCGTTTTTCATAGTTAATTACTTTAATAGCAGTAACATCATAAAATATACTTAGTAATATAGGCAGACACTCAATTGTTTTTTTTTATACAATGATTTTATATTATTGAATTCAAATTTACTACATCCATTAGTGACCCACACGACACCTAAAGTACAGAGCAGACCTATACCTACTTGTCACCTTTTATACAATTATTTTTTCAATAAATCATTTGAGTACTTGATTTTTCGAGTATTAAAAACTAGTTGAGTTGAGTACTTATACAATTGTTCAAGTTGAGATGTCGAGTACTTGCTCAAATGGAAATTAATTTAACTATATTATAATATTTATTATCTCTGTGCTAAAAATAATACATATTTATATTTCGGAAATAAACCTTTCATGAAATATTATCTTCTTTGATAAATTTAATATTTAATTGTATTTTTACTCTACCTGATTTTGGCCTTAAACTTTAATATATATATATATATAACTATTTGAATATTTGATTAAATTAGTAATCCAGCTTTAAAAATATTGACTTAAATTATCTATTGAAATTGGCTAACACTATTTTTTGAGAAACACAGAAACAATAATTTTTTTTTAGTTTAGAATTTTAGCCTATGAATAATATCATAAATTGTAATTATTGCTATTGTAGATTTCTAATCGTAATTTTCTAGTTTTAATTTTTTGAAAAATATTAAAAATAAAATAATGGTCAAAATAACTTTAAATACCTATGTATAGCACACAAAATGTCCTAAGTATTTTGCTAACTATTTCATGTCTAGTAAATGGTAACATGAATATTTGGTAAAAACGTCTACAGTTATTCATTTTTGAGGTTTAGTGTAAAAATGTATGTTTTTACCTCTTGGTTATAAGTTCTGGGAATTTTTCATTTCGGATTCCCCAAATTAATAACTAGGTCCAATTTGCCATCAGAAACCAACCTCTCTTAAAGAAGAAAATCAAATTTTTCTGTTTTAAAAAGTTACTTTTGACAAAAAAAAATAAAAACTAAAAATACCTACATTCATTGCTCTGTTCAGAATCCAAAAGGTATTTTGACTTGAACAAGTCAATTGACAAATGAGTCTTATCTAAATAAATATAGCCTGTCAAATGTATTTAAAAATATTTTTCAATTTCTTGTGTTGACTGATTCATTTCAAATTTTCATTTTATAATTAATCATTAACTATTTTTATAAGGTCCTCATCTTAATTTGATTTTAATAATTATTATGTACACCTTAAATTTTCAGTTGAATATGGTTTACATGCTCAATCTATGGACCATGGGCAATCAGGTGAAACTGATGATGAAGGAATTGAAAGAGATTCTGCCGAATGTGAAGAAATATCACGAAATAATTTTGCTACTTTTGATGATGTCTTGGAGGTAAATATTTTTTTTTTCTTATAATAGTTATTTAATATTCATTAAATGTGCTCGGAATTTTGAAATTTGTTAAATAACAATTTCCTGATTTTTGGGGTCTTCAAGAGAACGTCGCACCAATATGTGTTGTCTCCTCCTTACATAATATGTACGATATATTTTTGTTCGCTAGTTTCATAGGGTGGTATCAGTTTTGATATTAGAGTGAATTGACCTATTATCAAACTTTTAAGTAACTAACAACATTATCTGTGTTCTCTTGTTGGTTTTTTACAATATTTTAATTTTTAAGTGAGTTATGACTTTATGAGTATGTAAAACTTTAATATTCGAAAATGCTCATAATTCACTTAAAAATTAAAATGTCATAAAACACTTGATTTTTAACAGATAAGTTTGATTCACTCAAATTGCTTCATTGAATATCTATTTTTGTTTTAATTCATAAATTTATTAAAGATGGCTAAACAATTTCTTCTTCCCAAATCCCATACTTTTGAGTTTTAATATTTTCCAATCCCATATCAACTTTATAAAATTGTATCTCAAGCACCTCTATTGTTAGGTAATATTCCCTACTTTTATGTATATATTTTTGGTAATGTTCAAATGTTTATTCTAGGAATGCAGTAGACATATAGGTGTGTCAGGATTGGGTTCTGAAACTCATTACAAAGCAGTATGCAGGGCATTAGTGGCAGAGGCTTTAGAGCTTTCGTCATTTTTAGATAAATTATCTGATGGAACTGTCAGTTTAAGACACAGAAATTCTACTTCAGCTGAATTAAGTACATTGGATTACAGTGATTGGGTAAGCTATAAAGTGCTGAATTGAATATTCATTATCGTAGATTTTTATAAATTAACTAATTTCTAATGGTCATCTTAAATGTATGATTTTATTAGCCTATGTTAAATAGTAGAGCTTTGATCCTTAATATTTGAGTTCACATAATTATGTTTAATTGTGAATAATATCTACTGCATTATGGCTTTAGGAAGTGAATTTGTAAGTTTGTAATGTTTATATTTATTATGGCATCAAAACTAACACATTTGTTGTGTTACTTTTTGTTAGCCCAACCGCAGAAAGTGGAGTATTTTACAAGTATGTCTAGATTATAGTACAACAAATTACATTTTATTATATTTCAAAATAATAATTTTGATTTATAAATTATACAGGTTAAAATGGTTTTTATGAGGCATGTTGTAGTTTACTTAACATTTTAACTTACATTTTAGTTGAGATATTATACTTTTATATTATGATATAAATTGTAAAAGTTTTACTAACATATTTTGTTAATTAAATAACAATGATACAAATATTAATTATATCACAGTTTTTATTTTATTATATAATATGTATTTATGTTGTATGTTTAACAATCAAAATATAATTTATAAAAACAAATGTGTAGGCACGATTATGGATACAATTAATACGAGAATTACGACGTGGTGTGCAATTAAAAAAAGTTGATCAAAGGTCTCATACTGGAGATGAATTTGTTGAATATGCATTAACCCCCTATGAAATGTTAATGGACGACATAAGGTCCAGAAGATATACTTTAAAAAGAGTTACCCCTCCAGAAATTCCTGCCAGAATTCAAAGAGATGCTCATGATGCAATACTCGAATTTATTAGATCAAGGCCGCCATTAAAAAGCGTGAGTAAATTTTAACAATTATTAGAAATAATTAAAGATAATAATATACGTAATCAATATATGTATTAGGAATTTTATTGCATTATAATGAAGTAATTGGCATAGGTCTAATGTGCGATCTATCAATGTACCGATTTTTTGTGATATTATCATTTTTAATTTTTAACTGAGTATGTCTAAAACTATTGAACATTTATGTAGACATATAAATACATAATACACAGTGAAACTATACTGTATGTGTTTATTGAAAAAAAAAAGAAAACAAGTAAGAAATTCTGTAGGCAATAAAAAACATGAAGAAGTATGCGTAACATTAAAAAGAAATTCAAAAGAAGGTAACAAACAATACATTTCACTAAGATGTCCTAAAAACGAATTCTAAATGTTTTGTTAAATTTGTGCAGCAATAATTTTCTTACATTCACTGATTTAAATGCTATAGTTCCCTATCACTGTGTGATTATGGAGCTTCTGTGGTTTTATCCCTTTGATAAACCTAACATAACTTCCCTCGTATTTGTATTTACAAATAGTATTAATGTTTAATAATTAATTTAAAATTTTTAATATACTTTGTGATGTGAATACTAATTATAAGTTGTTAATTGTTATATTACTTACTTGAGAATTAATGTTTATTTCAGGCTGCTGCAAGAAAACTAGCTCCTCGCCAACAAGATAAACTCTCACCAAGGGAACATCTATTGGAGTGTATAAAAAGTGGAAACGTCAAGTTGCGTTCTACTTCATTAACCAGTAAGCTCATTGAATTTTAAAATGAATGTTATACATTTTTGTTATTTTTAACAACGTTTAACATACTGTTATTTATTAGTACATGAATTATTCAGTATTGTTCTATATGTGCTCAGTTTTATTTACAATTCTGGTGTTTTTACATTTATTTAGAAAGCCTTTCCGTAATTATAAAATCATCACAGATCAATGTAGAGTTTTCATCCAAACCGTCCAATAATCAAAAAGTAATGTATTTTATTTGTTCAAATAATTTAATGATTCCAAGCAAATAATTTTTTAATTTTTGTTTAGTTCACTATGACAATTCATCTATAAACAATTCAGAAGAAGAATATATGCCAAACCAATCGATTAAAAGTATGCTTGATCCAAGTAAAGAGCGCAAGCTTATAAAAGTGGATTTTTCTGCATTAGCACGTTTAGTGGTATGTTAATATATTAATAGCGCATTATTTTGTTGGAATTAGTTTTGTCTTCATGTGTGTTTTTCACACTAAATTTTCAGAGTTCTGATTCTGAAGACGATTTTGATGACGATGAAGAAGATAACAAATTTAAGACTACTACAGTGGAAAAAACTGAAGAATCCACATATTTGGGCGTGTCCACTCAAGGTAGTGATTCCCAACCAAACAACTGTGATTTGCACTTTCGATTAAAAACACTGTCTCCAACCTCATCCTGTGTGATATCTTAAAATAATCTATCTTGCTTTAAGTTCTTGTAACATTCCTAGTTTTTTTATGTTTATTTAAATCTTTGTTTTTGTTTTTTTATTTCATCATTTTATTGTTTATGTTAAAACTATTTAACCATTGTGATTTTGTGTTGTGGTTGTCATTGTACCACCCAGTCATATTTTCAACATTATAAAACACTTTAAACTAATTTATTAATTAAAATTAAATTTTTCGATCAGTCTGAATAATAAATTATATTATAAATTATGATTCCCATTGAGAAAAAAAAATATTGTTATAATTTAAATCTTGAATAATTATTCATACATATCTTTAAAAATATTTATAACTGTTGTATTATATTTTGTACATAAATATGAGGTGATTGATACATGAAATTAAGGATTATTTTTTTCTAATTAAGTTACTATCCACATTCAATTTTTAGACTGCACCACGATCAACACTTTTGCTTCATCGGTCTTGGTAATTTATGTTTATGTTTATGATTTATTTTTTTGTTTTTTGTAAATATTTTATTTAGGTATAGAATTTTATTTTGTAGAATTTAACATTCTGTTGAAATTTATAAGACCAGCTGTTATATATGTTCTAAACAGAATAGTATAAAATTATGTGTACACAATCCAGGTGAGTTTAATTAAAAATTACCTTTTTTGGGTAAATGTCTACTTGATCATACGTAAAATAAGCCTTAAGATTTTTTTCTATGCTTGCTACACTAACATTTAACCTTTATACTAATACTCTTCTTACATTCTTAACACATTGTTATTATGTATATAAAAATCCTTGGATTAATAACAAAATGTAACTTAGTCTTTGTTATAATACTTAATAAATCAAAATAAGGTATGTAGTTGTAACAAATTAGTTCTTTATTCATGTTATGATTGTTATCATAATTAAAAAAATATCTGCATATAATTAACAATAAATAATAACATAAATGTTTTTAATGTTGTACAAATTCTATTATATTCTATAGTGTTAAAACAATTTAATTTTACAATATGAATTATTTCTATGATTCACGTTTTAATTAATTTGATAAAATGTAAACCGCTTACTTAACAATTAATGTTGAATGTATAAATGCTCTACTTACATAACTTATAAATTGGGAAATGGCAAAATGTATTAATTGAGCAATTGAAAATTGATACATATGTTTGAAATTTTTTGATATTTTTTTTGTTTGCAAAATAACATATTAATAAAATGTACTGTTATTTGATACTGATATTGTTGGTTGTAGGAAGAGAAGAAAAACATGGACCTGCCGAAACAAAATTCAATAAAAATATCCATGCTATAAGAAAACAACAACGAAGGCATACAATTGCTGATCAATCATCCTTGTCTTTTATTAAACCAATGGGTGGATTATGGAAGCAATCTCGCAGACAATCCATGTACAAAAACACTTTACCTACTGTAAGTGGTTCCTCTCCTTATGTCTTTATTAAGGGGGTCGGAGCCGGTACAAAAACATGTCTTACAGGAAAAACTCGCACACCCTTTAGAATTGCCGGATTTTGTTAATTTTTTTTTTTATCTAAAAGCAGAGAACATTTTGTAGGTCGGAACAAAGCCCGATTTTGAAAATTATAATTATAGAAGCTGGAAAATGCATTTGAAAAATGTTCAATATTTGGACCTTTTTCAAACGTAATTTTCTACTACTATTTAAAGTAAAATAAAAGTTCGAGCTTTGATCCGACCTGCAGAAACTACTCATCTTTCAGATAAAAAAAACTGACCAAAATCCGACATACCTACGAGGCATGAGAGTTTTTCATGTGAAACCATTTTTGTTCATCAAAATAGTGCTTCGATAATAGTCATCGAAGTCTAGCACTGACTTGTACATGCGCGTGCGTACATATCTTTATCAGCACATGTAATTATACCTCGCTCACACTAATATCGATTTACATTCTCACACACATGCACAATCCGCTTGAGGCTGATACAACTTGTGAATTAATTGCCTAAATTTTACTCCTTAATAAATGATCGACACCGACACCCTTAAGTTTAAATTCAATATAATATGTGGATGATAAAAGTTATTTTACAACAAAATGCATATTGATAAATTATTTTCATTGTTTATATTATAAAATGTATTTATCATAATACTTTTAGACTGCTATTTAACTGGTATTAGTTAAATGTTTTTCTTAGTACAATTATTATCAGTATTAAGAGGACACCTAACATGCATGTTTTGTCTCTGTCTTACAAAATGATAAATGTACAACATATAAAATTTGGATTCAGTAAACAACTTTTGGGTGGTTAGCTTTTAGTATTAGAATGAATTTAAAATTTAAATATCTTTAGAAAGTAGAAACCTACGAGATGAAGTAATATTCTTCACTTAAAGTTTTAAAATTGATCAATTCACTCAAATATTATTAATACCTAATGTCCTAATAACAATAAAATTTGCTATGCGTCTATGCTGTAAGTTCATAAAACTGAAACAACACAATATGCGGGTTTGAGGTCCACTTAATGTTTTTATGTTCAGATGAAATATTTCATGATTTCATAACTTTATTGATAAGTTAAATTATATTGTATATTAATTATATACTACTCGTTATTTGTAATTATTTTAGCATTACCTAAAGATACCCAAGGCTGAAACTATTAGTTTTTTTTACTAAATAGTAAATATTAAATAATAAATGTATAATACTTTTAAAAATAACGGTTTATTTACAAAATGTTAATTGTTGTTAATTTACCTATATTGTAGTAAATTAAGTATGTTAAATTGTTTTAATCAATTAAATTAATAAATATGTTTATAGAGTGATTGTTTGACCTTAACTCTGCAAGAGCTCATACATATTCGTAGTGTGCTTACCAAAGCAGAGATAGAAAGCTTACCAGTTGAAGGAAATTTTAAAGAAGATGTTGAAAATCGAAAAGTACATATTTATTTTATATAGTAAGATTTGAAATGGATTTATAAATTTTTTTTTTTGTTGTAGGTCTGCTTCTTATGTATGAAAACCAGATTTGGAATTTTTGGACCTTGGGGACAGGAATGCAAAATGTGCCAACGTACAGTGTGTTCAAAATGTTGTACCAAGGTAATAAATCTAAAATAAACTTATTCAGTATCTTTGATTATATTTTAAAATAAATACCTTTTTGTTATAATATAGATGCGTATGCCAACTGATCATTTGTCCCAAATCCCGGTTGTAGCACTCAGTCCAAATGTAGCAATATCTGAACAAAATCCTTGGTGGTCAAAGAGCAGTTGGGGCAGTGCTCCATCTAGTCCTCAAAAAACGACAGTTGGTTGTCCCAATAACAGTATGTCTGCTAGTTACCATGGTTCATCCACAGTCGCACAAAACATCACTCGGTAATAATCTCTTACTAAAATCCATCATTACAGAAAATAAACTCTAATTTTGACTTTTTTTAAAATAATTATTTGATGTTTCAGCACCAAATATAGTGCACAAATGGCCGTCTGCCTGGACTGTAAGACAATGGTACTGCAAGAAATCAAAACGTCTAGAGTGAATCGCTCAAATTTACTTCGCCATTTAACACTTGACTTGTCATCTGTTTATTAGTCAATTGCACGTTGATATGTATTCCTTTCATTGTCACTTAACATTCCATTGTTGATTGATTGCTAAATATTATTTAAAATAGTAGTATTAATTTACTTAGTGAATATTTACTATAACTCGTGATAATTGTATGAACGCCTAATTCAATGACTAAAAGTCATTTCTATTTGATAGTTGTATTTAATTAATTGAAATTAAATTAATAAACACCATTGTAGCACAAATGAAACATATATTGTAAAATTTTAATTGTATTGTAAAAAAATAATTGATAATGTATAATTTATATATTTTTGTCTTTTAGAATTAGTAATAATTTTGATTATTGTTGCTATTTATATTTTGATATTGCTACTGCAGTTGTCCTGGAATCTCAGTAGATTTGTCTCTGATTGTTTAGATATTCATCTTAAATGTAAATTATTGTAATTGTAAATGAAAAGATCGATGTTGAAATTTAAAATTTTAAACTTATTATGTATTGCAATATATTTTTTTGACAGTTGAGTTATTTTCTTTTTAAATTGATTAGAAAATGCTCTGGGCATTGGATATATTCCCTACATTTTCGAAATCCAAAACATTTGTCTTCAAACATGTTCAAACACTTAAAATATATTAATTATGTTCAGAAAAGATGAAATTTTGTATGTATAAAAAAAAATGCGGTCACAGATCTATAAAATGTTTTCCAATGAGATTGTACAGAGAACAAAGTTTCATAATACACTAACTTATAAACACTATTGTAGTAGTTTCTAAATTTAATTCTAAATAATAGCTAACAGCCTAACGTACAAATTACATATTATGTAAACTATGAATATTAATTATTGTGTAGAAAAAGATCATTGACTCCCACAATTATTTTTTTTGTCAATGGTTACTAACAAAAAAACATCATTATGGCGACCTATATTGACCATTTATAAATGAAAAACTATGGAAAATAATCTCTCAAATTTTAAAGAAATTCAATATGTTTAGATGTTGCCAATAAATCTTATTGGATTAACAATTAATTATTTTTTAGTTAAGGGTGTCATTGCCGGTCATTTATTAAAGAGTAAAATTTAGGCAATTAATTCACATGTTGTATCGGCCTCACGCGGAACGTGCATATGTGTGATAATGTAAATCGATATTAGTGTGAGCGAGGTATAATTACATGTGCTGATAAAGATATGTACGCACGCGCATGTACAAGTCAGTGCTAGACTTCGATAACTATTATGATGAACAAAAATGGTTTCACATGAAAAACTCTCATGCCTCGTAGGTATGTCGGATTTTGGTCAGTTTTTTTTATCTGAAAGATGAGAAGTTTCTGCAGGTCGGATCAAAGCTCGAACTTTTATTTTACTTTAAATAGTAGTAGAAAATTACGTTTGAAAAAGGTCCAAATATTGAACATTTTTCAAATGCATATTCCAGCTTCTTTAATTATAATTTTCAAAATCGGGCTTTGATCCGATCTACAAAATGTTCTCTGCTTTTAGATAAAAAAAAATTAACAAGATCTGACAATTCTAAAGGGTGTGAGTTTTTTCTGTAAGACATGTTTTTGTACCAAAAAACAAACGGGCTTCGACCCCTTAAACCAGTGTTACAGAAGTTAAATAATACAAATTATATAACCACCTTTTTTTTATTAAAGTTTTGGAACCACTTGGGGGTGAATTGTTTTCACACGGCTTACAATACAGCATCGTTTATGAAAAAAAAAAGTAAACAAAAATACAGCAATCATGGCACACCTAGGGGATTGGAGAAAACCTAAGCTAACAAATGCTAGTGCATAAGTACAGAGTCCAGAGCGCCTGTGGGCGTATAGTTTTTTTTTTAACTGGTTCTCTCTATGTTGTCTACTAGACTGACCAGCATCTGCCACCAAGGTACCTTTTCACAGGCTGACCTGAGCCCACTGCACTGCTGCAAAGTTCCCATATCAAATAAATTAACCTAATACTATGAATTGGGGGACGAGCGGTCTAACTCGTCGGCTGCGGCGCAGCCGATCCGGGTTCAATCCTTGGTCACTGGGCGGCATTTTTCTTTGGGCAAGTCACGGTGTCCGGAGAATAAATGCCGCCATCCCCCACTCCGGGGCATGGCAGAAACCTACGGGTGGCCCAATAGAAATTCTGCCAAACACTCATGTGTTCCTAATGCACACTTAAAAAAAAAAAAAAACTATGAATTGGAAACAGGAAATAGTTATAAAAATATGTCAACTATTAAAAAGGAACTAGTTTTAATAATTATTATTTATTAATATTTAATACATACGTTAGTACAATTTAACATTAATTACCACAGAAATACAATAAACTCTTAAGTAACTTACATTATAATCATTATATTAATATAAAGCTCTTTAAGTTGGGCGTTCGTGGTTTTAAAAAAACAGCCGTTATACAAAATGTACAATATCAACGTTGTCTTAAGTAATCAAACATAGTACTCAAAATGTGAAGGCAATACAATAATTGTTGTCAACATTGGATGCCAACTAAATTCTAATTACATAAGAAGAAAAAACACGTATTGTAAAACTGCGGAGAATTCTTGTTACTGTAGTAATTCAACGTTTTCTCTCGACTTTTTGAGCTTTTTTCTTCTTAGCATCTTTTTTTTCTTGTACCAATTGCTTTTGTTTTTCTCTATAAAGTGTAATTTCAATCGTAATTAACATAGTTAAATGGAGTGATGATGACAATTTTTATTTTTTTATTAGAAATATACAATCTGGGCCCTAAAGAATATGACGTGCAACAAAAAGGATAAAAAAATGTAACAAGAAGAAACCATTCAGTGATAGCTCTTAATTTTCTTCATACATAAATAAAAAGAAATATTAATTCTGAAAAAATATTTGAATTCAGCAGAAAAATGTCTATAGATCGTAAGAAACATTTTCCGTTTATAGTATTAATTTTAATTATGATTCGAAAAACCTCATATTTTCAAGTTATCAATTACAGTTAACAATAATATAAAATTTAGATTCTACAAATTGCTTCATAGGATCTATAGACAATTTTCTGGTGAAATTTTTTTCAGAATCAAAATCGGACAACATTAACTAACTTTAATTTTTGTCAATAATTTAGGTCTTTTCAGCTAAAATTGACTTCAGTAGCGAGGCTTCATAAGATAAAAAAAAAAAAAATATATAAACTCTTTCAAAAGCTGTTATTGACTGATTTTCAAGTAACGAAAAGCATTACCAGAATTTTACATCATTAACATAATGAAATATAAATCTAAATTTTACCTGTCTTCTTTATCTTTTTCTTTTTTACGTAAGCTCTGTTCCTTGGCTCTTTCCCTCTGTTCTTTTTTTAAAGCTAATACAGTACTAGCATTGGTATTATGTTCTATGTCTAAATCATCACATTCTTCTTCCTCTGAATTTGCTTCTTTCTAAAACAAAAAAATTAATATAAACACATTTTATGCAATAGATCTGAATACATTGTTGATACAATAGTTATAAAGAGCATCCAGATTTTTAGGTTTAAAAAAAATGAGAGTTGATGCTAATATTTTCTGATACAACATAAAACTAATACCTAGTGGACTGGCCCACTGTATTGTAAGATACTGCCCTTGTACTATGGGGGCACGAGGTCCTTAATTAATATTTAAAATATGCCGACGGACCATAATTAAGGATAGCACATCTTAAATCTTTATTATTTTAAACTGTAATTTCTGATACTCCTTGATAATAATATATTATTGGTGTAATTATTACGATTTGAATTATGTTATTTTTATGGTCAAAATACTAATTGCTTTTCTGAATTCTTCTGAATGTGGGTCTTTCTATAATTGAAGGTTAATAAGCTTTTATAGGCCCAGACTGCCCCTGTTTTTTTTCCCCATTTGGGTAGTCAGTGTTGGAACGAACTGTTCAACATTTTTTATATAATAATGTGTAAAACCTAAAAATCAGGAACCCTAGTCCTTAGTCATAACATACCTGTGCATATTGACTTAAAATATTTTTTCTAATTTTAACTAAATCAGAATCTTCCTCGTCTGAATTTAGTTTAATGGGAACCGTCACAACAGTCCTTATATTTGTTTCTAACATTTTAACTAAAGTTTCTTCGGTGTCTTCTATGGGTATTTTGATTTCATTAGCATTACTGTCGTCTTCTGTATCATACATGTCGATTATTTCCATACATTGAGTTTTCACTTCGTTCTCGCTCTGTGAAATAGTAAAAATAACATTAGTTTTGTACTTATGATTTAAAGGTTTTTACACATTTAAAACGAGATTTCTGTTTTGACACAAGTCACAATGCTAATTGGCTATCATCCAATATGCGGTCTACCTATAAAAGTACAGTACGTAGTCTACTGTACAAATTTTATTATGATTTTAAACTATAGATCAAAAAATTAAAAAATGTATATAATTAATAACTATAGGAACTAAGCTACTTAGGTTTATCACAATATATAACATAGGCTGAAAAATCCTTATAAGGTAACACTTACCAACACTTCTCCGAGAATCGCCTCCAGTGCACTGATCTTTTCGCATCGATCTTCTTCGCCGTCCAACACGCTTTCGATGTAGTTCAAGTAGATCTCCTCGTCCAGAGCGAATTGTTTGAGTTTCGACGACAGCCACGCCGTCTTCGTGCACTGGGCCGACATGTCTCTGGAACGGACGACCAATTTTACCACCACGGGTCGAAAAGGCGCCTGCGAAGGTGTTGTCGGACAAAACCGTGTTGCTTTGGTCCTTCGAAAATTCTACGACGGGCGACAGAAAGTGCCCGATTTTTGAGACGAGGCCAGGTTTGCTACACACAAATCCGAATCGAGCAGCTTCCACCGGACGGCGCGTGGGCCGCAAGGTTCGACGTGAAGATAATAATATAATATTAATAATATACCTAAAATTTTTGGAAGCACGACATTTTTGACGAACCCGTTGCCACTATCACGGTTCAAACGTCAACCGTTATCACAATAATATATCATTATCACACCACAATAAGATAACGACAACCATGGACCATAAACCATAAAGAACATTCTACCCCGATGGCTATTGGCCGGTGATTGGTATATGGTCGAATGGTTCCTCCACAATGTGAATTGCGGATGCAGCAAAAATAAGTCTTATAAAAAGTACCTCATAAAGTATCAACGATTTGTAAAAAGTGTATAATAATATGTGGAAATCGAATGCACAGTAGGCAATTGTAGGCTGTAGCTGTGCACGGACGAGGGACACAAATAATATTGTTTATTATAGGAAACGCGTTGTTGCCTTAAAAAATAAGAAGACGTCACATACTTACACGGCTTAATAAGATGTTTTTTACAAGTAAGATATTATACTAATAATATAGAGTTATAGGAAGTATAATAACGAATTTGAAATTTGACTTTTGAGTATGGCACTAACGTTGAATTAGAAATAATTTGAAATTAACATTCTTTGGTATTATTCTACTATACTTATTTTTGTTACACACTTACACCACGGTATATTTTATGTTCTATAAGTTTACATTAATTATAATGGTTCTCCATAAGAGTATAGACTATAGAAGGTATATCTTTTATAATTATTTTGAAAATGTCGAATTTTTCATCATTTGCCTACATAAAGCCCCTTAAAAATTAAAAATAGATCTTATATCCAAGGCTGGGCAAGTTAACGATTTTTTTTAACTCGTTAAGTTAAGTTATTTTAAAATAATAAAGTTAAGTTAAATTAAAAGTTAATCATATTTTTTACGTTAACTCGTTAAGTTAAAAGTTAACTTTGAAAAAAAAGTAACTTAACTTAGTTTAAAGTTAAAATTTTCTATTTTGCAAAAATAATAAATTGCACACATAATATTAGTTTTTTTACACTCAAGAAAAATACTAGGGAAATTTTTTAAATGAGACATAAAAGTATTAACTAGCTATCAAAAAACCTACTTTTCCAAAATAAATCTTAGTCCTGAACTCATACTCAAATCAATTTACCCAAGTGGTACATCAAAAAAAAAAAAAAAAAACACCTTAATAGTTTTCTCCCAACTGCCAAGATACCAATATTAGATTCTGAGTGAAACGATGAATGTATTGATTTTACAATGATGTGTGTTTTTTTATTTTTTTTTTTATTTTTTTTTTTATTTTTTTTTATTTTTTTATTTTTGTGTCTGTCATCACGTTTTAGGACAGTAAAAGTGCTTGGATTTTCTTCATCAGTAGCTTTTCTGATAGGAAAGTGAATCTAGTTGGTACTTTGGGGGGTCAAAAGTATAAATTTCCCAGTAGTTTTCACAAGCGCCGGGAAAAACAACATAAAAATTAAGGAAAAACGGGAATTTTTACGCAAAATTGGTTTTCCAAAAAATCGATTTTGGTTTTTGGTGTAACTCTGAAACAAATGAACGTATATACATGAAATTTTCACTGGTTGTTTATATTTGCATTTTCTATACACGATAACATTTTCAAAATATTTTGATTTATTTTGAACTGTTTAGGGACATTTTCATTTTCCTTTTTTTTTAGTTTTTTTTCTAAAAATATCAATAAAATTTTATTTGTTGGTTGCGAAAGCTTGAAAATTTAATAGAAGGCTCCTAATATATTGCTTCAAAGGCAAATGAAAAATATTAAAAATCCTTAGTCACAATTTTTTTTTATAAGCATTTAAAGTTCAAAAATTGACAAAATATGGGAAAATCACGAAAATTAGCAAATTATTTTGAGTTAAGAATTCGTAAAAATTTTTCTTTTTAAATCTAAGATTTGAAAATTAAACACAAGATTCCTTATAAGTTTGTCTACCTTTATCAAAAGAAAAATGTTTATAAGAAAGTCAAATTAAATTTTTATGAGCGTTTGAAATTCAAATTTTTACAACATTGAATATTCACTCGATTTCCCATGTAGCGATTTCCTTATTTTGTTGTAATTCAAAAACAAATAACTGTAGATACATGAAAATTTCACTGAATGTTTAAATTAGCATTTTCTATACACCATACAATTTTGAAAATATTTTGACTCTTTTTGAGCTGTTTATGGACATTTACAGCTTTCAATTTTTTTTAGTTTTTTTTTCTATAAATATCAATAAAGTTTTATCTGTTGGGCCAAAAAGTGTAAAAATTTAATACAAGGCTCCTGATATATTGTTATAATATCAGTTGAAAAATATTAAAAATACATAGGCACAGTTTTTTTTTATAAGCATTTAAAGATCAAATTTTGACAAAATTTATCAAAATCTCGAAAATTATCAATCATTGTAATTAATAAATTATAAAATGTTCAGTTTTTATAGCTAAGGATTGCAAATTCAACACAAAGGTTCTCGTAAATAGTTCATACTGTAACCAAAAAATCTAAAAAATATATGAACACAGTTATTTTTTACAGACATTTTAAATTCAAATTTGGACGAAATTTCATATTAAAAACCTAGAATAACTATTTTAGTTATTTTGTTGTGATTGAATAATATTATTCGTGGATACTTGAAACTTCTAAAGTGTACTTTTATATATCTATGATAGTATCACGGTTTTTGTTGATGTATAACGCGTTATAAGTACCTAATGGATATTTTGATATGATTAATTTGGAATTTATTATAGGTACCCATTATAGGTCAATTTTTGTTTAATACCATAGATATGTATATAATATGTCTTATACATAGACTGACATACCGTCTGCGCTCAGAATCGTTTTTCTTATACAATGATATTATATCGTTGAATTCAAATTTAATATCATCCATTATACAGTGACCCACTTGTAACCTACTGTACAGCAGAGCGACACCCACTTGCCCACCTTTTTTTAATTGATTCACATAAATTTTAAAAATCAAACAGGCAGTACCTACCACCCAAATATATTTTCTATACTGAGGACAAAATGCAGCCACCGTGTAGTTTTAAAACCTAAGCTCAGCACAACATGAACAATTATTATCAGTAAACTTATTAATAACTTACTTATTAGTTGTCTTTATTATAGGCTTCACCAATAACATGTCACAACAATTATTTATTAAATTCCGCATTTTATATGTGTTGTGACTTGTTATAATGCCGGTAATAAATTATTGTTGAACCAAATTCGGACTAGCCGATTATAATTGCATTTATTTAATAATGGAAAAACGTTCACGACAACATTCGACATCCACTTCAGGGAACCCATTTAAACGATAATCTGTATAACCTATCTTTGAAAATATTATTAATACAATTTATAATGATAAACGTGTAGGTAGATATTATATAGCCCATATAATGACTATTAAAGTTATTTTTCATATTATTTTCGTCTACAGGAAATTCATATTAAAATAGTAAATCATAAAATATACTAAAAACCTCATTAATAATTTGCATTTTTCTTTGCACTAAAATTAACTTAATTTAGATAATTTTAAATAAAATTAACTTAAAGTTAACACGTTAATCTTAAAAAAAAGTAACTTATTAAGTTAAAAGTTAATTTGTAAAAAAAGTAACGAGTTAATTAACTTAATTAAAATTAACTTAACGTTTTAACTTAATTTTAACTTTTAACTCGTTAATGCCCAGACTTGCTTATATCAGTGTAAGTGTGTAACTGTATATTACATAGTTAAGTATCTGCTAGTGAATCATCTATTCTCAATCAATACTCATTAAAATAAAGTTTGTTTTTATTACTAATTACTACTGTTCAATTAATATTAAAATATTTTAATGATTCCAGCGTATAGCAAAATATTGCTTTAATTATAAAAAGTAGAAAAATAATAATCATAATTAATAATATCTAATATTATATCAGTAGGTATATTATATTATATTCTTTTAATCTATATTATGTAGAAGTACCATCGGGTATATTTGTGAAAGTTATAAGAATCAATTGTTGATTTTATTTTAATGAGTTGTTTTTGTGTAGAGGTTATATTAATTATATGTTATTTACTATTTAGTATTTACGTACTAATACATATTTTATGTAGACGAATTTGGACGTATATTCGATGTGTGCCTAGTGTTCATGTTCGACTGTTAAAATAATTGAAAAAGACGATAATATTGTCGGACAAGATACATTGAGATTTTTTGATTCGAACAGGATCATTAAGGGATAGTTGATACTTCCTAATTCTCCAATATAATATATCTCAAAATAATAACAATAATATTTATAAAATCGTGTAACTATTAATATGTTGGTGCTGTGGAGATACTATAAACAAGTAGAAATCTTAGGTACCTAAATGTTTAAATTAATTAAAGTTTGAAACTCAGCATTAGTTTTTTGATCAAGCGTACCCTCCTATGTATAAGTATAATAACAGTAAATAAGAACAAATTAAATTATTTGCTTACACTTGTCAATTTTATATCTTTGATGTTATAATATCCTTAAGTCAATGTTTACAATTAATGTAAATTACATATTATACCAAATAATTCATAATTAATAATTTTGTTGACATAAGCTAAAGGTATAGTTTCTCGAATTTGATTGTGTGTCAGCACCTTTTAATATAATAAATTATTATTGGTATACCTATGTATGATGTACATTCGTACATAGTAATTATAATTAGTAATGTTACTATTTTTTTTTTTTTTTTTTTTTTTAAATAATATTTACAATCAATACAGTAAGGTATAGTGTCATAGTGAGTAACTGTGTTGAACATTAGACATAAAATAATAAAATTAATAGGAAGGTTCCCAAGCAGTGCCACCTGACCAGAAAAATAAATATTACCATTAAAGTCTGATATCCGGTATTCTGTACCTAATATTGGATCTTTTACGTTATTAGCCACGAATTTTGTTGAAACATTTTTTTATTTATTATTATTTGGGTATTTCAGATTTCGAGATTATCCATAAGGGCGTTGGATGCGTCGATTTGCTGTCTTTGTCAAACACACATGGAACATAGGAATAACGACCTACCCGACTGACAAAAATTAAGGTACTTCTAGTTGTTCGGTTTAAAAAATGTAAAGATGTTTGAATTCGTATACAAGTTTACTTTATACTTTATTTATATTTTTAATATTTTTTAAATATATTTAATATAAAAAATTAACAAATTTATGAAATTTAAAAAATTTATTCTCATTATTTCAATGAATGATTATACTTAATATTTATTACCCAATCATATTATTATTATTGACACTTCGCTTGGACGCCATCCTACTAATATTATAAACGCGAAAGTTTGTTTCTTTGTTACTCTTTCACGTAAAAACTACTGAATGGGTTTTAATGAAACTTTTCAATAATATAGCTTATACATCAGAATAACACATAGGCTAAAAATCATCCCCCTACGTCCAACCAGGGGGGGGATGTGTTCAAACGGGGATTTAGAATTTTTGTTTATAAATGGTTGCCATGGGTTTTAAAACTATTATAATAAATAATTATTGGTTGCCGTGAAATCAGTGTATTCATTCAATGTATTTAATTTTTTTGTACGCTGTTTTTTGATATTATATGTATCACAATAAATTACGTAAATATTGAGCGTATTATAATCACATATAAGTTACGTACATAAAACAATCACGATGCCACGTATTCATGGACGAGGAGGAAATATTGGTCGACAGACTCGGCATTCACAATTAGTCAAACCGTTTAGGAGGAGTTCAGTAACATACTTGGTATAACTTTGATACTTTAGAGCAGGGGTTGGCAACCTTTTGAACTAAGCTGGCCATATTTTTTTTTCAAATGTTCATCAAATTTTACATATGATATATATAATACTAATAATTTTATTGCTATTATATTTGATTATTTTACATAGAAATATGAGTGTAAAAAAATACAAATGTTACTGGAAAAAATTGCTTTTAAGAAGGGTGTCCGGGCCCCTGCTTTAGAGTTAAATTATAAAGTTACTTACAAACAGCACGGGGTCCGCGATCTACCTCAGGTAGATTGCCTACCTGATAATATACTGCTGCGAATCAGAATTTTTATCCCAGGCAACTGAAGAGTTAAGATAAATTTTGAACACCATACACCGAATATTAAATAACGAATTGAACAAAGTTTGAGTCGTATAGTATTGGTACATTTAACGGGAAACGAAGTGCACGGGATCAGCTTGTATATTCATATTATTATCATGTATTTATGTTATATACGTGCTACAGAAATGTATTACATTTTCCACTAAATACCTATCGATAAAGGTCGAACCACCTATTTGTCTTATTTTTTTAGTTATGCCTTGAATGAAATTTAAAGAAAAAAAATACGACTGACAGGATACACAATAAACAAGGGGGGGGGGGAGGTTGAGATATGGCGAATTGGTGCTGAAATTCAGTGTTGCTAGCCATTGGTCACCTCTGCACGTTCTCCAACCTGTCCCGCGGGTTGACGAGTGTCGCTGGCGCGTTTGCCCAGACGCAAGACCAGACGCGGAGCGAGCGAAGTGAGATTTTGTGCTGCGGAACCGGTGGGGACGATCTAAGCGGCCGATGTGGGATTACCGCTGGGCGAAAAGGTGAGAATCAGCTGACCACACCTCCATCCTTGACTCTCTGTAATATTCGCCCTGGCGTTGTCGCTTCGGCCGCGTCTTCATTCCGCCACTGCGGTGAAGTCGCGCGCCTCCAGACCCTGTGAAACAGTAAGGTTTCCGCGAGTCCGGCGCCGCTGACGTCCCCGTTTTCCTAGCACGCAAATCTTCATACCACTCACACCGTGCCGAAGTATCCACCGCTGAAGTCGTACCGAGTCGGTGCACCGCTGGGCGGAATCGTTGCCCACGCCGGTACCTCTACTATAGCCGCCGCCGCTTCACTTGACCGTTACTGCAGCCATGCGCTCTCGGCGCCGCGGGTTGTCGGAGAACGTGCTCGGGTGACTTACCGTACGTGCTCTTTCTCGCATCCTCCTCTCCATTCCGTCGTGGTCATCCTGTCCGTCGCCTTCGGCCAAGGGGTGAGTTGTGGACGGTTTCTCATCGGCAGCGGCACGTACTGCGGAAAAAGCGTCTGACGCCTTTCCACCTCGTACAAGGTGGATCGCAGTTTCCGGGTGGTGCTGCTGCCGGGTCCAGCCAACCGACCAGCTCACCAAGACTATTCATTACAGCTATACCCCTGGCCGGCTCGATGTTCTCATCCAACAAGTTTTCTGGACTCAAAACGTCGTCTAGCGGTCCGCCCTCGGGAGTCGGAGTGGGATCAACAGGCGCCGACTTCGACGACTGTTCGTTCCCACACGACGACGTACAACTGCTCGCCAGTAAAAAGGAATGGTGGTCCTCTTCTGCTTCTGAAATTTTCGAATTATGGTCTTTCTGGACCTTGTTGTTGTTGTCGAGCGGTGCTGCCTCTGGGATCGGAGCAAGCTCCGCCGACTATGCTGCAGATGACAGCGCATCGACGCTCGGCAATCCATCACTGTGCAAGGAGACAGACTCCTCGACGTTTTCGTCCAATTCTTTTCTACCTGCGCCTCCAAGAATCGGAGTTTGTCCGTCCGACTCTGGGGTCTGATCGTCGCCACTTGCAGTAGTTGAGCACGTGTCAATGGCAGACAGATAAAGAGTAACTAAACGCACGAGGTAATGAGGTAATTTCGTCAGCGTAAGTGATTTCTATTATGTTGACTACAATGTCTTCTAAGATTTCGAGTAATATGACGTTTACCGCGTCGCGGTCGATGTTATAATAGTTAGTTACCATTTTTTATTTTTTGAGTGAAGATAATAATATGTTCGTGTACTTTAGGATTTAGTTGATAATTGATTGGTATTGAGCTAAATACAAATATTCTAACGCAGAGACCGATATCCGAGAAAATCTCCTAGACGACGACGTGTATTACACTATTACCTACTAGCCAGCTAGTATGTTTATCTGAATGGCGGAAAAAAAAGTCTCGGTAAAAAAAGTCCCACACTAGGAAAAAAAAGTCCCGATAAAAATGAATGAAAATATATCAAAAGTGAAGTATAAATAATAAATATATTAAAATTGTATTGAAAAATACATTAAAGTTACATAAAAAATTATATAATATCATAAAAAATGTTAATTAATTACTTACAGTACCGGATCTAGGGGGGGGGGGGCGATCCGGGGCCCATGCCCCGGGCGCTTATCATAGAGGGGCGCAAATTTCAAATTTTAAACTCATCATTTTTATTACATTTATCTTTTTTTTTGAAGTACACAAGTTTTTCAAATAAATAGTTTTAATTCAATGTAGTCATACTGGTTATGATTAAGAAAAGACATTCGACATATTATATCATATTATACTTTCGATTTTATGATTTTGCTGAAAATAGCCAAAAACACAATCGGGGCAATCTGCAATTGAGATAAACTAATGTTGTATAATTGTATCAGTCAGTCATAGACGAACTAATTGCACAGCGATAAGCCGATAACCAAGCATTGTGTACTCATGTGTGCGTATTTTCTGCTATTTAACAGTGGTATTTATATTTATTATAACAGTGTTTAGCGTTCACTTCACTGTTCACTGGACGGTATCTAATGAATGTTACAGTTTAAGTATAAGTGTTACAGTATATTTTTTTGTGATGGAACCAAAAAAAAAATTATCTGGTTTTAAGTTCCGGCAAAAAGCTCTCGAAAAAAAAAAAGAAAATGAGCGAACTTCGGCGTATTTTCATAATTGGCTGGGTAATACGAGTACTAACACACAATGTAGCACAGGTTAGAAATTATTCATAATTATTATTCTCTATTATAATTAATACTAGATCTATATTGTATTATAATAATTAATGACGTAATTTAGTATTATTATTATTTATTACTATCGATATTATAATATACGTATTATTTTAGAATTTAATACCTAACCGGGAATTTGAAACAGGTATAATTTCTAAAATAATAGTTTTCGGAAAACTTTGTGAATTAATTTGTATAATATATAACTATATTTTATTGAAATAATACAGTACAATAAATATCTAATATTTTATAGAAAACGAAGAAAATGGGACAGATGTAGAAAAGGATGAGAATACTGTGAAATGTAGTTCTGGGATAATTGTCGAGGAAATTAATTCTGATCATAACAAAGCTAAGAGTCTAAATGTGTCCGAATTGATGTCATTAAAATTAAGTGAAAATGAAACTTTGGATTTTAAAGATTGTGGTACATGGCCTGAAAAAATAATAGATTCTCAAAGAACTCATATTGTTAGAATGAGAATGAACTATATTGAAAAATTGGATCTTACTAGATCTGAAAGAGAAGGGCGATCTGTTAATGTTTCTTGGTTTTTCAAAAATCTTGTTAATGGAAATCAATGTCGTCGAACTTGGCTTAGCTACTCCAAATCAAAAAATGCATTATTTTGTGTACCATGCAAATTGTTTTTAAATTCAAATGAAAAAAATATGTCAAAAATAGCATTAGATGGTGTTTACGCCCGAGAAACAATTTGTTTTTGAGGTGATTAAGAAGTTTGGCCTATGTCACACCTGCCGCCTACTATTTCGTAGGTAGGCAACCATTTGTGCTTTCGCCTAATGTTTGGTGGGTAGGCAATTCTACGCACCACGACGACACCGACGACGACGGAAAAGAACTAACTAACGAAGGAGTGAGGAAGGTGCAGGCTAGTTATGGGGAGGGGGTCTCTGTGGCCGATTCGGTTTGGTGCAATGACCACAGAGCTCACAACAATAGGGATAATCCTTAAAAACTAACTTAACCCTATTGTAGTCTTGAGACGACCCACTGACTGACGATGTTGGTGTACGTCGACCTGGACGACCTGGGGCGGCCTCTCACACAACGTATGTACCTACGTTGCTGGCGGACTTACGCGCGGAACCGGACGGCACCGACGATGTTGGTGTACGTCGACCTGGACGACCTGGGGCGGCCTCTCACACAACGTATGTACCTACGTTGCTGGCGGACTTACGCGCGGAACCGGACGGCACCGACGTTGACACCAACGAACTCCCAAGGATGACGATGAGAATAGAATAAATAAAGACTTACGATTTTGTTTGATCAGCGTATCTTTATTTGCAGCTCCGATCATTCGCACAATATATATATAAATAATAATAATTTGGCAACCGTGTGCACTTGAAGATATAGAATAACAAATGAATATTTGTGGTGCTCGCTTTAATAGCGGACCCAAACATACAAATCGCGGATCGCTGTACTAGCAATTCACAATAGTATAATATGTTTTTTAATAATAATATTTTGATCGCTATATGAGCGGATCATAGAAAAAATATATATATGGACGCTGTACTAGCGGAATCAAAAAACAAAAAACACGAACAAAAATTGTAGGGCGTTGGCCGAAGAATGTAAAAAATAAAATCATAACACTAATGATACGAGTAGTTGATAATATGATGTGGTAACAGATGACCAATAATTCACACGAAAAATAATAACAAAGATAATAAATAAACATAGTAATTTTGAATAATAATAATACAATAAATGATGGACGGAGTGGTGTTTGGATACGCAGGGAAAGATCGCCGTCGCGCAGTGCCGTGCCTGCGATAAGCTAATTGCTTGGCGCAAACATCACCGCCCACTTTGAAGGGATGACTTCAAGGAGAAGGTAGAGGACAAAGCTTGACAGCAGGTCTGGTCAGGAGGCCCGTTGCAGTTCGAACGGTTGCAACGCGGGAAACTCCGTCCGATCCAGGATGCAGCTTTACGATTCGTCCGAGGGGCCAATGAAGAGGAGCCGTGGGCTCTTTGATCAGGACAAGATCATCAAGAGCCAATTTCCCTTGATTGTCAGACCATTTTCTCCGGTGTTGTAGACTGGATAGGTACTCATTTTTCCATCTCGACCAGAAGTGGCGATGCAGGTCAGTGATGAGACGCCACCGTTGCATCTTAGACAGTGGAAGTGAGTCTATGTTGGGTTCAGGCAGATTTGCTGAAGGCTCGAGGGTTAAAAAATGGCTGGGCGTTAAGGCAGAGAGATCAGACGGGTCATTACTCAAAGCGCCTAATGGCCTAGAATTCAGCGTGGCTTCAACTTGGGCGAGTAGTGTCATTAGTTCTTCACTGGTTAATCGATGTGTGCCAACTGACCTGAGAATCAGTGCCTTGGCAGATTTGACACCAGCCTCCCACAACCCGCCGAAATGTGGTGACGAGGGAGGATTGAAGAACCATTTTACACCCGTTTTCGCTAACTGTTGATGTGCTCGATCTTGAAAGGAACTTGAGTGAAGGAAGGTTTTCAACGGAGTCAGGATTCGTGATGCACCCACGAAGTTTGTGCCACAATCACTATGCATTTCGCGGACAGGACCACGTCGAGCGACAAAGCGAGTAAATGCTAATAGAAAAGTCTCGGTGCTCAGGTCAGAACTCAGCTCCAGGTGTAGTGCCTTGGTAGCTGTGCACACAAACAAACAGATATACGCTGACATTGAAGCAGAGGAGCGTCCGTGCGAACGTTTTATCAGAACAGGACCAGCATAATCTACTCCCGTGATCGAAAATGGTTTTATTTGCTGAACACGATATTTGGGTAACGCAGCCATTTTTGGTTCAATGATTCTTGGTCTTGTTTTGAAGCAAGAGATACATAACCGGAGACGAGAGCGTATAGTTCGACGAGCTGACTGAATCCAATACTCTTGTTGTAGATGCGATTGTAGGGTATGAGCACCAGGATGTTTCAACCGAATGTGATGATGATCAATTATCAGTTTGGTCAACACATGAGACGAAGGTAAGAGAGCTGGATGCTTGTGCGCATATGGAATATTGGCATTTGTAAGTCGACCGCCCACTCTGACGATACCAGATGGGTCAAGGAACAAATCCAAACTACGAAGGTCCTTGGATGGGCGAACACGCTTGGACAGTTTGTCAATATCGTCAGAATAGGCGGTGCGTTGTGTGAAATATATCAGAGCAGTCAATGCATGTGCTAGTTCATCGGCACCTATAGCAGTAGAAAGCAGAGGTGCAGCACGTGTTGGTCCAAATCGAAGTACATATGCAATTATACGGAGGATTTTGTCGAGAGACGAGTAACGTTCTAATAAATCATTTATCGACGAGTTGATGAGCACGTGAAGCACAGTGGCCTTTCTTGATTCATACTGTTGAGCTGTGAGATCAGTAGGTTGATTCACTGGTGTTGGCGGCCATGTCTGAGAAACTTCTAATAGGTATGGAGGACCAGTCCACCATAGGGGGTGAGTGACTAGTTCAGACGGAAACAGTCCACGCGAAGCACAGTCAACGGGATTTTGTTGTGTGGGTACATAGCGCCAAATAGAGGGAGAAGTTAGTTGCTGAATTTGACTCGTGCGGTTTGCTATGAACGTGGCCCACTTGTGGGGGGAAGACTGAATCCAGACCAGTGCAGTTGTAGAGTCGGTCCATGCATGTTGTTCATCAATTTTGAGTCGATCCGCATAAACGCTGACAACAAAATGGAGTAACCTCGCAGCTAAGACAGCTCCACACAATTCGAGCCGAGGGATTGTACATCGTTTTAAAGGAGCGACTTTAGACTTTCCAGCAACTAGATGACAATGCACCGAAGTGGGTGATTCAATTCTTAAATATACGGCGGCAGCGTAGCCTTTTTCTGAACTATCAGAGAATGCATGCAATTGCACAGAAGTCATATTGTCGTATGTTAATCGACGACGAATTTGAATATTAGTAATTAGATGAAGTTCCGACTGATATCTCGACCATTGTTGTGAGATTTCTGCAGAGACAGGATCATCCCAACCAATGCCATCAGTCCATAGTCGTTGCATCACATGTTTTGTCCATAAAGTAATGGGTGATAGGAGTCCTAACGGATCAAAAACTCGAGCTATGTCCGAAAGAATTGATCGTTTTGTTGGACTTTTGATTGTTGGGTGTCCTTTAAAGGAAAATGTGTCTGACAGAGGATCCCACTTGAGACCAAGAATCTTTAAGTCTGGATTTTCACTAGCATCAAAAAGCACTGATGGTGCCATTGCACGAGCATCTTCACTGACAGCATGCAAAACTTCACTGCTATTACTGGCCCATTTCCGGAGATCAAATTGTGCACGTGAACATAGTTGAATGAGCTGTTGTTGACACTCGAGCGCTTCTGATATTGAATTGGCTCCTGTGAGAACGTCATCAACAAAGGTATCATTTAAAAGAATTGTAGCGGCTCGTGGAAAGGTGGCACCATCAACCATGGCCAACTCGCGAATAGTACGAAGTGCTTGAAACGGAGCTGCCGATGTGCCATAGGTCACGGTACAGAGCCGATATTCTTCAATAGGAGAGTTACATGAAAAACGCCATAAGATACGTTGGTAGTCTCTATCATCTGGGTGGACAAGAATCTGTCGATACATTTGTTTGATGTCTGCAACAAATACATATTTCCAAAGGCGGGCCCGGAGCAGTACAATCTGTATATCTGGCTGAAGCTTAGGACCTACATACATGCTTTCATTCAGGGAGACACCGTTTGTAGTCTGAGCAGACGCATTAAAAACAACTCGTAATTTCGTTGTTGTACTATCAGGTTTCAGAACGCAATGATGTGGAATGTAATATTTATAAGCAGTATCAACGGTTTCAGGTGGAATTAATTCCATATGGCCAGCTGTTAAGTAGTCCTGCATAAAATCCACATATTGTTTACAAAGATCTTCATTTTTTCCTAAGCGTAATTCAAGGGCCTTCAAACGCTGAAGTGCAATGGCCTTTGAATCCCCGAGCAATGGGAGAGGTTTGCGAAACGGAAGTCTAACCATGAATCTTCCAGACGCAAGACGAGTCGTTGATGACTTATAAAAAGTTTCTGCTTCAATGTCTTCGGGGCTTAGATGAGGGACTGAAGGTAGCTCTTCAATTTCCCAAAATGCTTTCAATGTCTCATCGAGCGGTTCTGATATGGATAGACATAGGGACACTGTATTGCGTTGAGCATGAAGGTTTACAGGCCCAATGAGAATCCAACCGAAAACTGTTTCGATTGCCATCGGTTCTCCTTTTTGTCCCTCTACTGTACCCTTGAGCAACAAGGAAGGTAAAATATCAGCACCCAAAAGTATATCAATTTCACCTGGGGTGTGATATGAGGGATCAGCCAATTGCAGATCAACAATATGAGGCCATTTCCCCGGAACAATCGGCTGTTGAGGTGTACATTCAGTAATTTGTGGAACAATTAATACATCAACGGGGACCGATGGAGTTAATCGACCTCTAGGGGTAATAACTATTGTGGACTTGCTACGAACAGGAGTACACGTAGTGCTATTAAAAGAGGAAATATTTACGGATGAACGATCTCGACGTAGCATTAATGAGCAAGCAGATTTTTCCGTAATAAAACTCGCCTGCGAGCCACTATCGACCAGTGCTCGAAATGATTGACGAGATCCATCACGAGCAACAACTTCTAACAGGATGGTAGAAAGTAACACCACTCTGGACGGTCGTTGTCTTCTTGTGCTCAGAGAAGCGGTGTTGCAATTGACTACCGGCCGGTCTGCTGATTCTGAGGGGCCGGGCTGTGCACTAGTCGAGGCATCAAAGTGTAGAAGTGTATGGTGTAACTTATTACAAGTTTGACATTTATACTTTGATCGGCACGCCGAAGGTGAATGGCCAGGTCCAAGACAGTTAATGCATAATTGATGCGTTTTGGCCATCTTAAAACGTTCACTGGGTGTCTGATCGCTGAACAATTGACACTTCCTTATAGAATGTGTTTTTTTGCACAACGGACAGCACACAGTCGGTGCTTGACTTGACGTGGCAGATAACACCTTTTGATTGGGTCCGTATCGTGATTTATAACTATTTGGTTGAGGTGGTTTATAATGATTTTTCGTTGAGGTACACGGGGTGGCAGAACCTTTCAACTGATGTACTTCTGCTGAGCGTACGTGGCTACGCAGGAAATCAATAAACTCACTCATTTGGGGGTTTTGCTTATCTCCGACAAGAAGCTCCCAACGAGAACGCAGTTCATAATCGAGTTGATTTTCATAAAGATGTATTAGTATAGGACTCCATTGACGAGTTACGAATTCAAGATTATCCAACGCTGAAGTATGCTCAAGGATTGTAGTAATCGCAGTTTTAATTGATGAAGAATCATTCCACTTCACTTCAGGAGGCTTCAAAAGCGCGTCAAGATGTATCCGTGCCAAATCCCGTTTATTTCCATACCTCATTCGCAAAAGATCCCAAGCACTTTGGTAATTTGCTGAAGTGAGCGCGAGATGAGAAATGAGAGAGAGAGCTTCACCTTCGAGGGACGTTTTCAAGAGTTCAAATTTTTCTACGTCTGGTAATTCAGGAGCATGAGATAATATAGACCGAAAAAGATCCTCGAACCCTTGCCACTCAACAATATTACCAGAGAAAGTTGGAAGCTTGCGCTTTGGCAGTTGAAACATTGATAAATTGTTGATACCACTCGACTGGTTTAAGACTGTGTCATTGGAGGCTGAATTGTTCGATTTTGATAATGAAAATGAATGGACATCCGCAAACGCGGCAAGTTCGTAATAGAGTGTATCGAAAGACTCAATCAGTAAAGTACTACATTGATTGTCAGTAACATCAATAGGGGCAGTTTTTTGACCAACAGATGTTTCCATTATTTGGACGTCGTCCTCAACCTGGCGACGAATCTCACTCAGCTCACTCAGCATCTGCCGTATCTTGGCACGTTTACTGACACTTGATCTATCATTATTATACTCGCTGGAAGCCTTTACGAAAGTGTTTAATTTTGCTAACGCCCTATTCACTCTGCCTTTAGCGTCAATGTAATGAATTGATTGGGGGACAGTCATTTTGTCTAGTTAACCGACAGATACTATAGTTAAAACACAAGGATGGTAAGAACAAACTCGGGAAACGAGTTCGCAGAGGTAACTACAGTATCAATACAGTGTCTAATGAAACAACGCTAACTGACACCTGGCAGAACAGGAGAACGGCAATAAAATGTATAGTGGACTGTATAATCAAGATCACAATTTTCTTTAATAATGTGATCCGGCCCGAAGGACCAAAAAATGTTTACGCCCGAGAAACAATTTGTTTTTGAGGTGATTAAGAAGTTTGGCCTATGTCACACCTGCCGCCTACTATTTCGTAGGTAGGCAACCATTTGTGCTTTCGCCTAATGTTTGGTGGGTAGGCAATTCTACGCACCACGACGACACCGACGACGACGGAAAAGAACTAACTAACGAAGGAGTGAGGAAGGTGCAGGCTAGTTATGGGGAGGGGGTCTCTGTGGCCGATTCGGTTTGGTGCAATGACCACAGAGCTCACAACAATAGGGATAATCCTTAAAAACTAACTTAACCCTATTGTAGTCTTGAGACGACCCACTGACTGACGATGTTGGTGTACGTCGACCTGGACGACCTGGGGCGGCCTCTCACACAACGTATGTACCTACGTTGCTGGCGGACTTACGCGCGGAACCGGACGGCACCGACGTTGACACCAACGAACTCCCAAGGATGACGATGAGAATAGAATAAATAAAGACTTACGATTTTGTTTGATCAGCGTATCTTTATTTGCAGCTCCGATCATTCGCACAATATATATATAAATAATAATAATTTGGCAACCGTGTGCACTTGAAGATATAGAATAACAAATGAATATTTGTGGTGCTCGCTTTAATAGCGGACCCAAACATACAAATCGCGGATCGCTGTACTAGCAATTCACAATAGTATAATATGTTTTTTAATAATAATATTTTGATCGCTATATGAGCGGATCATAGAAAAAATATATATATGGACGCTGTACTAGCGGAATCAAAAAACAAAAAACACGAACAAAAATTGTAGGGCGTTGGCCGAAGAATGTAAAAAATAAAATCATAACACTAATGATACGAGTAGTTGATAATATGATGTGGTAACAGATGACCAATAATTCACACGAAAAATAATAACAAAGATAATAAATAAACATAGTAATTTTGAATAATAATAATACAATAAATGATGGACGGAGTGGTGTTTGGATACGCAGGGAAAGATCGCCGTCGCGCAGTGCCGTGCCTGCGATAAGCTAATTGCTTGGCGCAAACAGATGGGTTTATTAATTGGAAAAAATTTTCAGAAAGAATACCAGAACATGAAAATTCTAATATTCATAAAAAGTATTTTTGTTCGTGGAAAATGCTGGAAATGTCAATTTGTGAAGGTAAAGGAATTGATATTGATTTACAAAATGAAATAAAGTTAGAAGAAAATCATTGGAGATTAGTATTAAAAGCAATAATTGACATAATTATGCATCTAGCAATGGAGAACAGTGCTTTTCGTGGAACTGACGAACTTGTTTCTAATATAGGTAAATCTAATCAAAGTGGGAAATTTTTAAATCTAGTAAATTTAGTATCTCATTATAACGAGCCTCTAAGAATTCATCTTGAACGTCATAAAAAAGGAAGTGTTACATATTTTTCACATGAAAATGTAATTAAGTAATTTACTTAAATCACATATTAAAATATAATAAAATTTAATTTAATACAAGTCCAAAATAATAAAATGTTATACAATAATCAATAATAAATACAATTATAGTATCTATATAATTACAATAAAAATGCTATAAAATAATAAAAGTGTAATATTATAATTAAGTATGTACACCTCTTTCTTGTGTTATGACTTACGGCTGTTAAAAAGGACTGTTTATAGGCAGGTATACATATAACATATTATCATACCAAAAACTTTGTTTTTATGTAATGTTCCTAATCAAACTTCAATTTATAAGTATCTATAGTAATTTCGAATATATTTATTAGTCTACTACATTTGAAAAACCATCCAGGATGAATTTCTATTATAACAAACTAAAATTTTTTTTTAATTACCTCTGCAATTACCTTTCAATTTATGATGAGTAATTTATAATATGAAACTTTTTATATTTATCTATACATTTAATGTATGCCATAATATTATCATTACACTAAAACTAAATTACTAAATTACTAAATTATAGCAAAAGCCAAAAAAAATTATCTCCATTAGGGAACTTGAAAATTAAATAAATATTTTATAATATATACACTATTTAGTTTATATATGTAAGCTACATTCTACTTTTTAATATACTACTGATTTTTATGTAACAGTTATGTATTTTTCAATACAGTTTTAACATATTTATACTTCAATACATTTTGATATATTTTCATTCTATTTTTTCGGGACTTTTTTTTCCGATTACCGTTTATCTTTCTTGTCGGCCCGCAGCATTAGAAGAATTTCGAGCGCGTTAATTTTTCTAAAGACCAATATTATTAGGTAGATATTGATGTATAATATTATTATATTTATACCTAATATTTTAACAAGGATAGTTTCTGGTAATACGATTTGTATATTGATTCTGTGACTCAATTTATACTTTTAAGTGATATTTTATATAATATGTTACAGGCAAAGTAGGAAATTGAGCATTGTTCAATTAGATTTGGGCACTGTAGGTTAAATATTGAATATATTTTAAAAATTATAGAATACATCTTACTGAGTACTTAAATAAACATAAAAAAAACTTGAAATAGATGCTTCAAATATTAGTTGCCCATTAATAATTTTTAAATCTATTATCCAATATGGAACCTACCTCTTACTGAAGAATTAATATTTTTTATCTTAAAGTTGTTTGACATGAATAAGATGATTAATGAATATTATTGATTACTATTAAATTATAGTTATTTTAATAGTTCAAATTTAAAATGGTAATGTCTCGACAACATATTATATATAGGTAATACCAATATGACTATCGTGATTATAGATACCTATAGTCATCCATAAAGCATAATCTATATAATATAATAAAATAGCCATCATTCTACTCGTATATAATATTTACTTTAATATACCAACTGACCCCGTGCACTTCGTTGCCCGTTAAAAATGCCAATTCTATACTATGATTCAAACTTTGTTCAATTCATTATTTAGTATTCGGAATAATGGTGTTCAAGATTTAAAAATGTTCTAATATTCATTTTGTAATCTGTAACCACTGATAACAATTATTTATAAACAAAAAAAAATTTTTGATTTCCATTGACCATTGTAAATCTCATAATACTTGTGCAAGAACTTTAAAATGTGAATTTTGGAAAATTATGTGTTAGTGCATATTAACATGGTAGTACGAAGATACCTTGAAGATTTGAAGTCTCAAGCTATCATTGTTTGAGCTCTACGTTGATCTGTCAGTCAGTCAGGACAGGATTGATAATATTATATTATAGCTGGGATACCCGTTCCAAAAAGGGGGGCACGTGAGATTGGCTTGTGACTATACGAGCAATATATTATAAGGTAGGCATTTGCAGTGGATTGTGAGCCCCGTGATGTGCGTATTTAATAGTTAATAGTTTATAATTTCTAACTCTAAAGTTTCAAAGTTATACAAAGTTTATCGTTTTTACTTAATCCAACCTACGGTGGATTGGATACAATATGCCATCGCTTGTTTGGTGAGTTTTTATATACCTTTACAATTTTGATATTACTCGACTTCGCGAAAAAATTATCAATAAATAAAAAATATGGCGTTATATTGGTGTATTTCGGTTTTGGTGTTCGTACGTTCAGTAGTTTTTGAGATGACTATTGTAACGATGAAAGATATTCATAAGTAGGTATATACTCTCAATATATGTATTAGTCTCATGCAGTTATTTTTTTAAATATAATTGTAAGTTTACAATTATTAAACTATAATTCATAGTTGTATGGTGTGTTTGTTTAGTGGGGAAGGTGGTTATAAAGTATAAACTGTGTTTTCTTCCAAGTGCCACCTATAGGTATGTGGACTCCAATACCCTATAGAACACTCTTGCGGTATGTTATATAGCGTTTGATAATATTAATATTTTAATTTCGGTATAGCGTATTTAGTAGTTTCAAGTGCCGTCAACACGTAGACCGTGTGCTTTAAATATAATGTCATCCCCAATGTTATAATAATTAGCATCTGCTTGCATATATATATATATAAATAGGAGTGGTGTAGGCCGTATGATAAAAAACAAAAAAATTCTCTCCGGAACACCCAAGACGACGCGATGCGCGTCAACGATTCTATTTTAAATAAGTAAGTACCTAATTTTTTCTCTCTCTCTTATTCAGTGATGAAGATACGTTCAATTTAAAAGGGACAAAGAGATGATTGAAACGCGGGAGGACGAAATTGTAAATACATTTTAAACAATGGTTTTAAAAATAAGTCTCATTCATTCCTCGTTCGGCGGCGTGTTCATCGGCGTCGTTGTGAGTAGGTACGCGTATTATTGTACGTTATATACACTCATCCGCCGTTTGCCAAACGAACAAAAGAAAAAAAAAAAGAAAAAAGAAAAAAAAGAAAGAATTTCGCCTGTCTATCGGTCGGCCAAAAAGTGCAATTCGTTTTCTATTTCGGGTACGGCGAATCTCGAGGGCACCTAAAGTATTTTATCAGTTTATTTTTTATTTTTTCCCCTTTGATTTTGGCAAGGTTCCCAGATGGAAACCAAATTTCTAAAAGGTATGCACCTCGTATACAAGCATGCACAAGCAACGGTCCGCAATGACCTTTCGATGAAAATGCGATACGTGATATTTCACGTGTGCACACATTATTATACGACACAGTCGGTAGCGCATAATATCGTGATAATATAATAATATGTAAATGGATGGCCGCATGGGTACCTACACAACATGCTTCTTCTCTAGTTCGCAACATCAGATACATCGAAAGTACGAACACTATATCGGGATAGACAAACGCACGGCGTGAACGATGGACAATACTATAGTTGTATATACAATATAGACGTATAATACGTATAATACGTATACAACTATAATATTATACAAGCGTTCTCTACTTATATTCACCATATTTGCTTGCCAGTGGCACACACTGTTTTATTTTCAGGAGCATAGACCATAATATTCAACTTATTTGTCTTAGATATACATATATATATCGCTGTAATCAATACAATAGCTTCCCGACTCACCTCGTGCACCTTTACCACCATCGCCCCCTAATTTAATTTTGGTGTCAGTTGACACCTCTGTACCTGTTTGTGTGGTGTACTTAGTAGGTATACAGATTTATACAGATGAGATTGTTACGATCCATACACTCATTACCTATATCAAAATATGAAACATAAATAATGTTGAGACAGTTCAGCGTGAAACCATGGGCAAACAAAATGCAACTATTCTTAGGCGAAAACTACTTTATCATAATTGGTCGAAATGTGGATGTAGATAAAAAGAGGAGAGTCGTTTTTGGGTGAAAGGGGTAGGTACTAGGTAAAATCCAAAATATATTGAATGGTGGGTTATATTTCGGATAATGGAAACTGGTATTATATCAACCCAATTTTTTTATAGGTATATGTAGTTATTGCTATAAATATCACATAAAATATCAGCCCCAAATATCGCCACCTTGGCCTGTCCTCCCCTGTAACATAGTGGTGGGCAACGGAGTGCCTGCAGAAATGGACAATGACGTAAATTTCAAATATCCAATCCATCATACTATAGGCCGTTTAAAGGGATACAGGAATAAGGGATATTCATTTCTATTTCATTTATTTTATCTTGAAGGTTATTGCCAGGGTTCGTATCACAATTTTGTAGGGTTTTCTGGTGCATTATTCATTTCAAATAGCTTAAATTTATCTTGTTCCAAATCAAAGTCTTGCGTTCATTAGGACAAAAATTTAAATCCACGGGACCCATATAATAATATATGGGATCCAACATAACAGCCCCTTTCAATGAAATTGCATTTATTAGACATATTATTGAATATTTGTCTTTACATGATGGTATCGTATCGATTTATACGCACAACAATATTGTAATTTGTATAATCTAATAACGCTGTAATATAGCAAACGTTGTTTGAAATCAAAATACAAAAGAATAATTACCAATAAAACAATATTGAAACAAAAAACCTTTTTTTAATATGGCATTCTTTACTATACACATAAAATAATAAAATATTTACAACAAATCCGCGTGAAAACACACTCGCCTTACAACTTACAAGTATATATTATATAATTATTATTATCATCATCATCATCATCATTATCATATTATCATTATATATAATAAATCATAACATTTTGCAAAATCATTTATATATTAATTGTACATAAACATATTATTTATAATATTACAATATATTATTATTACATACGACCAGATTATTATAATATACCTACCATCTATTATGGGATTTACGTTTGACGCAAAATAACTAGGTATCGGCCGTGTTGTAAAACACGTGCAGACTACGAAATTGTATGCGAAATTTAACATTTTATATATTATATAAAGAATAATAATAATAATAATAAAAATTCATAACTAGATATTATATACACAATATTATACACACTTTTTAATATTTTACCTACATAATTATTAATTATATTATAGAATATGAGTTAAGACAGATGCCGTTTGGTCAGCATCGTCCATACTCGGGTACTTTTAATATACAGTAATCATTAGGATTTAGGAATATTATTCTTCTACAAATTATATAGTCGGTACCTATATTATTATAATAGTTTTATACAGACAGTTTTTTATTACGTGGACAGTACTGTGACACCTCGTGTATCTAATCTAGACTAATCTAGTGATTCGAATAAAACCGGAAGATTATTATTTATTTATCATAACTAACACAGTGAGAAATAACACTTATATAAAATAATAGCTCTTTATATACCTACCTATATTTAATTCATATTTTAATCTATTCGCTATTGATTTGAAGTAGAATCGTTTATTAGTTTATTACATGATGATTGAATATTTGAATATATTATTGGTTATGACGTGTATGCTATGTAAGGTTAGGTTATGTCTATAAAACGGGTATACCTATTACGAACGACTGCACAAATCAAAACGATTTATATACTATAGGCTTTCTGTTAATTGATTTAAAAAAAAATAAAAAACGTATTTGATTTGTACGTGATTGTGCATGACGATAGCTACGGCTAGATATATCTTATATTATGCGACCGTCGTTGTAACGCTTATTTTATTGTGTCGATGTAATATATTATATACAGCACCTGTAGGTACATATAATGAATTGGCGCGATAATCATATTTTGTCGACAGGTGCGATGGGGGGTTACGGCCGTCGTATTATAATATTATATAGTTATCATCCCCTGCAGTAGCGCCAGTGATGTTATCTGATGCCATCATATTATATAATAACGCTGAGATCGAGTGATATCATTTTTTCTCATTTCACATATTTTCTCGTTATTTTATAATAACAATTAAACAATAATTAAATGGGGATGGGTGCAGGTATATTATTGCATATTATTTATAAATTATAGGTACCTACGTATAGATGGTATAATACATATGAAGTGTTATGCGATAGCGGTTACAGGAAAACAAAACAATTATTATAATAAAAAGTTATTTTTCGATTACCGAATCGAATATAAATAAAAAATGCTATACCCTATGTGTGTTTAACGGTAACATAAAAACAAAAATAAAACCAATCATTAATAAGCCATAATAATATATAAACCTGTATGGCAATATAAATAAAACAAACTTTAAAATGATTATAATAATAATATGAGCTCTTGATGAGGCGTGGCTACATAACCATCACCTTGATCAATTTAACTAGACATGCCACTTAAACGACTAAACGTATTCGAATACCTATCTTGAAAATAAATAAAAGCGTGTATTTATATTATATTATTATATTTTATAGAAACGGCAGAGCACTGCAAGTCGTGTGCCGCGAAGAAACGTACACATTATTATTAGGATTTTACGGCGTGCGTCTGCAAATTAATATTTTATGCATACATAGGTATAATACGTGTTATATTATATACAGATAAAGTAAAAGAGAAATGGCGTGTTTAGTTAAGGTAATATTGTAATAAGGTATGGTTTCAAACGTGTTATTATAGTATAATAATAAATATCATACATAAATGTGTAATAATATCATAATAATATACATTAGAAAAAAAAGAAAAAAGTCTGCAAAGGAAAACAAAACAATAACCTAAATAATAATATCATAATATATGACTAAAAAAACGTTTATTGTTATTATTATTATTATTATTAATTATTATAGTTCTTTTTGGGCGATGTATTTATTCGTTATTTATATAAATATATATTTTTTTGGTTGGTTCGATATGTATATAATATAATAGCCCATAAGCATTTGTAAATGCTATTCTTGCATATAATAATTATATGTATATAGGTATTTACAGTCACAATTTCGACAACAGTAAAAATAATAGGCAGTAACTAATAATAAAATTAAAGCTGTTTAATGTACATCGATGGAATTTTTCATCATGCTTGACACGATAAAATAAAATGTTTTATACGGTATAAAATCGTAATATATATTGCAACTCTCCCAGTCGTTTAAGTGGCGTGTAGACTAAAACGCGCTTAGGGCCTAATTTTTGGGACATTAAAAAAATATAATAATAATAATAATAATAATAATAATAAACAATAAAAACAAACAAAAAAATGATACAATAATAATGAAACGCATATAGGTAGTATAATATATAAATAATAATAATAATAATAAAATATATTATAATAATCGCTTGATGCCGTATTATAGTGTAGGTCATCGTGCGTCGAACACGTTTCTTGCATTATTATAATAATATAATATAATAATATGATCGGTGCAGGTGATACGGCGGCGATGGTGATGCGGTGGTTTGCTCTCGGCGCGCGGAAAAGGTGACGGTACGTCCGGTACCCGGCGGTGATGGCACGGCGTCCGCTTGTCGCGGCCACGTTAAAATGTTATTGTGTGGGTGGATATCGCATCGCACCCGTTGTATATTTTTAAGACGCGACGCGACAACGATCGGCTGAGTGTATATAGACTAAGCGGCGGCGCGGCATCACAACGGGGCGGGCGTGCCCGTCATCTGCCTCCAGACGGAGTGTCACATGGAGTTTATGTACGGCCAGCTGAAGCTGCTGCCGCTGAGCAGCATGTCCCGGATGAGCGTCTCGATGGGCGTCTTGCCCACTAGCCGGACGAAGAAGAGCTGCTCGATGACTTGCGAGCTGACCGTGCGCAGTGACGGCAGCCTGAGCAGCAGCTTGCCGAACCGGATCGGCTGGTTCGGGTACTGCGTCCGACAATACTCCTCCAGGGCGCACTGAGACTTTTCCTGCAGCGACTCGATGTGCGCCACGTCCGACAACCCGCATGCGTCTGTAAAACGGTAAGAAAGAAAATGATATTAAATGACGTTTAAAGATATGTATTTTAATTAGGTAGCTGACCTAAATAAGAAGTATATCATTACGTACAGGTATTAATTTTTCGTTATTAAAACCATGTCCTAGGAAATATATAACTCCCAATATGTCATAATATACCGGGGGTACGAATAACCTAGGAATTTTCTCGCCTGTTACGAGAATATTATTGTCGTTAATAATAGACGACGGACGATTTTAACGTGGCGTACAGCAGTACGCTTTCAAAGGAATCATAAAATATTAACGGATTTTAGACAATATAATTATGTGTACAAAAAATGATGTATTCTTTCTGTTACTAAACGAAAATGGAGAAAACCCGTCGTCGTATATAGACTAATCCACAGCGATCTCTGCTATAATATACTATTTCGGGTTTTTCAGCTTATCGACTACGACTTTAAGTTCGACCCGACTGATGTTTTTTTATCGACCGACCAGCTAACCGTAACGCATAGATAAAGCTGCAGCGACTTTCTGCACACATACTAATCGCCAACAGCAATAATATTATAATAATATAACACGCGAGCGCCGATATTTGTTTATGAACTCGTTCGGGCTGTCGCGACACCCCCGCTCAGAGTTCGTGGCCGCGAGCGAGTCATAATATATACAATAACATTTTAAATTTTTCGGTTGGTTCGGTGTGCGGTTTTGTTTTTTCGGTTTTCGAAAACCACGAGGCGACCCCGCGCTCGAGGGATGATTCTTTAATTAGGCCCCTCTGCAGCCCGCATTAGCATAAGAGGGATGACGCGCGACTGTAACGTACGTATGTGCGTACGGCCAAGCGTTATAATAATATTTGCCCCTTCGACTGGCCCTCCGCCACTCGTCATCCCCGCTGACGCCGCCGGGTCTTAAACGCCAAAAACTCGTGTGCGCGATCAAACCCTTCCCTTCTCGCCAACGTTCACCCCGAAAACATCGATTTCCATCACGAAACGTCATGGACGTCATCCTCGAGCATACTATTTTAGATGACGTATAGCTGATTGAAATATCTTATAAAAAAAAGTAGGTTTGTGTCCCCATCCCACGCCGCGAGGATGGATCCTCGATACCTATAACCTGTCTAAATATATTTTCCATGACCATTCCGCAAGGTGTTGCCTATATAATAAAATATTACATAATATTTATACAAAAGATATAATAATATTTTTTATAGAAATACTCAAGTCTCAAGTACCTATGGTCTTACGTATGTCTTGTCCGTGTATTATAAAGATTCTATTTAAGATTTTTCGGAGCTCAAAAGAAGTTGTATAATTGTTGGTTTGGAAGGTATTATACTGACGTGGAAAAACGTCCTGATCAAATAGGTATTATAATATAGACAATTTATTTAATTGAATCATAATATTATACTTTGGAATCAAAATTTGTTGGAATTATATTATTATGCAGTCGGA
Organism: Macrosiphum euphorbiae; assembly: GCA_949089665.1. Taxonomy (NCBI): domain Eukaryota; kingdom Metazoa; phylum Arthropoda; class Insecta; order Hemiptera; family Aphididae; genus Macrosiphum; species Macrosiphum euphorbiae. Next base: position 13,907,059 of record CARXXK010000004.1, on the reverse strand, counting down.
TACGAATTCTACTGGAAACGTAATTTTATGGAAAATATACTGTTGGAAACATAATATTATGCTGTTAGAACTGTTATTCCAACCTGTTATTTTCATGGAAAACATTTCGTTGGAAATTTATATTATAATTAATATACCATGGTATTAATTTCTGATAAAATAAGGTGCTGATAGTGAATGCTAGTCCAACAAAATACTTTTGAATTAAATAAAATTCTAAAATAGTATTTACCAACGGCTTCAAACGAAATGTGAAAGTTTCCGAGTAAACAATTTACGGTAAAAATATACGTCGATATCAATATACCTACCTATAGATCCAGATAAATACAATTCACAAAAAATATTTGCCAAATTTCTAGTTTCCACGTATTCCAGCCAATATTATATCATACCCATAACAAATATATAGCCCCTCCTCCAAATTTCCGATTATACTCACTGCGGACTTGAACGTAGTTAAGTCATTAGGGTAAGATTTGGTTTTTTTTCGATATTTTTACCATCTAGTGCGCGTATAACTATGTTATTAGCAACATATTATTGGAAACTTTCTGGTCTCTACACTTGTGGTACCACGTGGTACCGTATGGTATGGACTATCATGGACATTGGTATACTCTGTAACATTGTCTACTTATCGCCGTCGCAGCTATCGTTGGCCCGTCTTATAGCACACCTAATGGACCGTTTGACCTCGGCGGGCGGCCAGGCCAGCCGTGCAGCGGAGCGGTAATCACTCAAATATTTCGTATCCATTATAATGTGTGTTTATGCGTGTTATATACGACGACGATAGCAGCTGATGACGTAACGCATAGTTTATTTAAATTAATAACGCTCGCGTGCTGGGCATCTTTTCTTATATATTATTTTTTTCATTCGATCGCTGCGGCGTTGACGCGTATTTCTTCTTTTTCTCTCTCGCAGGCTTCGCGTCTTTATAATAATAGGTAGGTATGTCGTACGCTGTCAGTGTCACCATATTATAATAGTATCGTAGCGTTCGCCGGGAGTGGTTTTTTCTTCTTATTTTTTTTTTTTAATTGTCACTACGCGAGTAGGTATATTATTATCTCAAATTATATTATTATTATATCATGTTTGCTATATTCTAGAGAGTGTCTAGAAGCGGCCAATTGCAATCGCTCGCGAAAGGGACCCATTAATTATCGTGGGGCGGAGGAGGAATGAAAACGTTACATATTTAACGTACCATATAATATACGACGTGACAATCGCGACGAAGACGCTATCGTGTACGTACACAATGCACTTTTTTTGTTATCATCGTATACGATTTTGTGAGCACCAGAGAAATGAGAATATCATAATAGTATATTATCATCGCTTCACGTGGATTCACGTTTTGTCAATCAAACATCGCCGCAGCCACTTACAATATAATATTATAAACATAATTGATAATAGTATAATATAATAATATAATTATTTTTATAAATGTGTGTATGTGTCATGTGTGTGTGTAGAAGTCGTCTCGCGTATGTCTCAGACGACGCAAATATTATCAATTACTGCGATTTTCGTTCAACCCGAACACGCCAGCGGCACGAGCGCATATAAATAATAATTCAATATTGTTCGTCACATATCTAGCTGAAAGTTCGAGACCGAGTGACTGTCACGACAACGCTATAACAGTATTTTATAATATACGGAAATCACGGTTACGAGAATATTAATAATAATCGCATCGCCGCCTTATGTATGTACTAATGTATATATATATATATTATATTACTACCGGGGGTAGAAAAAACGGGGTCGTTTCGGATAACGGCGTACATATACCAAAGGCTCGTCGCGGGCTGTCGCGATTAGTTTTTTGTTTCTCGTCCCCTATCTATATATATTATTATACGCACATTCAATACGTACCCACAACCCGCCGGCGACCCTATCACCCCTCCGCTGACTACAACTGCACTATGAAGGCCGCGGCGCATAATATTCGGTATCGTGCGGTCAGCTTCTCATCACCCACGACCGATATAATAATAATATAATATATACGTCGTCGTTATTATATTTTTAGATATCATATGTACGATAACGCAAATGTCGCGCCCCCCAAGTGCGTATATATAAGACCTAGCTATTCGACGCAGCACACTGAATTGCACGAAAACAGTTTTTATTAAACGTCAAATCGAGAGAGAGAGAGAGAGTGTTTGAGTGTGTGCGTGCATGTGTATATGTCCCCCTTTTCGCGTTTTTATTATTTGGATTATTTTTTTCGGTTACGGCGATTTTTCACGTCACTGGGAGATTTTGCGCGGTCGTCCGCTGCACGATACAATCTATATATATATATATATAATATAATGATGAAAACATAAAAACCATCTGGGGAAGAAGGAGCTTTTGATATAAAAATATTGTATAAATAATAATAATAGTCACCGCGGTCGGGGGTAGGTCGGGGGGTAGGTCGAGCTCAGGGTTATCGCTCGTATATATATATATATATAATAATATATAGTCATCGACTTTTCGACTCTTTGTCAATTAGGTCGGCGACGACAGTGGAGAACAGACTCGGGGGAATGGCGGACAAAAGTTTCGAGACTTTGTATCGTAACGTATATATATGTATATAGGTACCAAAGCCGCGGTGAGAGCGTTTTAAGCTAATTGCGAAATGAGAATAAAAACAATACACCGCGAAAGAGGAAAGCCGAGCGATTTCCCGTGTATATATAGGTACGGGATGGTATACCACCGCGTGAGAAGGGTCGTTGTATATTATGTATATTATTATTGTTATTATTAAAATATAATTCGAAAGGCGCGAAAACCCGCGGCAAAGTTCAAAACTTGGCTGGTCGCGGCGAATAGCATAATTTGCCTCGCAAGGTGACGTTGTCAGTGCCGCGCACGGCTAATAACCCGAAATGCGATTTGCATAAACATTAAAACAAAAACTTCGCCCGGGGAGGTTTTTTTTTGGGAATTGAATTATACAATTGACGCCACCGCGACAGCAGCACAACAGTAACGTTATAGTATACGCTTATATATATATTATATTATATAGTGTTATAATATTATATAGTCGTCGGGAATAAGCTGCCTGCACAGCAGTGCAATACAGGATATCTCGTGGGCGACCATAGCTGTTTCGGCTGCCAGAAGACGACGTTTGCGGCTGTTTGTACGTACAACACACCGTCAGCACTTGGCAACGAGCCCTCCTCTGCTTATATACACGACCGGCCGTATGTGTAATAATACGCGATTCGGGACTTTGCCACCGGGCCGGAGCTATGCTTACACGGCTAAGGCGTGGTGTTCGTCCGAGGGCGAGTCCCTCTTTTCTCCGCGGTGTACACCGCCGCCGCGTTACACCGGCCAACGATTTGTTCTGTATATATACAAACTAACCCTGCCATAATATATGTATGTCTATATACCACCTACAACTGTAGCACACATGTAAAGCTCGTTTTCGGGGTGTGTAAAGTTTCCACGATCGCCACTGCAGCACTATATACATACTATAATAGCATAATAGTATATATATGTATAATATACAGCTGTGAATGCGTGCGACGTTTATATATTATATATAGGTACGAGCGGATCAAGCAAAGCGAGTGGATCGCGTCTGATAATTCGCGTGTGCAGTGCACACAAGCAGGAAATTATGTATAGTGGCGTATTTTTCCGAGTGTATTATCCGGAATTATTGTAAAAAAAATTGTATTTATCGATGAAAATGTATAACAGTTGAGAAAATTAATAAATAAAAATGGAGTGTACTAGCCAAAAATTACTAATTCGTAAGATTTTATATCGAATATTAGTGTTATACGATACATGATCCAGCCATTGAAATATAATTTTATTATTTACTGCAGTCTTAACTATCAAAATGCATATTATTATACGACAAGATGATAAGTTATCTATTACTTATTAGTTATAACCAACTAAATTTAAATATTAATATTGAACTAAAGCTTAAAGGCAATGATGTGTGATGATGTGTGATGATATGTGTAGTAGACAGTAGTGATATTATTTATCGTGGACATCGATCAAAATAAAAGTGATCGTACATAACTGACTGCTATAAAATGAAGAAAAAAAAAGTGCGTGAATATTGGTTGTTGTTGACATAAAGCTTTTAAATGTTAATAATAATGGTTATTATAATATATATAGCTATAATTTAATAGTTGACAAATTATATATTTAACCATATAGGTGCAAGCTGAAATTTAATATAAAATGTACGGAGAAAATATTAAATTAACTCAGTTAAAAAGAAGTTAATTAGTTTTTTTTTAAATTACCATCTGAGTCACAGTGATTGCGCCACTTTCAATTTCTTTAAATTATAACTAAATATTTTGTTAATAGTGTAGTCCTTCTAATTTCACTCTAGCTATGTTATAGCGATTTAGGAAATTCCACTTTGTGTCAAAAACTATATTAAACTAAGGATTATTTAGGTGTTTTCTTTATTTTTATTTAAATTTATTGTATGTTTACGCAGAGTGATTAAATCAATAAAATAGTTTATTAATTATTAATGTTTGCAGTTATTGTGTTCGTTTGAACAATTTTTACGGAGCACGTGAAATTTTATTAAAGTTTTTGGTTTTACCGATCACCGACCGAAATCTCGTCTGCATCATAATAATTGATCATGGGGATGTTATTTTTATCGATTTATTTTTAAAAACACGGGGTCTTGTCGTTATCCTTGATTAACGGTGGTGGCACCCATATATATTGGTACAATGCAAGTCGCGAGTTGATGCCGGAGCAGAAAACGACCGGAACCGCTGTACGTATGACGACGATTTTAAATTATTATATTATAATCGCACATTAAAAAATAATAATATTAATAATGATAATAATAAATAATACCGTATATAGGATTTCACGGATGCGCAATAAAAACAATTTCCAGCGAGATTCGTGCATTGAGATTAACGATGATTAATTTTAGCATCAAAAACCAGTATCTCGCCGTATAATATAATAGTAGTTTTTTAATGGCGATTGAGTGATGGACGTGAATCGACGTGGAGACGCACAGCACGCAGCGAAACACACTCGTAAAATGATTACGGAAATTGTTTTCGTTATTACTTTTTTTTATCGTCATTTTCCTTTCCCTTGGTTAATTGTTTTGTTTTTTTTATGCATATATATGTAAGAGAGCCCACTTAAAAAACGAGTTTAGGCGCAAATACGATCCGTGCACTGGTGCAGCGGTAGGTACCATTTGCGCATTTTTGTGGTTTTTTTATTAGTATTCATCAAGATAAGCAGGCCGGCTAATTGGTAAACGCGACTGTACGGTATATAGTAATATAATATTAGGTCCATTGTATTTATTGTCGAGTATTAAAATTAAACAGTATTTTTTACCATAATGATTCTCACTTGTTAATATACAACGGCACGCTCGGGGGGGATGTTATTATTATTATTATTATTATTCAATTCAGCCCGCATTCTGCTGCTGTAGGTACTTATAATATGGTGCGCGAGGTGCCACCACAGTGCGTGTGCGATTGTGTGTCAGAGGTCGATTCACCGATTACGAACCCATATAATATTATACATATACCACTCGCGAAAGGGTTGATGCATATGGGCTGTGTGACCGAGTCAATTGGTCGTGGTTAATTGAATTCAAATTCCGAGTTAAGTACAATATCGGCCTCGATCTCCCCGCTTTTTTTTTTAATATCGTCTTCTGTTATTCAATTCAATTCAATAATAATAATATGCACGACAACCGCGTATTAATTTTTTTTGTTTTTCAATTATCTTCCGTTTCGTGCATACGAGCTGCAGGGGATGCACACGCACAACAAACCCATTTTATTAATGACCAACGCGTTCAATTGCCAAGTCCGCGTCGTGTACCGTACCCATATGTACAATATATATATATTTATAAATATAGGTAAAATGCGTTTGGCGCGCCGCTGTATTATAATCTCTTACAAGTCATTGAAATATTATATAGGTACATTAAAACGATGTGTACATAATAATATATAATCTTTCCGCGCGAGTATGTAAATTAAGATACGCGTACGGGTCTTGAATAATGTGCGCTGAAATTATAATATATTCGTGCGTTATTGCAGTGATTCCTACAGCAGTCATCTCGCGGCGTTTATGATTGATACGTTTAGCCGTCCCGAATCGCGAGAGAAAAAAAAGCGCACAGGGATTATTATTATTATTATTATTATTTTTTACGACGTACCAACGACCCGTGTAATTCGAGAAATTTCAATTTCGGCCAACTGTCGGCTAATCGTCAGCGCGCCCACCCTCCGCCGCCGGCCGCGGAGCATACCACCCCACTGTTTACGAACAATCTGGTCCACTATAAAACACACTTTGACCCTTCAGGAGGTTTTGTCACGGTTTCTCGGATTACAACGAAAACCTTTTCGGTCACGTTCCGTACGGGCCGCGTAATAAATATTAAAACAAAAATTTTATACGGCTCGCCCTATATAGGTGTACCTATACGTCAGTACGTGTATAAATATTATACACAGGATAATTTCGTAAAACAACGCCGTAAAATACTACGGTGTCGATATGAAACGAATCGGCCGGTGTGCTGTCTTCCGGCTTAGGTACCTACCTACCTACGTCATTTATTGTATATTGTGTTTGTCCACCATTTTTTCCGTTTTCAATTCGTGTTTGACGATCGTAGCCACTACGCCTCACGTACAATTTATTCCGATGCTATTATTATAAAAAAAGGTAAAAAAAAATTCACTGGAATCTATTTTATGTCCCGGTATTGACAAATAGTTTAAACTCGTGTTTTAAATCAAAACGGTAGTTTAAGTAGTATAACCGCGGTGTACCTCTATAATTGTACGCTGCAATGAGATTTATAATAAGATTTAAAACGCAAGTCGTACATTTATTTCAATGTGGTTTGGATTTCAGTTTTTTTTTTTTATAATTTTTGTGTTTCTTGAAGAAGAAAAAAGTAGGTTATGTACTTCACGGTCGTTGCGGCCCTACGGGCGCAATGGAACGTCAAACCGCATTCGGAATACGTCTTACGAACCTACGATGACCAAAAGAATAGCCGCGGTTTCGTCAAACTTAATGATCGGTATGCGTTGTTATTATTATTATTATTATTATATTTTCGAGACAATAAGTCACAGCACATTGTTCGCCCATGCGCGAATCGACTACAATAATATACAACAATTAACCAGATAACACGTATGCGTTTGCAATTCATATTGTCCTTTTTTTTTTCTCTTTATCCTTCTAAATCTCGACCGACTCCCTTTCTCCGGCGATTCGCGCGGGCACATTATGTGTTCGAACCACATAGATATATTATACCTATATGTATACTTTTACTCGCTGGGTTACACGCGATTATATGCAGCGCTGCAGTTCTAAATGCCATGGTTAAAATGTTCGATGTTTTTCTAACGCATGTATACGGCGAAGTCGGTACCTATATTATAGTCTACATATATATACGAAACGACATTGTTGTCTACAAGTGGTTTTATGAAATGTCGTTTGTGATATATCATGATAATAATGTCCTGGTACAGGTACGACCAAGTTGTTCGCATCTAATAAATATCGCAACGATATCATTATAATATCGTTCCGCGCCCCACTCGATCGGTATATTTAATATTATTTTTTATGATGCGTAGCAAAGTTCGTGCTTTCCGACCGACACGATGATTTTTTCAATTTTCCAGGGACATCGTCTATATATTGCAAAGTTTGTGTATGTTAGGTTAGGTTTTCAGATGAATCTATAATATAATATACGAAATATTAACAATATATTTCAGTGTACGTCGCGCCGAGCGTGTAGAGAAATTCGCCATAACATATATTGTAGTGTCTGTCAGAATATTTTTTTAGTGCTATATATGTAATATTTATATTATTATTATTATTCCCACACACGTTATATACGTATACGATCGTATATAATATATAATATACGCACGCATATATACCTATAATATTGACAATGAGTTAGTGGGTGGTCAGACCGCAATATTATTCAGCCAATTATATATATAACTATATAGTATATATACTAGCCAGTGAAATGGCATTGCCCAATTTCGGATTACGAATTTACGAGCATCGTCGTAAAAGTCGAACACGTGAATAACTATATATATATACCTAATAATATATGTATACACGTGTGTATGTGATATAATGATACAGGTATATATAATACACATGAATACATGATGGTGGGCCCACCACGTTAGTGGTATATACACTGCGGCAATATAACCGTTTGTGAAGGGGTTTAAACAAAGCCAATTTCGCGTCGTATTAAAACTGGCCACGAATAATATATTGTGTAGTGCAATAAATATATTGTTTGACATCGGAATTGACATGGCGCGAAATAAACTATGTACAAAATATTATATACCTACGTGTGTTGAACCGTGCTATATATATTATATTATGTAGGTATATAGAGGTCTGCGTTGTTATATTATTATATTATGTATAAGACGTTAAGCGGTGTTTTTGGCCAACAATATACATTATATAATAATGTATAATATTGTGCAGCGCGTATACCTTGGATAATATAATATTTCTAGTCCGAAAACACGCAAAATGGCGTTCCATAACAAATTGGATGTCTATAATAAATAATTTAGTAAATACTATATTTCTACGGTTATTTATAGGCAAACAACCACTCAACTGTAATGATGTATACGATTCATAAAAACTTACATTTTCTCATATACGACAGACTATATTTTGTCCACGTTCGCAATGACTGGCCGTCAGTTATGACTTATTATATGATGTATTATTATTTATTATCAATACGACTTAGTCGTGCTCGAGGTTTTTGACAAATGGAAACCATCATTGATTTTGCGGGAATACATTAAGCGAGTATAAATAATAAAAGCGCTTTTCATTGGAAACCATAATTATATTATTTATATGTACCTAATACAAGCTAACTATGAAAAAAAAATTATCTGCCTGGACATTAATGAACTAATATAATTATGATAATATAAAACAATATAATATTTCATCGGTTTTCGAATTATTTTTGTAGAGAGTAATACATAATAAATACGTAACTATATCTATACCGCGGTACTACACATGTTTCAGCTGCAATCGAGTATGATATTATAATAAAAATGAATTGGTATAATAATTGCACATGAGGTCAGCTACAATTTTTCCAAGCGATTATACCTACATTCGTTCGTAAGTATATACTGACCATTGTTAAATCAGTAGTTATGTACTACCTGTTTTCAGATGTATATTATATTATATGTGTGTATTTTATACAGACTCGCGTAATTATGATCTCGTCGACTGGCGATTTGAGTCCATTTTCGGCATGCGTATGCAACGTCATAATGTGAGAACGCGTACTATTACTACAGGCTTCTATTGTCAAATTAATCGCCGGTTGAATCAGAAATTATATTACGATTTCGGCGTCCAGCGTTAGTTTAACCCAATCATACCGCATACTATTATGCATTTTCGCCTATTAATAATATTATCGTCGTCAGCTCCGGAGAACTTTCGATTTCATAATTTGCAGGTGGCGTAGGAAGGCAGACCGAGCGAAAAACGTGTACAAACGCAAAATTTAATTTTAAAAATACGTAGTTAAAATAATTATTTATTATTTTTTGATAGTGAGCACGTCATCGATATCGAATACCGCGAGTAAAAGAAATGGCAATAAAAATCATCAAAAATAATTAGAACTTGTGTATTTTTCTTCGTAGTGCACACTTTACTGCACACCTAATTATTATTATTATTTTATTTGCTATAGGACAGACTCTGCAGTCGAAGATCTCTGCGCCACTGCATGGTAATTTGTGAATCAAGTATGTATATGTATGGCCGGGGGTGTTGTGAATTTGGCATTCCCGCGAACGGCTTCGTATAATATGATATTATACACTTCTGCCGCCGAAGAGGTATTATTATTATTAATAATATGAACGTACCTATAAACGCGAAAAACTTAAACAGATAAACTGTGCACCGCGCGTTATTTACACACTATTGAACGCTGCGAGACGTCGTTATAACGCATTATGCGCGACCATTGTTGTACTCGCGCACCCGGCGACGTGATATCTCGTATAAATATACACGATAGTAACAATAATAATAATAATAATATTATGTTTGTATACTAAGGAGAAGAAGAAGAAGAAGATGACGACCGGCAGCAGCAGTAGCAGATGATCGTAGTCCTTTGCCTTTGCACATAATAATAATAATAACGACGACGACTATAATACGGTACCTACCTATTATATTATTTGCACACAAAACGACGTGTGCGCGTGTTTACACGCGTATTATTATTATTATTATTATTATTATTATTATAATATACCGCTACCGATGCCGTTTGTCGCCATCGCTCGTAGTGTGTGTAGGTGTGATTATATTCGTTTGTACCTATATAATAATAATAATAATAATAATAATAATAATAATAATAATAATATATTATAATAATATTATTCGAGCGCAGTGTGTGTGACTCCTCTCGGGCCACAATGACACGTTGATGATGCGCTCACTGATCCGTGTGTGTAAACAATCTTATATACATGGGGTAACTGATATATATTATAATGTGACGTTTTGTGTGCGTATATTTATGACAATGGCTGGAAATACGTTTTACCCGGGTATGGGTGGTAGGTACTCATTCGTAAACTCTGGTCGTCGATTATCGGACGAGCCACTGCTACAACAGTAGTAGTAGTACCTACCTATACAGTGGGTAGGTATATTTACACACCACATTGCATATAATACTATTTGTGTATAATACATGATAAGGACGCTGCGTGATTTATCGGTACCCGCGAAATATAAAATAACGACGCGAAATTGCTCCTCTGAAACGTTTCTCAAAATGAGTGGGGCTATGAAAAAAATCGAATTACGATGTAAATAATATAATATAAAAAATGTGTACCTAATGGTAGGAAGAAGTAGGAACGATATAATCGGCTATTATTACGCGACAGGGCACTCGGGATTTCCTCGAGGTAGATACATTTTTTGCTCGATCGTCGTCTTGGACTGACCAATAGTCACAAATAAGTTTTAACTAATAACACTGCAGTACACCTAAGTGCTTACATAAATAATATTTCTGTCATAACTGCCACCCGAGTTCAGAGTCCCATCGTGTAGTTGAATTTTCAACATACATTTTATTATATTATTATTATTGTTATTACGATTTCAATACTCGAACGTCCGATTTACATAACCACGATCGTGTCGGAACTCGGGAGGACACGCTCGATAGCGATCAATCCCGCCACGTATTACACGCGTATTGGTTAACTGGTTAACACATATTTTGTTCGAGTAATTAAATCGTACATGACTATTATATTATAGTAGTTATAATACGAACGGCGAGGAGTCTAATATATAACTATAATCTATCTACATATTATATGTAGCCAGATGAGCAGATTTTTTAGATTTTAATACAATTTAATTTGTATCTTGTGGTGGAAACAAACTTCTATTTTTTTTCAAACAAAACCCACCCTCTTTTATAATTTGCACACGATTATTTGAATATTTTGATTTTTGATGCATTTAAATCAAAATTTAAACTTGTACTAATATGGTTAATAAATTATAGTCCTTCGTAATAATATAGTTTAAAGTATAAAATATTTTTAATGTTTTGTTTGGTACCTATTTACTTGATATTTATATAGTCATATACTACATTCCTACAATTTTTAGAAATTATAAAATTGTATGCTAAAATAATAATATTAGTATAATCCTAACTATAATTTTAAAATCTCTATAGGGCCTGTATATTTTAAACCTATTATTATCATGGATGATTATTCAGAAAGTTGTATAGTGAAGAAAGTATTCGATCAAGTTTCGATTATTTTACGCGTCACCGTTTTCATCAAAATGATATGCTTTATTCATTTACATTAAAAAAGGCTGTTTTCATTTAATAAAAGAAGGTTGTAATTTTGTATGATCAAAAGACGCTTTTTTTTAACAAATCTTATATTTTATCTATTATATTTCCTTAAAAAATTTAAAAATCCGAATTTTAATGAATGCATATAAATTAAAGATAAATTTGGCGGCTAGCATGCTTGGTGAATCATCCAGTATTTAATAAAACGTGCCGTACACCCATCGAATAGAAACCATTAAAATACTTTAAAGATATGTACTACGTGCTCGTATTTTTGGCTTTCTTTGCGTCCTAAAAAAACACAAACCGCCTAGTCATACAGTCTCCTTTTCTTCGTTGCCGCACAACCCATCTAACCCGTGCGCCAGGCATCATATTATTATTATTATACTCATATATAGTCATATACCAGTTTTCCGCGACGGAATATTATTATTATACGTTTTACGAGCGCGAGGCCGATACTTTACGGGATAGCTTTCGGCACATTTAATTTGTTTCTATCTGTGGCCAATATAACATTATTACATATTTAACAGACGAAGAGAGTTAGGCTTGTCGTACTTTGCCCGATCCGCGACGACGTCTTACCTATATATATATATATATATATATATATAATATATAACTTACTACACATTCGATGCGTATACGTAAGTATAATAATATACACCGACGAGCGTGTCCCCCGCAAATCGTTTCCACGCGGAACACGCCTAAACGTTATATTATTTTGTAATACGAGTGTTATAAACATACTACACACACACAGAGAGCGTAGCAACGGGTTCCGTGAGGAATCGTGACCGATACTGCGCGAGAGATTTACACGGGCGGCCGAATATATTGTGCTTGTTGCCGCCGCTGTCCGACAGCAGCAGCTGGTGCATAATAGTAATAATATACATATAAATACGCAACAATAATAAGCAACGTATTTTCACTCTGCAGCGGGATTGAAATTCTTTTTTAACGACAGAATAACTTTGTAGGTATAGTGAAAAATAAAAATAAAAAACACTGTCATCGACGTCGTCGCAGAGAATATATGCGCTCATGATAATAATATTATATTCCTCTGTTTACATATATATGTATATATTATTATAATAATACACTGCCGCCGAGCGGTTATGAAAACTGGCTTTTGTGTTATGACCATGTTAAGTGTCGGACCGGAAGGAAACGCACCACAGGAAGAAAGGGGCTCCCGAGAGATGACCGCATCCTTTAGTGTAAGGGGATCGTTATCGGCCGCACTGTATGCGCGTACGACGCGACGAGGGTCGCGCTCGTTTATCTGGTCGAAGGGTTCGTACCGGAGAAAAGGTCTTATCTCTCTTGTGTACTGCACCCTCGTTTTACGATTCCGCGAAGAATTTCACTGATTTTATTCAAATGGCCTAAATGCGTGATGCTCGTTTCGGAGGGGTTAGAGGACACAGGGTCGTCGAGATTTCTATAAACAGCGGCGGCGGTTTCGGAACAAAGTGTCTATATTATAATATTATATCACGCACGCACATCGACTGGGTAAATTTCGTGCAAGCCCGGATTAAGATTTTTGAGGCCCCAATATGAGATAAAAAAATTATCTATAATTGTACTTTTATTCATATTAAGATAGGTATTTGGTGTTTTATTTTACGCATACTATTTAACGAGTTTAGTAATTATTGCAATATTATAATTTAATGTACATGGTGAAAAATTATAGAGGCTCCCAAAAATATCTGAAGTCCTGTGTCTCGGAACCATGATCCCCTCCTATCGCCACTCTACGGGCTTGATGTCGTGATCGACGTATATAATAATAATGTGTATTCGGCGCGTTTCGAATGAAAACAAAACGTAACGTCGATGTGGCCGAACTTAACATGATATACAATAAACGTATTATAGCCCATGGGCCGTCGCATAAAAAAGCAAAATCGAAAAAGTGAATATTTGAAATCGATATAATATGAATTATATACGAACAGTTTTGATCGATGAGAGCTATAGCATATTATATAATGTATTGTATAGGTAACAACATTGAATAATATTATATTATAATCACTCAATTATGGTAATACGACGACGTAATATCATCTATAAACTTATTTCGACCAACGGTCTCGACGTGGCGCGTTTTACTCGATAATTATTAACACGTTGTCGTACACGTGTAAAAATATACCGTCTGCGGCGACGGACGAAGCAGAGTTCGTTATTCGACCGTCGGAGCGTGCGGTTTTCGATGTACCGCGGTCGTGAATGGACCGAACACAAAAAAATGACCACTAGGCACAGTGAATTATTATAAAAAAATATGTATAGAAAAGAAACGGTAGATTATTGACCATGTCGTATTATTACAAGACGTGTACGTGAGTCGGACGTCGGCGGGGGCGTACTGATGCGCGGGGAACGCAGCGTCTCCTCCGCGCCAGTGTGACTTTCATTTCGACGTCATCGTCGCCGCGGGCATCGCCTTCGTCCGTCGGTCGCGCGCTGACCGGTCTAATCGCGCGTGATTAATCTCGACCTGACCCTATACGACAGCGGCGGCGGTTTATGTTAATTACCCTCAGCAAAACGCGGGCGGCGCGCGCGCGCGCGCAAAAAAAATTATTACTATCAAAATATCGACAATAATATTACGGCCGCTTGCGCCCACGCTTTCGCCGGACGCGCGCGCGCGCGTGTAAACGGAGTAGTCGGGCAGGTTTATCTAAGTATATATTATTATATTATGATATATAACCGATCCGGTTTCCGCGGTCGTTATACATATTAATATTGTTTTAATGATACAAGTCATATACATTATACGCATATTATAATATCTACACACATCGTCGGAACGAGAAAATAATAAAATATACTTTTCTCGATACAACACGTGTGTAAACACGACCACCAGACGCCGCGATTTAGTCATCATCGGCTTATATATTATTATAATACGCTCACGACGTCGTCGTCGTCGCCGCAATGCCGATACACGACGGTGACAACCGAATATACCAATAACAATAACAATAACAATGATACATGTTCGAGTCGGCGGCGGGGCGACCATGGCCGATCCGGCGTGTCCGTCCGACCGGGGTCCGCGCGACTGCGGTGGCGGTTGACGAGGAGCTGCAGACGCGCCCGCGCGATTCGTTCGCCGCCGGCCTTACACCGGCCATCACCGTGACGCCGACACGTCCAAACAATTTGACCACATCGTGAGAACCCGATTCGTTGTTTTTTTTTTTTTTTTCGGACCGGAGCGGAATAACAATAATAATAATACATCTTTCTTTCTACATAGGTGTTGTAGACATGTAATAGGTATACGTTTTCCCGACACGGACGCACACGTGACCTTTTTTACGTGTACACGATGTATACCCACTCGCGTATATACGGGGTGATCCATTTAACGTATGTCACTATTTCATTATTTCAGAATTATGTTTTTGAAAATTATCACTCTTACACGATTCGAAGTCATTTAAAAACAATATATTTTTACTTTTTATTACTCTTTCGAAGCGACAACATACATTTTTAATTTCATATTCTGAAGCAAAATATTTTTTGTAATACTTACGTAGATGTAAAAAAATCGAATTTTACGAGTAGCTATTATGAGTTATAACTTTATTTAAAACTTTGTAGGACGGAGTGGAGTGGTACACGGGGAGGCCCCGCTCGATATTAGTGCACTACAACAACTATAATATACAGCTCCACTCATCTAAACTTTAAATAGGTATTTGTAACTAATAATCTACGCTATTCCGAAATTAGATTTTTATAGATCCTAATTCTCCATACGATATTCTGTGAAAATGTATGTTGTCATTAAATTAAAAAAAATTTAAAAATATAGTAAAAAATAATACATTTTCGAAAAAAGTTGTTTCGTAACGACTCAAAAATTATGTAAAATATTTTCTAAAACTTTAGTTTTATTATTGAATTCATTATTGCCTTACGTCCAATGGATCACCCGGTATATATAAATACATATAAGTACTTTGCAGCCCCGAGGACGACACACACACGTGCATCGTCGTCGTCGTCACCTGCAGTAAGGCTGTACATATACGCCCGTTCGTCATGACGTGCTATCGTGTCGTCCGAACGACGACAAAAATAATAATGATAATGATAATAATAATAATATATCGTGTCGAGCATTGTTCGTATCCCATATATACGATCCGCCGCCGGCGTCGGTCGTCGTGGGCGTGTGAAATCATTATATTTTTCTTCCGTGAAATCGCACATTTTTTCCATCCAATGTACGTACCTATATCATGTATTATACTATTATAGGTACGTACATGGTGCATTATACTGCAGTGTGAGATCGTGCGTCTCACCCGCGCGAAAAGAATGCCACAACGACCGAGATCGCAGACCTGCAGCTCGGAACGACGTCTGCAAAGATTTTCGCGGGGCGTTTTCTCCTAGGCCCGAAACGGTTTTCCGACCGACGTTTTGCGGAGGAAACTCGCGTTAACGTTTGGTAACGCGTATAATATACATTATATTTATATCGTACATATTATACATTGAATTTTTTTGCTCCCGTTCTTAGGCGTCGTATCAATTAACCTCGATGGCCGCCACTGATGCTGCAGCATGTGCTGCCGAAACACGCAACGGCATTTAAGACTTTTTTTTGGCGGGTCGTCGTCGTAAGACCACTACGGTGTTTACTATAAGTATATAGACACGCACGATAGCCGTCCCGACAACTGAAGGATGAGATGTATGTATGAGAAGAACGAGCGATAGTAGTCGAAGAGAGAATAATAATATTATACAGCGTGTTTCGATCGCGAACCGTATAATAATAATAAGTATTTAATGAGCGTAGCTACAGCACGGTCTCGGTGAAAGGATTCCGTTTTTTTTTCCTCATCGTCTTTTCATGCCCGGTGTTTATTATATAAGTACTTATAAATATATATATACCTATACACTGTGACGTCGAACCGCCAATTAGAAAAAAAGTCAATATTAACACATTTTCTCGTAAATCGGTTGGATTCGAACGACCTGGCCGTAAATAATCTGACGGGATAATAGCCACTCTTGATCACACTTGGTTGATCACGAGAGTCTTACACAAATAACTAATTTATAAAACGATGTTTTTTTTTTTTTAGAACCAGAACAACTGCAGCTACGATACATTCTTGTTGGACGTAAAAATGATCTCATTAACTAGGTACACCTAATTGATTGGAATTTTATTATAATTTTGTTTTACCGAAGTTTGTTGCAGATGGACGACATAATAGCTTTACCGTATAGATCGCGAACGTGTGATACCTCGGTCAATATGCACATAATATACATTTCGAGTACGTAATTTGATTATATACAGTATTATTCGTGTAATCGTGGTGGCATACTAAAAATTTGAAGTATAATCTACTCTGTTTTCCACAGCTCGCGTTCATTAAATATTAATTAAAAATAAAATAAAAAGAAGCTACTCTTCGTTACGGTTCTAGGTATCGTTACGGTAAATTATTGTTATAAACACCAAAACTGGAAAAAAATTATAAATATCTCGTTATGCGCTCGTGCTCACGGGTCACCTGTGGGCCGTGAGGTCGTACCAGCAGCACAACGAACGGGAGCTCTCAACGACGCTCAGAGACACGTGAACCCACAGAATGTGTCCGTAATTGTAAGATTTTAAAGCGGTCGTAACAACTAAAAACAGCCCCTGGAATCTTTTTTCGGGGGTGGGGGGCACAGTTTTAACTACCACTCGTCATATTGAAATAAATTCAAACCGGAAAGGGTTCACCTATCGACGTAACTATAGGGAGTGCCTAGAGGGCTGGCTTAGCCCCACATAGACGATTTTACTTTTTAGCCACACCTGGTAAAAATCGCACAAAAAAAAAACTATCATGTGTTCAATGTGTAAAATAATTAATTATATTACTTATATTATATACCTATAATATCTACTAATATTGTAGATGTACCATGTACAAGTCTATACGTATGAGAAAGACTATCAAAATATATATAAATCGGTCGACTATATATTATGCCACTCGAAACACAGATTCAGTGATCTACAGGCTATAATGAATATAATAAACATAGATAGATAATAATTGAATAAGATTATATCCCTAATAACGAGGTTTTATAAATATATATATATATAGGCGTGAAGTGTTGTAAAATAAATTATAATATTTACTTATCGTATTGTTTATATTTTATTTTTAATGACAAATGGGAAGCTCTTACTTTAAGATTTTAATTTTGATTGTACAGGACTTCCTGTGACTGCTAAACTCTCAAGTGACCCCCTCATAATAATATGACGGGGAGGGGGCTTACTTCGAACTTTGGTTTTCTATGACTCTAGCCCCCCTAGCTGTTAATCCTTGTTTCGCCCGTTGGATTTACCTCGTCCCCGGACTCCGTGTGCGCGTGCCGGACCGCCTATAATATTATTTTGTATCACGTATTATACGTGATTATAAATATACCGTTCGGTAAACGGATCCGTTTTAATTGAATAATAATAATAATAACAACGCGACTTGGTTCGGTCGCGCGTGCGCCTGTAAACGCGTATATACATACGACTCTGGCGGTATATATTTAACGGTTAGCGCGCGCTCTCGGGTCGTTTGCCCTGCACACACGTACACATTACACACACACACGCTCATATAATATGATGTATATAGATCTGTATAATGTATTATGTGTATGTATATAGATAGGTGTGTAATGCGCAGGAGCCGTACACCTATAATACGCCCACGCGTCCGTTTTGCGGTGCTGCGGTGACCTCGCGGTCGCCGGACGGGGGCCACTGGGTCACAAGGATTTATCGTATGTATAACGCGGCGCAGGTTGCTAACGACCGCCGTCGTCGTCGTTTTTCACCCGAAGCGTCGAAAAGTAGAAAACGCACAACGCGCGTTAAATTTTAATAAATAACATATCATATATGTGTATACACGTGTATAATACATAGGTATATAATATATAATTGTATTATGTACATAATAATAATATATGCACAAGTAGTACGAGGTGTAGGACTTGTGTTCACGCCGCCTCCACCACCGCGGGTGTTTTCGGCCAGGTTTTAACGCTTTGTTAAAGCCTGTATATAGGTATATGCATTGAAGGTACTTAAACGCGCGCTTTTCTTTCCACGAACACGTTTCGTATTTAGTCTCAATCCGTTATTCAATCGGCGTTTAGTAATATTCGTTAAATAGCGTATCTATATATACGAATGCGTTTCGAAATCGGTTAGGTTTTAAAAACAAATTATAATATTATAGATACGTGCCGCGAGGACGTGTGTGTTTATATTAGCATGCGATGACTGAGATTTATCAGTTCGGGTGACCGGCGATTTCTCGGTCGTCTTGAAGAATAAACGACTATATGCACGAATATTTTGCGTATTAGTGATTTGTTATGAAATATTCGAGTTTGTACAATGTTCGTGTAAATTTGGAAAAATTGTCAAAATCGTATGTGGTGGACTGTGGTGCTGTTGTAATTATTTATAAATTGTAACGAACTACGAACTATTGAAAAACTAACCGTTTACTTAAAACGCATGCTATTAATTTTTATCGTTGTAAGAAATGTGTGTACACAGTTAATCTATAAAAAATACACAATAAGCCTGAGGCGCATTGGATTGATGACTTTGAGAATCCCACATGACGCGTGGTAGCCGTGAAGCAGAAGGTTTGGTGGCCAGCAAAATTTTAAGTTAAATCAAACAGAATAAGAATTATTAATGAATGTCCGAAAAAATCGGCTCGACTAGCGGTTGTCGACTTTGAGCACGTGTCCGCAGTTTTCCGCCTCAGTTACAAGAAACGTAATGCTATACCGGGTGATCCATTTAACGTTAGGCACTGATATTTTCGTTTTAGAAAATACCTTTTTAATATAATTTTTAGTCGTTAAAAACAACATCTATCTAAAATAAATAATATTTGTAACACTTTTATTTTGGACGAGTACCTATTTTATGAGTATTACAAGTATCTTAAGTTTTGATATAGGTCCACCACTTCACTCATATTAACATTAAATACTTATAAGTTATAAGCTTATAACTCATAAGTCATAAGCTACTTGTCAAAAATTTGATTTTTATAGATCGAAATACTCCGATTAATATTCTGCTCCGGAATATGAAATAAAAAACATACCTACCTATATGTTGTCGACCAAAAGAGTAAAACTTAAGAAATGATAACAACAAAATAGTAAATAATATAATTTTTCAGCGAAAATGTTGTTTTGAAAAGACTTAAAATAATTTAATATGTTAAAGAAGTGTTTTTAAAAACGTTATTGTTTTTTGAAATAATATTGACTGTCTTACGTGTTAAGCGGATCATTCCGTATCTATTCGGAAAAATCGATGGGAGTTATATCGCCCAACGAATCTCATTAGAACCTAGCGATCTGCACACTCACAGTTTTGCACCGGGTGGGAACAAAAGACTTCTTAACGGACACTTCTTAATGACCGCCTCCGCCGTACCGAAGAATGGAGTATAATAATAATATAATATATTGTCTGCGACGATCCGAAGTTATTTATTGTAAGTCGTCGCGTAAGTTACCCAAACCACGTTCGCGCGCGCGCGCTCAAGTACGGACGTCGCAACAACTGGTTTCGCGAGAGTTCGTTACAATAATAATTGAAAAAAAATATAGTTCGATCGTGAGATTTTTTTACGACCGTGCGATACCGTATACCGCGTCAGTTTCTGCTCGGTACATCGTATTATTATTACACTCGCTTTCACTATAAACGCTGCACATAATAATAATAATAATAATAATACGTAGTGCAGTATAACCGTCCGTGCAGCGTGGGTCGATAATATTTTATATTACTATGGTTATTATTTAAACGACCGCCGAGGCAATTATTTAGCGAGTCCGGTGACTTCGTCGACGGTATATGGTAAATGGTTTCGCGGCGGTTATCGACGACTATTGTCGAAAATACTCGTCTTCTTCGGCGTCCCTTTTTCGCTCGCTCGCGCGTAGGTCGTGGGAAAATTAAACTATCGGTGTACGTTATTATTGTTGTTTTTGTGTTATGTAGGACGCGAGGCTGCGATTGCGATCTCCGTCGTCGTCGTCGTCGTCGACGGATCCGGGATGAGCGCGCGCGCGGAAAAGTAGGACGTGCCGAGCGGGCGGGTCGACGGCGCTCGCGTAGGTATTATTATCGTGTACGCACACCGGCCACGACGAATCGTCCGGCTGTCCGAGGAGAGCGATAAGGCGGGCGGCTTGTGCGTACACGCACAAAACGTCCGTCCACTCGTCTCGTGGTCGTCATCGTGCCACATGACGTGTGGCCGGCGGCGGCAATCGCGCCTCGTCGTGACCGGCCGCGGTCTCTTCGCGAGTATTACGTTATTGTTACACGAAATTTACTTTAATATAGCTGCGTCGGTGGTACTACCACTACCCGCAGACTTGCCCAGGTTTAAAATTAATTCATCCATCTATGGATCGTTTTCCGTTTTTCCGTCGTATAATACGCACATCCGTAGTATCCGTGAAAACCCCGTCGAAATCGGTTCGTCCGTTTCGTAACCTTTCCTGCTGCAGGACAAACAGGCAGACAACTAAATGTATCTGTTCCTGTTTCCTGTGCAATATTGCCACATTTAATCGTGCACTTTAAAACAAATCACAGCGTAATACAATTTAAATAGGTAGGTACTTTGCATATTTTGTGCTATAATAATAAAAACAAAATCGTAAATAATGGCAAAAGGGTGAGGTAAACGATGTTTTTTGTCATGTTGTAATAGCGGAATGTATGCACATGTCTTTATGAGTGCCTTCCTGTATAGGAACACCGAACAGGCAACATATAATTTATGATGTTTTTCCAAAAATATCCCCGCTACTCATATTTATATTAAGTTTCCATGATTAAAAAAAATATATCAACAACTATTTTATTTTCCGCAATCTATGACAACCCTATGTTATAATAAGTAAATAAATATTCACAATCCTATCTTTAAAATGTGAATTTTGAAAATTCTTTTCTTAGTGCGCCCTTACATTGAGGTACGAAGGTACCATGACGATTTCGAGTTTCTGTTTCTATCGCAGTTTTGGCTTTACATTGATTAGTCAGCCAGGACATCTTATTTTATATAATATACAGATTTTAATATCTCGCTGTCAAAGCATGACTTACGGCCGACGAGAGAACGCGAACGCCACCGCGCTTGCGATTCCAATTACCGTGCGGTGGCGGTGGGAGGGCGTGGTAAATACCAAAGAACAAATTTTAGGATCACAACGAAAAATAGGGTGGCGATTGATGAGAAGCGATCGAAAATCTTCCACGGGAAAATGCTAGTCGTAAGCTTTAACATTGTATAATATAGTATAAAATATAGTATGTACCTATATCGACTATCGCGGCGGTGCTCTGCTCAGATTTAAACGACACGGCACGGCGTACTCGATTCGCGTACCTACCGAATATATGGTTAAATAGGTAATAAATACTGTCCGAGATGTACTGCTTCTGCGCTGATTGTGTGATAAATATATTATCTCGATAAAAAAATCCTCGACTTGGTGATTTGATAAGCCAATTCATTTTTGTATTTTATTTTATATAACATATTATTATATTGCGATCTCCGTCCGTTGAGAAAAAATATTCAAAATATACGCAACTCTTAGCGGGGCAAACTCTCCTCATTAGGATGCGCCGCGGGAAAGAAGACGACCAGCACGACGCTAGTAACAAGGAGACGAAGATAGTGTACGCGCTCGAGTAGAGGATGGAAAATAAATTCTCGCCGACTGAGAATCGTTTTCGGGATGACGTTTTGCCGCCCGAGTGAAAGCTGTAATGTTGCACGAGAACAGGTCGGACACGATTCGCGTGCCCGCCGGCCAAACGAAGACTACGCGGCGACGACTTTGTTTATATATAATAATATTATGTATATAGGTACGTTTAATGTGCATTATTGTTAAAACCATATTCTTGCGACTTTCTACACGCGACGCGCGTTATCGTTTCCTGCGACTTTGGGCTACGTGACGGCCGATCACTGAATACTGCTTCGACTCGCGGTATTTAATATAATACCTACCTATCGTCGAGCGAAAAAAGCGAATATCTATTATACTTTCTAAATTACTGCATGTTCGCGACGTCAGCGTACCAATATTACACGTCGCTGCAGTGTGTACCATCAGGGATGGCGTAAGACGGGCTCAGTAAAAATTGTGTGCCCACGCATATGAAGTCACAAAAAAAGTTTTAAAATCAAAAGCGAGTTACCACCTTCCCGCGGTGCTAAGGTGTATATTATGATTGTTGTTCCTTAAAGTTCTATAATGAAGTGGACTTACCGGTGGTGAACAGGACGATGGCTTTCAGACAACTGTACTCGGCGGCGTCTACGTGGAGGGCTTTGAGTTTCTCCACCTGCTCCTGGAATATGCGTATGTGGTCCATGAAAGCGACCACTCGATCCGCGGCCATCGGAGACGCATGCAGCCCAGCCGCGGCCAACAGCGGGGCAACGTGCAGTGGCATCGAACACTGTGACGCGTTCAGTACAAACAGTTCGCTCCAAACGAGCCTCAGCAAGGCCACTTGGTCAGTCACCTGCAAGCACACACAATACCGTTTAAGTTAGACATATACAAAAACGACAAGCTCGCGTGTTTCAAGTAGATGTATAATAGGCAACAATATCAAAGCTGTTTGAGCCATACGTACATTATTTCTTCTAAACGCGTATACGCACGATGGTTTAAAAATATATATAGTTATAGTAGGCCTACTCAACACGTGTTTATTTAAATGTTAATATGTCCTATAATTGTCATGTTTTTACACAAATAATAATAATATGTAAAACAATAGGTATTTAAACAAAAAATTAAAATTTTAATAGTAGATAATTAATACTAAAACAATTTTTAAATTAAATCAAACAATTTAAATTAATTATACATATTTTTTCTAACCGAGGAATACCTTGGGAGTGGGAATGGTTAAATTATAATATATTTCTCTCCCTCACCTGCAGGTCTGGGAAGAAGGGTATGTTCCGAGCCCACTCAACAGCACTAAAAAGCAGCCTGGCGGCCAGCTCGCATATGTTGTCTATGCCCATGATGTTGTTTGGTTGCATACACTGTCCGTACCTAGACGTCGGGTAAGGTTCAGCTCGCAGCAGCAGTGATATATAGGAGGACAGGTACGAGTGGCCGTTGAGTCCGACGGCTCCAGCGGCAGCGGCCGCGGCCGCTGCTGCCTCGCCGTTGGCCAGGCACAACTGACCGGGAAGTCCGGTGAGCCCGGGTGGCTGACTGGCCGGAACTCGACCTCTCTGAACGGCTGTGGAAAAAGATATGCAGACAAACATTAGCTTATATACTATAATATTATTATCGTACAATTAAGTTATATATTATATTATTATTACAGTCCTCGATGACGCAGCCAAAGGCCAAAGCATTCCTCTATACCGAGCAAACATTTCTAATTTCACACACATCCAAAACATACAACCACCATCAAAACATCATTCTTGAAAATATCAGAAGACAAACAAACAGCGCAACCACTAAAAACCAAATAAACCAGTGGCGCAACCAAAGGGGGGGTCCCCGGGTCCAGACCCCCCTTGAGTATTTATAAAATGGAACATTTTTTAATTAATTTGGGAATATAATAATATATTGTAAGTATAATAAATTTTGTTTGGCGTTATTGAGATTTTTCCTTAAGGCAACTGCTACATCCGGCGATGAAAGTTTTATATTAGCAAGAGAAAATTGTGGTAGAAATGCACAATACATAAGTTGGAAAATACAAAATGAAATTGTTAGCATTTGTTATGAAATTATTTCATCAAAAATTGTAAATAGAATTAATGAAAGTAATTTTTTTCAATAATAGCGGACGAAACCGCTGATATATCGGGTACTGAACAGTTTGCTCTATGTGCCCGTTATTATGATAAGAAAAACAAAAATATTCTTGAAGATTTTTTAAAATTTATTCCAGTACATGATGTGAGTGGTAAAAGTTTAGCGAATCATATAATTACTGAATTAAAAAAATTGAATGACGATGTAAACAATCTACGAGATCTTGTGAAATCAGAAATTTTACTATGGAATCGTTATCTAGATGATAGTAACATTAAAACAAAAAATGCCATCAACATATTGAATAATTGCAATTCAGATTTATTTCCAAATGTTTTTAAGCTTTTGCAAATACTGGTCACACTTCCTGTCACATCTTGCGAAGCTGAAAGATCATTTTCTACACTCAAACGCATTAAAACTTAAGAAACTCAACGTCCGAATCGAGATTGAATGGACTAGCTGCTCTCAATATTCACTATGATATTGATGTCAAGTCCGAAGAAGTAATACAGCGTTTATCGAATTTAAAGCGTCGTTTAGACTTTATTTTATAATTGTATTTGATATATTTTCATTATATTTTTTTTTATATATACATTTTATTATTAATATGGTAACACAAATAAAAAATACATTTATTATTAACACAATTATTTATGTTTATATCTGTTGTAATATAATTTTGGGCCCCCCCCCCCCCCCAAAGGATATTTCTGGTTGCGCTACTGAAATAAACCACAGATAGAGGCATAGACAAACTAAAGTCTGCAACTCTATATAGGCCAGCCCACTCAAATTCAAGTCCAAGATGACACGGGGGCAATGGACTTTTTTCTATAACACGAAAACTATCGAGGTATACATAGTTTGGTACAATATTATACAGAGCTATTCAAAATCAATCGTCGTATACTTTGCACCGTGGGCTTCATTTGACACACGTCATTTGAATATGATTTAATATATAGGTATCGGCATATGTATTTGTATTTTCTTCATCAATTTACTACCGAGTAAATGATTATACTACATTACTATTACCTAGGTAAATATTATTATTTAATATGTATATTTTTTAACGTTTTTGTATGAATGCGCCAGAGTGCCACAGTACACTGAGATACTGCAGCACACTTTCGTGTGTTATTATTATAATAATAATAATTGTATACAATTTCGCCGAAGGAGTTTTTGGCAAGCATAAATCCCGTTTAATGTCTAATCGATTATCACGACGAATAATTTTTTTCGTATATTAATGCGGAGATTATTGCGCGTTGAACATTTACGAGTGATTCGTTTTTTACTAAATAATTTCTAACAAAGATCTCGTCTCAAATGGTAAATCCCAATCGGACATAGGTCCGCTTAACGAAAATTGTGTCCAAACACTTTGATACACATCAGACACTTGCCGACGACATCGCGACATACCCTCGGCGATCACAGGTAGAAAATAATACACGCGATATTGTAATAATATATAACGACCCACCCTTGTCGATACATATTATACGCCGCATAATGCGCAGCTGTTGCGGATGGCGTCCGGTTTTCCGCAGAAGATTCCCATCAATTATCATTTATCGCAAGGCGCAAAACCGATCGAACGAGTTCGAACCCTTGACCGACGTCGGCCTAGTCGTCCCGTGTGAAGATGTCCCGTATGGGAATTTAATATATTAATAATATAATAACGAACCGATATTCGCTCCGATCGCCGAACCTGTTTAGATCCAGTTATCGATCCCACGGAACAAGCCCACCCGTTACCCACCGCACTGCACGCGGCGGGGTGGTGACCTCACGCGCCCCTACGAAATAGTGGTGGCAGTGGCGGTGGCGGTCTTTACTCTTGTTTGAGTTTTCACAAAACGTGTTTTCTTTGTACGCCAGCTCAATGTACGCTGCACTCATATTATATTATATAATATCAAATATATCACTGATTGGTTCGATAAAGTTTTGTCAAAGTCCGTTGGAAGAAAAACGAAAATTCTAAATTAATCATATCTCAACACGCCACTCCCCTCCTCTTCACCGAATGCTCTGCAGGACATCTGTCGCAGACGACCCTTGTGTGTGTGGTTTATAATAATAAATTTTATACGCCGTCTCGGCGGGACTGGAGCATCGAAAAAACCGTCGTTGAGCGTCATTGCAGCCCCTCCGGCGGCAACGACAGCTTAGAACGTATCGTTTGTCCTACGAGATTTTTTCGAAATCTCCCCGCACAGTGTATAAATTAACGTGTCAAACGTCGTATCAGCGGATATATAGTTATTATTTTTAACGTCTGAGCTCCCGAGAGACCGATAGTCCCGGAAGGATCGAAAGAAAGTTGAAAAAATGTATATACACATAATAATATAATATATATTATAACACTTCATTTTTTTTTTCGATACGATCTCGCTCTAACGTTGAACCACGTGCTATTATACTGTATAATATAGATCTTGGTACGAAGAAAATATAACAACATAATAATATGAACACATTATACATCCGCATAACGATACACATTAACGGCATTTGCGGTTCGTGACTGCAGTACCCTATAAAGCGGCTTGAAAACATTTATGACAATATAAGTTGTTATTTTATGCATAACTAAAAATGTTTTCGTTATTTTAAGTTTTTATAACGTAATACTATTGCACATATAAATTCAAGAGGGACAGTTAATGAAAAAAAAAAAAAATAACTTGACCGAGTTAATTAACGTTTTGAACGTTAAATACCTTTTGTAAGTCAATATATAGTTACTAAATAATATATTTATAATTTAACTCTATAAAAGTTTAAAGTTAATTCATTATTTTTAATTATCGTCAGGGTCACACATTTAATGATTGTGCAACATTCAAATTTTTTAGATAACTATATAAACGTTTTATTACAAATTCATGCAACTATTCCTTGTTATTTCACGCATTGTTATGTATAAATATATATTATATAGCTCAAGCAATTATAAGTTTGTTCTACTAAATTATTATCTAAATCAAAAAAAATATGATAATATAATATAATTTATTTGTTTACTTTTATTTATAATCATTGTCTACAGCGTGATAAAATAATCAAATATTTTATTTATTTTTATTTTTCATTTAATTTCTAACCACATGAAATATAGATTTGTATAACTATGGATTGAACATGACATTCCCGTTATAATAATAAATATATATATTATATTTGAAATTCAATGAAAAAAGCTAAGTTATTATCGAGGATATTATATGTATCATAATCTAGTTAAGTCATCAGGTCGATTAAATAATTACTAAATAATTATTAGTTAGAGAGCATTAACGGTTTGACTTTAACTAGTTAATCGCCGCACCTTTGCACATAATATATCGTTTTGGCAAAAAAAAAAACTATCGGAGATCGCCCAATATAGAAACGTAATAATAATTGTTGTGTATTTTTGGACAACTGCCGCGCAACAAAATCGTTTATAATATATAAACTCAAAGCAGATTCCACCGGCTTAGTGCTGCTGCAGTTGCGTAAAGTTACGAAAAACCTAAAAGTCATGATTCCAATTAATGTCTATATAGTGTCTACCGCTTTTTTTTCCACGACCGTTCGATTATTATGATGGAAAAAAACTATAACACGGGTGTACGCCTATGTGTCCCATATATAGGAATGCATAATATATTATGTATAAAATGTGCTCGATCACCGCGCGTGTTTATTTTATTTTTTAAATTTTTTTTATTCTTCCGGTCGGTCGCTACACTGCAGCCACACTGTTATAATGTACCGATTTATATTGTGCGCAGTTCGAGAGGGACCCGATGGTGGTCGAAATAGAGATCATCGTATCGTCGTGAAACTTTCATTGTATGCGCGAATAAGACGCAACGATACTCCGCCAAAAAAGGTTCGTTCCGTTCATTACGCACACATATTATTATACGCTTTTAACGAGACACCGCAGTCGACGGAAAAATATATTATTTTAATATAATATATTATATTGCACACAAATATCATGTGTGTATGTGTATATAAAATATTTAAAAAAGTATCTGACAATGGTCTGCGTGCGCGATTTTAACGCCCTTCGGTTATGTCTCATTCGTATATAATATAATATTATAAATATGCGTAAGACCTCCCGCGCGTGTCTCCTTCGCACTACATCACTTTTTATGGCGTTAATGAAAGTCTGCGAACACACACATGCATACACTTATAAATCGCATTAAAGTCGTTATGGTCATCGACGAGGCAGACTATTATTATATTACTCGTGTCGTATCTGCTGAGAATAAGTCGAGTTGCAGCTCTCGCGCGCACTCTTCGAATGGAATATTTAGACATATATTATAATACCTAGGGGTATACGATATTTTGTCATAACAATAAAACGACGACGGCTAGTTAAAAAAGAAATAAAAAAACATGCTTGTATGGTTATTATAACAATATTATAACGTCCAAAAAAGCGGCTGATACTTACCGCGCATAATAATAATATATTGAAAAAGAAATATCATATAGGTATGTAGGTGTGTATTAATTTATTATAATATTTGAAAAGCCGAGTGGAGTTGATGTAAAAAGTTAAATGTGTAAAGGTATTTTTGTGGTGGAACCAAACTATATACACGTAAGTATACCTAGTTTTAGAGTAGTACCAATAATACGTTTTTAAGAAATCGAATATTATTCGCGAGTCTTAGTCGTATGGTTTTCGACGAAATTTCACGTCCCCAGTCGACCAACAGCGATTTGTTCCGGACACACGGTCGTGAGACTTGACACACGCAGTTACCTATGTATTATTATATACATGTACTATATAACTACTAATAAGTAATAGCTATATATAATATTATATGGTCCTCGCGGAGGCGGTGGCGTTAATACGTTTTTCGACGACTGGCAGGCGGTCACCCGAGGGGGACAGCCCTATTAACGTGTCGTTTCGGTATCAAGTGGACGTGTAATACACCGTGTTCGAATCGATTCCATAAAGCGTCGTCGTCGACGTCATCGTCCGAACCGCCACCATGGGTGGCCTTATCTCATTTGAACCGTCATAATACGGCGACGACGTGCACACACACACATATAACACGCAGACACATTAGGTACACCTATATACGCCCTCCTATACGAGACGTATAATATTGTATATTATTATATAGGTAGGTATGAAAATATTTAATATCGTAGCTGAGTTCTAGTTTTCCCGGGCGACGACGGTTCGTTTTTTCGCATGAAGAATCCATTTTCCACAGCCCGGAGAGACGACCGCGACCGGTTGACGCGACGTGTGACAATATAATAATATGGACGTGACGAGAAAATGCGACACAGTCGTGAGAGATATATTATAGCATAGCGGAGAGAGAGGACTTGCATCGTTGTTCGGCTGTATAATAGATAGTAATAATATAATATATGACGATTATGCGATGATGGCGTGTATAAGTGTTTTATTATATTATTATAATATACTGTTGTTATTGTAAAGCGTCTTTTATCGCGTTTTCTTTTTTGCAACAATACTATAATAATACGATATAAAGACGATCTAGCAAATTCCGCGTGGGGCTCAAATCGGAAAAATAATGTAGAATAGGAGCTTTGTTAAATAAAAATAAATTGTTATTCTGGCGTTCTGCAAATAAACGTAATTATAATCGTGACATACATCTTATACCTCCCCCACCACTCAATACACCCCACTAAAATGTGTTTAATATACTAATTAATTCCAAAGTTATAATATAATACATACGGTAGACACATACAGATTACAAATGTGTAATGATAATGTCTAATAATTGACCAGGGATGAACATTTAAGGACCTACTCAAAAACAGTAAAAATATATTGCTCGATTCAAATTTCAAAAGCTACTTATCCGTAAAATAGAATTAAAGATACTGCTATGGATAATATAGATTATGTTATACACTTATACGTAACTAAATAGTATAATATATAAGCACAATTATAAAATATAAATAACGTGAACCCTCGACATACTTAGGTACAGTGTTGACAAATAAACTCAAGTCCACACTAAAAAGAAATTTCCTATTTGTTTATTTGACAGCATCCAGCGACCAGCATAGGTACTACACAATAAACCGAACTATACAATCCTATATTGGAGGCACCTATCTAATATTGTCAAACCACATTTGAAAAACATTATTTCGGTCATCTGCAGCTCATCCTTGTCATCCGTTTCAGCAAAAGGTACCAACAAAATGGATCTCCATCGATCAACGTACCCTCCACACACCGATTCGATAACTGCCGGTTAGTTTTACAGGTAACTAAATATTACATACATATAATACAACTATATCTCATATAAATGTGTATAATAACGATAGTATACAGGGTGTAACAGATAGAACTGGCTTTTGTTCTAATCAATATTTAAAATTGTTTTTGTATATATATAATTTATAGTCACCCGCGTTACACATATATTTTACAAAAAAATTTTTTATTTTTTAACACTGAAAATAAAAAAAATAAATATGATTTAAATTTATTTGGATATATTCAAAATAGCCAATTCGTGAATCTGATTATAAGAAGAATTTTTATAGTAAAAATATTTATTCAAGTAAAGTAGTTTATTTTTTAGAATTTGTTTAAACATCTATATTTTTTTGATTAAATAAATTTGGAA
The DNA here is from genome assembly GCA_949089665.1 of Macrosiphum euphorbiae. NCBI lineage: Eukaryota > Metazoa > Arthropoda > Insecta > Hemiptera > Aphididae > Macrosiphum > Macrosiphum euphorbiae. Next base: position 13,875,385 of record CARXXK010000004.1, on the reverse strand, counting down.
CGTAATAACTTTTTTCTTAAATTGTTTACTAATCACATAGTTTTAACAATTTTTGTCATACGTTTAAGTAGCATAATTTTTTTTTTTTTTTGGCCGTTCTTTCTGTTACACCTTGTATAACGATAATATTTTGTGTGCGTGTGTAGACCGCTATGCGTGCGGCTTTGAATATCATAAGGTACCTATCTCTGCAAGACTACGATGATACTAGTGCGCCGGCGCGTGCAGTATGTGCGAGAGCGCGTACATCGGCGGCGGGGCGGCCTTCACCTTCGACTATTCCCCAGTACGTATATAATACACACACAAACAGGTTCAACTATCCTCCTCTCCACCCCGACCACCATCACTCACGATCTACAGCGGTGCGATACACGGCTACCTCCGGCCGTATGCATTATCATTTATCACTTTCGATTTTTTTTTCTCGTTTTTACGCCGCCGACGCCGTCACTATATCACCGTCGACGGATATTGTAAACATTGTTTAGAATAAAAATTTTCGAGATATAATTCCGATACCTATTTTATAATAGTAATAATATACGCCACCCGCGTTACATATTATATTTGATACTATTTGATACTATATAACATTTATATATTATATATATTTTATTTTCATTTCATTATATTTTTTATTATACAGGGTGATTTTTTTATCGAAGAACACTCATTATTTCAAAAAGTATTAATGTTTAAGAAAATATTTTTTTACATAGTTTCAAGTTGTTAAAAAACAATATTTTTATTAAAAAATTATATTTTTAAATATTTTTTATCCTTTTAATTTTTTAAGTTTTTTACTTTTTTGAATGACAACATCTAATTTTAATTTGATATTCAAAAACAGAATATTTTTCTGATTATTTTAATACATAAAAATTGAATTTAGGGCAAGTAGTTTATGAGTTATAAGTATTTAAAGTTTAGATGAGCGGAGTAGAGGACAAACATTTCGCGGGGTAACCCCGTACCACTCTACTCCGCTCATCTAAACTTTAAATACTTATAACTCATAAACTAATTGCCCTAAATTCAATTTTTATGTATCGAAATACTCAGAAAAATATTCTGTTTTTGAATATCAAATTAAAATTAGATGTTGTCATTCAAAAAAGTAAAAAACTTAAAAAATTAAAAGGATAAAAAATATTTAAAAATATAATTTTTTAATAAAAATATTGTTTTTTAACAACTTGAAATTATGTAAAAAAATATTTTCTTAAACATTAATACTTTTTGAAATAATGAGTGTTCTTCGATAAAAAAATCACCCTGTATATATAAAATAACATCTAAGTACCTATTTGAACGAAAAGTCGCGAGGTTGATTTTTGGCCCCTGCATAGATAAGAATACAGGAGAGTGGAGAATCAGACACAATCTGGGGAGCTATATCAGAAATCAAACATAGTCGACGATATAAGAATGATGCGCCTCTCTAGGGCTGGTCACGAAAAGAAAGCGCCCTCATACACAATGCACTATGCGGCTCTCCGGAAGGTGTAAGACCACTTGTTAGACCAAGGTTGAGGTGTGAAGATCAGGTGTCAAAAGATGTGGAGCGGGTTGATGATTGGCGAGTCTTAGCGGAGGATAGAGAGAGATTGCATATGTATGTCAGTTTGGTCTCAAAGGCCGTCAACTACGATGAAGAAGATTATATACATATTATTATGGTATACGATTGCGGGCGTTGATCGATGGACTTCTACATACGAACGCACCCGATTTCCGATCGAGAGAAACTTATTTATTGAATAATATAATATAATAATATGTAATGTCGACGGTTAAAAGATCGATAAAAACTGATCTCAACGTTATAATATTTTTATTTAGGTCGATACCCACGAGTATATCCAGTCGGCGAGATCAATACCGATCGGTATTATTATTACCAGACATTGGAACGTTGGAACGTCGTCGATCGGACGATAATGGTATGTTGTAAACGGGGAGGACCCGACAATATAATTCAAGCCCGACAATTACTATCGTGAAAATAAAAAAATCAGCGTAATAATAATGATTGCAGTGTTGTACGGCGCCGTCGTATGCGCAATAGAACAATAATATTTAAACCACCTATAGCAGACCGGCTATAATTTAATGTATGCGCGAAAGTTCGAAATTTATCATTGTATATTATATTTCAATCTCAATGATAATACGAGCGCGTTTGTTATCGTTCTCCGAGAGCCTAATGAACCGGAATTAGGAAGAGCGCCATCCCGCTTTTCGTGGGTATATTATATCCTCTTCTCTGGACGAGATTAAAATACGTCTTTTTGGACCCCAAAGCCGTATTGCCGTTGATTATTATTATCATTATAATATTGTAAGTGTGCAACACGACGTGGTGCTAACGAAAACCATGAGATATGATAACGCAATGAATAATAATAATAATAATAATATTGTAATACATTACAATATCATAACAACTACTAACAAGTGACGTAATAAAAGATCGTCGATCAGAAACCAAGCTAATGTCGTAGTCGATAAATTTAAAGCTTAAACGTGAGAGGATTACGATAATGTTATAAATTCAAAGACATTCAAGAAGTTCCAATAAGCAGTACCTGTCGTAAACATGTATATACAATATATTATAGGTAATAATAATGTCTCCGCGACGAGGTCGGATATACTGCTCGATCGCCGCCCCGGGATCTATACGTTGAGTTAAATTTTTTCAAATTTCTTCCGCGTACAAAATGTATGTACCTATACATTACAATACCGCACGCGCCTCGCACTAATACAGGTGGGTATATTATAATATCGACTTGTCGGTGTTGCGAAATGATATTGCGCTCTTATCGTCAATAAATTGAAAAAAAAAACATTATTACTCTTCCGAACGCATAATTATTTCAATAGGTTGCGAAACACTACAGATTTTATTTTTTATTTTCGTATTTTCGAACGAATATATTTGTATCACTATACGATTATTGTATTATATATTATTTATTATACTATTATTATTCTAATTTGTATCGCACACTACACTAGTACACTACGCATGATAATATAATTCACAGCTATACTCTCTGCAGCGTATACCTAACAACAATTTAATATTATAATAACACGAAACTACCTATATATAATATATTATAGGTACCACTGTCCGCTGTACCAGCTGTCTGCGACTGATCATTCCGAGTATTAAATAATGTTGCAGTAACTATAATAGTATAATATGTGCAATATATATATTATTATATAGCCACAATTACGCAAGATTTGATTTCTGATCGAGTTGAGACGTCGCACATAAAAAAATATCGTATAAATAATAAAAAAAAATAAATTCTAGCCTGTGTCTCTTTTATTTTTACGATCTTACATGTATATAGGTAAGCGATAGTACACTATATTCGTGCCCACGCCGACATCGCTCGGAGATTGCAAGACAGACAAATTGGCAGACGGTCGACCGCGACATGAAGTATATTTAGGTATAATGTTATACTATACACGTACTACAGTGTCTGAGTGCAGAAACGCAGTTTTGCGGTAAGAATAAGAATATATTATAATAATTATTATTATCGTAGGTATATAAAGCGAGACGGGGAACGAAAACACGTGTTTAATAAGACATAATAATAATATAATATGTAACTGTTTTTTTGACCGAGTTTTCAAAACTAGAATCGCACGCAGACTGCTGCACAAGAGTGTTGTAGAAATCGTATGCCTCGTAACGGTATAAACGAAATATATCGCCCACGCATTAGTAAATTACATATTATATTATGTATCTATATATAATATAATATATATATATTATATTGGCCGAGTGGTCGAATGGAGTTCGATGGTTGCTCAACGCCGCCGCGTATACAATAGTCATAATATAGTAATAGTAATAATAACACATATATAATATAATATATAATAATACGAGTAATATAATACGCAATACTCCAAGTCCGCTGCCGCCGCCGGTCGGTTTGTAGCCATATAATATACTTTGTGCTCAACGAGAGACAGAGAGAGAGATATTATAATAACAATAATAATAACAATTTCTTATATTATTATATACAGACACACACACTCGCGTAGATAGAGTGAGATACGGTTGCACGATAAACGATTCATCCGACAAATGCGCCGCAGAATATTGTGCGGCGGCGGCGTCGGCGGTGGGTCGGTGGTCGGTGACGCAATACCGTTTTTCTGTCACGACCGCCGGGGAAAAAAAATAAAAACAAAAAGTATAATATAATATAATACTCCGAGCGCAGGAGATTCAAATGAGTCGGCGGCTAGAGGTTAGGTCGAAAAGCATAATATATTTTAATATTATAATATAGCTGGTGGTAGGTATTGCACATATGTAAAAACGAGATGAAAAAAATCTTATATTATTGATATCATAATATTATATTATTCGCTTTGTCCACCACACTCGTCGTCGTCGATAATATCGCGTTACTTTTCTCTTTCTCACCTCGTATATGTATATAGTTACCTATATATTATACGATTTACAGATAATTCGATTCCGATACACACGCACTTGTTGTTGTGTACCTATATATAGTAAACGCGCGTAATGTATACCGCGGTATATAAAATATCATTCTCGCGCGAGTGTGTGCGGATTATTGGCTCGCGCTATATTTTATTTATTATGGATATAATGTGGCCGGGTATAGAGGTATATTACACACAGAAGCCGGTAAGGTACACCTCGACGGGTCGCGTAGGAGTGAGATCGACCGCGGGGGCGAGACGGATGCCCGAGGGAGAGCGAGAGACCGGCCCCGTGCGAATCGAGTAAAAGTCCACAACATATAATGTTATATAGGTACCTAGGTATAGGCACACACTCGGCGTAGAGACCGCAAGACAGATTAGATATAGCCGAAGGCGACATTATACTATTGAGCACGAGTGTGTGTACGTATTATTATATTATTATACACGAATAACACGCGTAATATAATATTTATATGTCTGTGTCTGTGTGTCAGTGTGTGCGTGACTCGAGCAATTAACGGATCATATATATATATATAAGTAAATATGTGTATATAAAAGCATATAAAAGTATATTAAGAGGTATATATTATTATACTTACACATACCTGTACCTACATATGTATAAATATCGTATGGATATACTGAGTTTTCACAAATCGCGGTCTGTGTCGCCGTTTTCTGCGCACTCGAAGTAAACTCGTATATATATCCTCCTCTCCTCGAGAGTGTGTTTTATGTTTTTTTTATATACACATATATATTATATTATAATAATTATAATAATATATAATACTGTGTGTGTGTGTGTGTGTGTAGTGCACATCACTGCAGCAGTAATTGGTTTCACGGTGAAGACGCGCTCGACGACGGTCGTGCTTGGAAAGCGGATAAGGAGAAACGGCCGTACATAATATTATATTATACCGTTTATACCTACGTATAGGTATATACCAACTATATTGTACCCACATACCTACCTATAATACGTCTTGTATGTACAGGTACCGGCGGTGTGCGCCTGACGACGATATATAAATTATATGGCGGCGAGGAGGAAAAAAAAATTAATAAATGATTGTTTTTGCGGATTCACCGCGTGTTCTTGTGTACCTACCCATAAAATGTAAGATGATGCACATTGCACGCGTATATTATCGTCTTTCGTTTTCTACACTCGTACCTGGTATGTGTTATACCTCTATATACGCGTTTCCCAGATAGAGTTGGTTTTCGAACGCCTCGTGCGCACGTTTTAGTCGACCGTCGGCTGCAACAGTGTCTATGCGCGAATACGCCAAAACACGACGCTTATAACGTCGTGCCTACTCATGTCCACCTGCCTATATAGTATACGTCTTATGTACCTACAACTGCAGTTTTGTGGCGGTAAAAATTTAAAGGGAAAAACGGTATTTAAAAAGGTGATTAAACCTCGACGCGGAAATGGAGACTTCCGCGTGGGTTTTGTATGTGATTATAATTGAGACGTCTTGTACAAGCAATACACCCTATACAGGGTGTTGCACGATAAATGTGTCAAACTTCTAGAGGTGTTTCTACACCTCAAATGAAACAAAAAAAAGTCCGTATGACCCCTGCCTTAAAAAATAATTGTTGTTAGAAAAAACTGAATTTTTTTAAAATTTCGACATTTTAAAGTTTTAAAACATTTGTGCTATTCTTAAATTCTTTTTACCCAAAAAATCAGGTGAGAACCTTGTAAGATATGTTTTCCTAATCCCAATTTTATGAGCTTTTCGTCCATGTATTCAAATTAATTGTAGTACCTACGATTTAGCAGATTTGAACATTATTATGAATCAAACTTGCGTTTAACCAAAAAAACACAAAAATGGAAATTATCACCCTTATTATTGATAATTCGACTATGGTCATAAGGACTTTTTTTGTTCCATTTGAGGCTTAGAAACACCTCTAGAAGTTTGACACATTTATCGTGCAACACCCTGTATATGTACAAGCTAGCACTAAAACGAAACCATTTACTCTGAAAATATCGATTCACGATTTTTCGTGTATTCGCATGGGAACGTGTGCGGGGTGAGGGAGAAAGAGTATTTAACTTATTAGAGGATATAAATAAAATAATATATACTATTACGATATTATATACATGGGTATAGTTTTAGGCTCGAGGCGGCGGTTACACTGATCCTACACCAGTGGAGGGGAAGTGTGTGTAATACAGAAACACTAATCAATGTAGTGAGTGCGGCGGGCGTCGGGCACGTTTAGTCGCGGCCACTTCTTCCCTCGTTAACGCACCAAACTCGACCTTCTCGAATAGGACGATTTCACGGATATTGCCCTCGACCGGAGTCTCGTACGGGTCCCAGTAGACCGTGGCGGACGGTACATCAGTTATATTGGTTATATTATATATTGGAGGTGGCGGAGGTGGTGCTGCGATGTGTAGGTATATGCGTTGAAAAAATAACAAATCTCGAGTATATAGTTACCTACGTTTTTTTCACCCTGTTCCTCCGTGAAATCGTGTTCACGTAATATTATGTGATATAGTGATATAGTTGGACGATTATAATATATTTTGAGGCACGGCGGTTGCAGTGATGTGGAGGGGACGAAAAAAATTGTGCGTGATTTGAGATGACTCGTTGAAAACATTTCCACGCTATAATGCACGGAATCCTCCTCTGCAGAATGATACCGTTTAGGTTTATATAATATAAAAAGGCATGCACAACTACAACAACTTAACTGCAATACTATTACTATATTATACTAAATTTACGCGTCTATATTTAAACGATAGGGCCTCGAAATGGCGTAGTGGTCACCAGCTTGTCTTTGGAGGTCGAATTTTGAATTTTTTTTCTAAATTTTCTCTCTATAGTCTTCTATTATATAATATCAATACATTATACTACATCATACTACATAGGCACTTATTTCTACGAAATTTTACACGCGCGATATAGCAGTCGATTATACGCGCATTTCACCGCGCTATAATCATTATACCTCCTATATATGTTTTAGTTCTCACGTTGTGTTATTATTCGACGAGACGATTTGATTGAAACCCATACACGACGAAAACTACGACGACGAGGACGACCAATAGACCGCCGATTTGACACGGTGTGTCTTTATATCGACGTTCGGATCTCTATTATAATTGCTATTCACGTTACTCTCATCTCTCGGTTCGACCTCTCTGTCCTTCTCACTATGTGTTTGTCTCTCTCTCGCTCGTTATTATTATTATTATCATCATCATACTACACACTAGGCATACCTATACCTTGTAACTTATAACGTAATAATTATTATTATCGTCGTGGGACGGTATAATTTATGATTTTATTTTTTTTCCTACCTTCTCTGCGCATGCCCATTTTTAGGCACTTTTTCAGCCGACAGTACTGACATTGGTTCCGGTGGTGTTGGTCGATGGGACAGTTCCGGCTGCCCCTGCACGAGTACGTGAGATTCCGGCGGACGCTCCTCTTGAAAAAACTTTTACAGCCTGTAAAACAGAAAACAGAAAACGGTTAACGCGATTATATTATTATGATAGGTCGTATTAATTGATTATCGAAAATCAGCACGCGGACATAATAATAATAATAATAAATAATATGTATTGTTAACATAGCAGTTGTCGTAAAATGAACTTTCTTTGGGCGTTTGTTTACACACAAATCGCATAATAACACGCCAGCGTTTCATAATATTATAATAATATGTAGTTTGACAAGTATATCAAGTTACGTTGTTATAAACCAGTCCGTTACCCGAGTACCTATATATAGTGATTAAGACATTTAATGGACAACTAATATTCATCTATCACTACGTTAAAAAACACGCGTCGTTTAAACGTGAAATCTAATTAGTAATAGTTCAATTTTTAATATACATATATAAGCCATATAGGTATAAATATATTAAATTCTACATAATTAAATTGTATACCAACAGGATTTTAGACCGCGATATAATAAGGAAATCAGTAAACCCCATTCCTCGTTATTTGATAATGTAACTTTTCTATTGTGCTCATCGATGAAAAATAAAATGACTATCTTTTAAATGTCAATCATTAGCATATAATATAGGGTGTCTATAATAAATAAAAAAAGCTGGTTCTATATTATACTGGTCGAGTGTTATATACATATATATTATATTATGAAATGAACAGTCATGTACGCATTTCTTTAGAATTATTTACCCCGATCATTATAGTGATTCATAGTTACGTCAATGTTTAAAATATTGACGTATGATATAATATGCATATATTATATTATTGGGGGTCTTTGTACAATTGTATTCATACCGACGACCGACGGACGTACACTTTAATGATATAATATACAAATTAGACACTCAGACATAAAAAGTAAAATATGATTTCTGTATATAGTATGTAATGTATTTGTATTATGTCTTATATATAGTATAGTATTGTGAAATTATTTCTTATTCATTATCGCGAATGATGTAGACTACCTACTCTACCTACCAGGGGCGCATTAAGGGGGGGGCAAAAGGGGCATTTGCCCCGGGCGGAAGTTTTTTGGGGGCGGTACATTTTTGTAATTTTTTTTTTTTTGTATCTCAGAGTCAAAAAGAAAACATACAAATTGTATGACATAATGGAAAACTCGGGTTTAAGAAACAACTAATAATAATTAGAACTATCATACTAATGTACTATTAAACGTTATAAATTATGTATATAAAATTATGTCATAGCATGAGATGGGCATTTATATGCAAGCTTCAAACTAGCACCCTCAGTTTATTTCAGTATTTCACCAATCATTTATAAACTATCGTGGTTTATTGGTTCGGAATTTTTCTTTTCATTACAAATATTAACAACTGTTTACGAATTCACGAATTCATTTTTTTTTTGTCCGTCATCATCTTTTAGGGCAGTAAAAGTGCTTGGATTTTCTTCAACAGTATCTTTTCTGATAGGAAAGTGAATCTAGTTGGTACTTTGGGGGGGTCAAATTGTTATAAGCATTTAAATTCCAAATATTGACAAAATACGTGAAAATGAAGAAAATTTGCAAATTATTTCGAGTTAGAAATTCATAAAAAATTTTCTTTTTAAATCTAAGATATGAAAATGTAATGCAAGATTCCTCATAAGTTTGTCTACCTTTATCAAAAAAAAAAAATGTCTACAAGAATCTCAAATTAAATTTTTATGAACGTTTGAAATTCATATTTTTACAACATTTGATATTCACTCGATTTCTCGTGTAACGATTTTCTAATTTTGTTGTAATTAAAAAACGAATGACTGTAGATACTTGAAAATTTTACTAAATTTTTATATTAGCATTTCCTATACACCATATAGTTTTGAAAATATTTTGATTCTTTTTGAGCTATTTACGGACATTTTCAGTTTTCAATATTTTAATTTTTTTTTCTATTCATATCAATAAAATTTTATTTGTATGGTAAAAAAGCTTGAAAATTTAATGCAAAGCTCCTAATATATTGTTACAATAACACTTGAAAAATATTAAAAATACATAGGCACAATTTTTTTTAATAATTATTTAAAATTCAAATTTTGACAAAATTTATCACATTTAAAATTTAATAATAATTTGATAGTTAAAAATTTATAAAATGTTCAACTTTTATAGCTAATGATTGAAAATTTAAAATAAGATTCTACGTAAATAGGTTATATATAAATTGCTTTATTCACCTTAGTATCATCAAATATACTTAGTAATATCATAGGCTGACTAACCGTCTTCGCTCAGAATCGTTTTTCTTATACAATGATGTTAGTATATCATTGAATTCAAATTTAATACCATCGATTATACAGGGACCCACTTGTACCCTACTGTACAGCAGAGCACCTTTTTTTTGTTTATCAAACTTAAATAACTTTTATTTTGGTTTTGATATCGGAAATATAAAAACAAAGTTACAGAGTAAATTTTCTCATTTTTATAGTGTGAACATTTAGTTTCTTAGCTTAGAGTAGAGCCTGAATGTTTTTTATACCCGTGCAAAACAGTTTTGCCTATGTTGTACCTACGTCTGTAATACGGAGACAACACATGTGGGTGTACCTAGAGTACCTAGCCTCTTCTTTACAATCATACAGACTATTTGATACATTGCACTTTAGAAATTATTGTATACACTATACAAATTAAATCTAATGCAATGCAGAAATATTAGGATTAGGAGGTGTGAACCATAAATTATCCCAGCACCCCCTGAATTCACACCCAATGTGCGCCTATGGCTGTCAATAGAAAATGAGATGATTAGAAGTATTGATTGGTCAAGTATTATAAAAGAGTTTGTGAACAAAAAAATAAGAAAATATTTTAATTAGTATTGTTCCATATTTGTCATTTAAATAGTTTTATAATATGTAATAATATTTTATTGTTAAGGGGATTCGATACCGTGATTTTCTGTTTTTGTCTAACACACGCGTGACATAGTATTTTAGACGTGTTTTTTGCCAAACATTCCAATTGATCTATTGAAGCGATAAGATTTCTGAAAACAGATTTTAATTTGTCGTCAAGTCTACTTGAAATCGACTTTCCCACATTTTTGATTTTTTGATTTAAACTTCTCCAAAAATTGAAATAACAGAATTTTTAAATACTCTTTTTGAATATGACATTTAAAAAAATTTAGGGGATAATATCAAAAATGTGGGAAAGTCGATTTCAAGTAGACTTGACGACAAATTCAAATCTGTTTTCAGAATTCGTATCGCTTCATTAGATCAATTGGTATGTTTGGCAAAAAACACATCTAAAATACTATGTCGCGCGTGTGTTAGACAAAAACAGAAAATCACGGTATCGAATCCCCTTAATAAAGAATAAAGATATATTTATTATTATAAGTCAATGCTTAATACATAGGTACTCCATAAATAACTAAAAATATAGGAGTTGCTTACTAGGAGGTATTTATTAGTTAATGAAGTATAAACATTTTACATAATAAATATTCCAATTACCAGTACTATTTTAAAAGAAAGGATTATTATTCCAAGTTCCAAATAGATATTTAGTAATTCATTTAATAAGATATCTATGTAGGTATAATAACTGTATGAAATGTAAGGTACAAACTTAATTTTTCGAGCGCAGCGAGGAAATTTTTTTTAAGTTTTTTATACTTTCATTAATATTCATAAAATACACCAGGGGCGCAAAATAATTTTGCCCCCCATATGTGAACCCTTAATGCGCCCCTGCTACCTACAAACAGTTTACTGTTGAAAAAAAAACTAGTAAATAATTACAAGCCATATAGGTAAAATGAAATTTCATTTCCTACTTCGTGAATCGAAATAAATGCAATTTGAATACTATATGGTAATCGACGGTGCTTTGTATTTAAATATTATCTATGCGTTCATTACTGTCGAGCAGGTTGGATCGTAAATCAATATTTACGTGCTAAAATGTTTATAATTGTGAATATTAATAATTTTAGCATAATTTTTTTATTCCACTCTAAAGCTCCTGCTATACCTGTATAAAATTGTTTTGTTGAAACAATAGACATAATATATTATATAGTGTTCAAATGCTGCAGGACGTTCAATTTAAAATGTAAATTTCAAAAATTATAATACTAGAAAAGAAGAACTTTGTTCGAAGCAAGAATAACGTAGTCAAACTCACAAGGGGCAGTATATAGTATGCTAATATTTCGTTGGAAAAGAAAATGCATTAAAATTCAGTAGGTAGGTATAATAATCTACATAGGTCATAATAATATAGTCTACTATAAAAAAATCCTTATATTTATCGCAGCTTAATGTATATTTGCCTTTTAAATGTTTTAACCGAAAGAAAATAAAAATTCGCCTAATGCAGTCTGCGTGTCATATTTCGTTGCGAAAAAATATTTTGTTATGCCTACGGATCGTAAGCAGGGTACTAGGGATTTTAAGAAAGTTGCTGGAATTTGGAAATACGATTTAGGTACAAAAAAAATATCTACTCCTACAATATAATATACATTTAGTAAATGATAACTGCAATGGTACTACAACGACAGTTAAGAAAACGTGCCCATTGTATAGTAGATAAATACTGTATTTGTGCTCATATGCTACAGAGTAATGTGGCTTGATATTATTATTATTACATTTTCTCGCTTTTCCTCCTCGTTTATGCGCGCACGTACAGTTCATACAACCCGCGGTGTACCTGAGCAGTATAATATTCGAGATCAGTTGACATGAATATACACTGGGCGATTTAAACGGCAATAAGATATAATGAAAGTATGGTATAAAAAAGGTGGTTCAAAAGCCTCATCTATCCCACCGATGTGGGTGAAGATTATACGGTGGTATCTATAATATTAATTTTTAAAACATAATCTACTAAATAATAACATCACTATTAAATTCTTTATTTCAGACAGGAACTTTAGTGCGAAACAGAAAAACCACAAATAAAGCAAAGCAAGCTATAATATTATTATGTACAAGTTGCTGGCCATTCTGCAGGGCGTATCAATAATACATTTGAGATCGGACGACTTCACAGCGGTGGCACCTATATGTATATAACGTATTGTCGCCATATACGAGCAATCAGTGGCGGGTTGACGGGCTCAATTTTGACGTGTTTTTCAAAGGGGGTAGTGCCACTACCTCTTGGCTCTTACGACCACATTTTTTACATATCTAATAACTTTGATTTAAGTTATATAATGGGGAGTGGTGGCGGTGGTGGTGGTGGTAAGTACTTAATTATGAAAATGCTTCATTCAAAATGTAAGTTCAGTCCGGCACTGCGAGTAGTATTTAATATATGTATATTATAATATTACTTATAGATGAGCACTGTACGATCGCGCATATGGGACGATTTCGGTCGGAACACTTTGACAGCAAGCTTTACATTTATATACGATAAATTTTTAATCACCCAGTGCAGTGCCGTGCGAATGAGCCCGTCTTGTAGGTACCACACGTATATTATATTTATACTCGTACGATTTAATAACATTATAATCATATAGGTAAATTATAGCGACGTCGAAAAAAAACCAAAATCTCTATCGCGTGTACCGTTGGTACGGTAGGTAGTGCAGGATAATACGTATTACGAGGAGAGGGAGAGAAAAAATTTACAAAATCGTTCCAAGCTCAACGTTTAAGATTTCTCCCTCGTGCACACACACACACACAATAATATACACAATATTATAATATACGCAAACATTTCGTGCCCGCGCGCGTGCATAATGTCATAATAGACGGCGGCGTACACCCATTGTATACCTATATACGTATACACTATTATGCTATAGGTTATGTATACGGAGACGGTAAATAACGTGTATATAATAACAGTACGCGCACATTCCGATCACCCTGTATATATATATATATAGGAATAAGACTACGTACACAATGGGGATCCGAGCTGAGACCGGTTCCCACGGCATCATCTCGCCGTCGCCGTCGCCCAGTCTCTTCTCATCGACTCGCACTTATAGTCCTCCTCAACAGGTTTGGGGGCTCGCGCCACACACACACACACGAACACTTATGCATAATATAGGCGTACGCACGCGGAAATACGCAAACTCGTGTGCGAGTGTGAGTCGCGAGGTGGATAAAAAAAACCGCACCGACGTATAGTCCAACAACAATATAATAATGATAATAACGATAACGATAATGATAATGATTATAATAATAGTAATAATAATATAGTATGTGTTACGACTATTATGCCGCAGACGTGGACAACGACTACAATATATTATATTATAAGATATCGCGGGGAAATGGTTCGGTGAGGATAGCTATATCCTCACAAACGCCCTCGCTTCATTCCAACGTCGTCGCGGTCGTCGTAGTCGTCGCCGCAGCCACCGACAACAATAAGCCTCTCTCTCGATGTTGTTATTATTATTATCATCATCGTTTGTTTTTTTTTTACACAGACTCCTTGAGCGCGCATCGCATTCCTCGATGATAGTATTATTATAATATGTATACTTTTTTTCGTGTATCATTCCTCTCTCGTCTGAGTATAAGGTGGCCGAGTGTACCTATATATAGGACACGGGTACCTATATATCGTCATTATATCCCACATAACAATAATATAATATAATAAATTAATATGTTTATGCGTGCTCAAGTCGGAGAAAGATATTATAAATTACTACAGCCGGTTCGAAATACAACTTAAAATGGGTAGTAATATAATTGTAAATTGTAATATATAGGAAGTCTAAACTCGGATACAGAGCATAGTATGCATTTAACAGCAATTTACACCTTCTGCAGATGTTTATCTTATATACCTACCCGATATTATGCGTATACAGAGATGGATTTAAGAATATTTGTCGTTATATCGTCGAAGAACTGGCACGTAATAATCGATAATATATTGTATCACATACTGCAGCGATCCCTGTAACTGTAACATTTCTCAAAAAGTTTTTATATTTTTATAACATGTATACTTATTTTCGTGTATCATTCCTCTCTCGTCTGAGTATAAGGTCGCCGAGTGTACCTATATAGGACATGGGTACCTATATCGTCATTATACCCACATAACAATAATATAATGATACAATATATTAATATACGTTTATACGCTCGCAAGTCGGCCGCGCGTGTCGGAGAAAGATATAAATTACTTAAGGTTTGAGCTTATGGGTATAATAATATAATATTATTTGGACGTCTAAACTCTGAGACCGACTCTGATACAGCGCATAGTATGCATTTACAGCGATTTACGCCTTTTGATGTGTATCTTATATACCTACCCAATATTAGGTATATTAGGAGTACAGAGGTGGACTTACAAATAGAGGCTAAAGCGCGTGTTTGTACGAGCCATATTTTATTTGTCGTTATTGTCGAAGAACTGGCACATAAAAATCGATAATATTATATTATATACTGCAGCGATCCTTGTAATAGCGTACTCATCATTGACACATTTCTCAAAAAGTGTTCATATTTTTATTTTTTATACATCAGCATAAGTTTTTAATTTCATAGTCCAAGGGAGAATATTTTTCAGAGAATTTCTATATTTAAAAATCGATTTTCGAATAAGTAGTTAATTAGTGGACCAACATTTCGAGGGTCTACTACCCTGCCAGTGTCACCTTACACTTCTTACCTAAACTTTAAATACTCATAACCAATAATAGGTCAAGTTCGACTCAAAAATGACAACATCGCACTAGCCCGCTTTTGACGCCCAATGACGTTATTATTAAATAAAAAAATGCACCTCGACCTTTATTAAAACTATAATATTCATTACCGTGATAATAATATGATACGTAGGTATATGTAACTACTATATAATATTATTAATCATTCTAGAGAAAAAAATTAATTTTTTTTAATGACACTTTTATCCGTCTATTATGTTATATTGTACTTCGTTAGACGATTAGTAATCATTTTTTAACAACTCATCATTGTGGTTTATAGTACTTATGTATTATATTATTATTATCGCATGAATTTTGAATAGGTAATAAACTGTAATAGACTGATCGAAATATTGTTTGTATCACACTTTTTTAAAACATCAAATTTTATTTTATGCGACAATTGAATAATGGCACCCGTATACCGGATACCGGATTAATGTATCAAACACGAAATTCTGAGTTTTATTATATTTTTCATCTGGGAGGTAGGAAATATTTGGAGGAATATTCTAAGGAAATATTTGGCCGGGGGCTAAGTCCCCCCCCCCTCAAACCCACCTTGCTATAACCATACGAGGTATATTGTTATTAGGCAAAAGACCCACCCGTAAAATAAATGTTACATAATAAGCTTTTATAATATATAATGTTATATTTTGTATACATCATTGTGGTAGAGTTAAATTTTGGACAATTCGTTAAATGCGTAGGTATATTATCTGCTAAGAATGTAATATAGATACTAATAAAATATCACTATATATTCTAACTTTATACTCCGATAGCAGATGGACACAATAATAACGAAACAAATATAATAATATGAGCCTTATCTTTGGTATGATCTGTATCATTTTGACAAACATTTCTGAGTGACAAATATAAAAAGGGTGGATTGTTTACACTAATATAGTATAACTAGATATACCTATACTCATTATATTATTACTAGCAAAACGTTTGAAATTCATAAAGGGTCATGTGTAAAATGAAAACATTTGTGCCATGGTAAATTAAATTACATATAATGTTGTTATAAAAATGTAATGTAAAATATAAATGTAATTAGGTTCGACATGTTTTGGCTTAAAGTGGGGATGAGGAGCTGCGTTGTCGACAAAAAGCAGCACTTTTCCACTTTAATGCCACCCGTTTGAAGCTTTAAAGTCATTGAATCCATTATAAACGACTAAAACATTGTCCGCTATTCGGAGGTTTTTAATATTGGAAAGTGGTGAAAATGTGTCCGTTCACAAAAAAACCGTCAGCTATTGGGCAGTGTCCGTTAGAGGAGGTTCCACTGCGTGTATAATATTAACGAAAACTGCATAATATATTATTTACAAAATAATTTACAATATTTATGTACAGGTACCTATTCTATCTGCACCTACACCTAATAATACTCGTTTTTATTCGCTTTCAGATACTATCTGATATACCTATATAGAAAACCAAGTGGTTCAGCGCGGTTATGGCAGACGCCTGTTAAGCACTCATAATGGATTGAATTATAATATTGTAATGAATAATACAATAATGGCGATGTAATATTATACACAGAGTTAAATCAGTTCGAATCAATCGGGCCACGAGGCGTTTCCCCTGCCGCCACAGTCGAGATTTATATACACCTATATATATACGTACTCAGTTCCACCTATAATAGTATACGTCTAAAATACAATATGATAAAGTATGTACGATGATAATTATATAATTAGATGAGCGATGTTCGAGTACGTGAAATATTCGATGATGTGCGTATTTACGGCCTGATAAGATATATAATAATAATGTTTAAAAAAAATTTATATTAATTAAAAGATGTAAAAAAATAATAATAATAATTATTATTATTATAATATCATCGGACCTTGTTCCATTAAATTGATATTCTCAAAGGTCTCGCGCGGTGATGATAAAATATTACACATTGGTATAACTATATATATACTAATAACTACACACACTGTACGACGTGTTAGCTGATAATAGGTACGTTTATATTATACAGACGTGAAACGTTATGCACACAATGCAAAGTCGTTGAATATATTATTCAATGTTACGATAAAAATGTTTTAGCTACCGAAAATCATACATATTATACACCTGGCCGTATCGACTATTGTAATATAATATATATTTAGGTTACAATGAACACTATAACGTTTTAGAATATTCACTCGTTGAAGGTGAAACTGAAAAAAGTCAATATCGCACGGTGTAGATATATGATATGCAAACTCGGTATAATATTTTATGCAGTACCTATATACTGCTGTAAGTCTGTTTATAGCATCTATTACATATTGTATACCTAAATAATATGTATTATATGAATATAAATTATAAAGTGTATACGGGCGGCACTGCATGTTTAATATTATAATAATATATTATATTATATTGTGACTCAACAGATATCTTTGCCAATTTTTTATTTCTCCTTTAATAGGTACATTTATTTTTTTTTTTAAAATATTAATAATACACGTTGTACCTGGACGTATATAACATTAAGTCATATTATTATAATATATTCTACTATCTCGTGCGATGCAGTGCATTGCGTGTACACCGCATATATTATACCGTTGTTTGATTACGCAGAATTAACTCTTTTAATCAGTTACGCACTCGTTTTAATAACACCCACCCACCCACCAACCTACCTACCTACCCACAAACCTACCTATCTATATACATATTATTATTATTATTATTATTATACCGTATATACCTCGGCAGACACCACCATCGACATAGGTACGCGAGCATACACTTTACCCTTCTGCCGACGTGACCCTTTACCCCGATTTTTTGTGCTTTTTTTTCCACCACGGTCAGGTTACACGCAGCGGCGGCAGTCTTTCAGATCTCTCCGCTTCACCGCGCCCCGTGGCTTATTATTTCCACCCCTTCCCCCCACAAGCCCTCGGGGCGTTTAATATTACACGATAGTTTCACTGTGCCAGCTAATTAAGAGACACCACCTCGGCCGCCGCCGCCGCCGCCCTCGACGACAAAACAGCACAATTAAAACGCGTCGTATATACAAACAAAACGGGTGGTACATACTGCATATATATACATATACATAGTGGGTATATATAATATATATATATATGTATAGGTATGGGTACGCGTCGGACTCGTGCCCGGGACTGAGACACGACGAGGGGGAACTAATAATAAAAAAAAGATCACGTTAACAAAAAAAATAATAATAATAAAAAACGGGAAAAAAAGAGAGAGACTCCGTCGGAGAGAGAGAGAGAGAGGGAGAGAGAAATGAACTGCTATAGCTGCTTATTGTGATAATGAAGGGTATATGCTCTCGTCGTGCGGGATTCGTTATACGACCGGGACCGACCGGCCTGGCATCTGAAATGCGGTTTATATTATTATCGTCATTATCATTTGTGTGTCGTCCTCGGCCTGGTCATTATATATTATAAAAAAAACGGGAGTACAAAAAAAAAATATTTTAAATGAAACGGCGTAGGTAGTCGGTGGTACAACAACAATTCGTGTATATACCCTAATACACGAGTGTAAAAACCTTATGAAAAGTGGTCGCATTATTATAAAAAGGGGGGTGAAAATGTTTTTTTTTTGTTTTCGTTTATCACTTCGCTCTCTCCGTCACTCCTCTGAAATCTCCGCTCGGATCGAGTTGCTTAATAAAAACCAAGTGTGAATACTACCCCGACTATTATTATTATTATTGTGCCTAGGCATAAAGAGTTGATGATATAAAGACATGATACAATATAATAAAAAGTACAAGACGGATAAGGTGCCGTTTTTTGTTCCAACAGAAATCGTCGGGACGGTGCTCTATTCAGACGACGAGGTGATTTCGCGTGTTTAATTATATATACATACTAGTAGCGAAATATCTACCTATATATTATATTATTATATAGAAGGATAATATTATGCGAGTCTGCCCTATTATTATACTAATATACTGCCGAGGTAGTTAAATATAGTTAATATTATACATATAGGAATAATCAGCGCGTAAACGGAAACATAATAATTAAGTTAAAGCATATATATTATTCTTGAACACGCAATTTTTGTATTTAATTTGCAGTCGTTTATGTAGGTACTTTCATCTGTCGCAGATTTTGTCGGGAACGCATATACCTGCAGTAGTATTATAATATTATAGATACCATAAACATATATATATATATAGTATACCTACATCGGTACTATATACATTAGGTACATATTTGTAAACCAGCAGGTATCGTTTACAAGTAACACGATATATTTATGTCAAACTATATATACATTATATACATTTTTTAAGGGCACGTGTTCAAGTGGTTATTTACAGGAAAACTGTACCTATATTATATAATTATATCTGACTTATGTACATATTTCCGTTACATTATATTATCATGCTCAATACCTACGTACATTAAATATCGATAAAAAAAAACCAATAGGTATAAAATTGTATAGTTATTATTTTCAAAAATGTATAGTGCCCTGCAGTGTGTTTTTGTGAGATTGTAGTTTTGTGAATTAAAAAATATTGACCACGATATATACCAAAATATTGATCTGGATAGATAATTTTTCGATTTATGGCTGCAAATTACTATAGTATCTACACATATTATATTAAAATGTGCACCTGTTGCAGCGACTATAATAAAGGTTAATGCGAAAATTAACATTTCCATCGGAAACCGACAAATCATCGTTGTCGAGGGGTTGTTCACAGTGCATAATGTGTATCTGCAACAGGTATACATATATAACGTACTACAGACCATATTATTATCACCTCCCTGCAAGAGCGTTTTTGAACGTTATAATATGCATTACCGACAAGTATGATATATATTTTATGCATGTAAAAAAGAAGCAAAAAAATAGTTTCCGATTTTCGCCCGCGGGGGCATAAATGTATAATATGATATAATGTGATCGTCATTCTACGCATACCTATATATTATATTATGTGTTATGTACTTATGTAGTAAAAGTCAAAGAAAGTGCTTATATTAGCTTGTAAATAACAATACGATGGCGAGTTATTGCGACTATATTATTTTCGTTTAACTCTTTTTTGTTCGGCTAAAAGTTTAATACGAATAATACGTATGTATATAGGTGATATCTGATTGAACATTTAATATAATATACAATTGGGATTTTAGAGAGGCACACTAAATCGTTTCAAAAAAATATATTCAGTTCAAAATCGTTTTTCAAAATCAATCGGTTATTATCATAATATTGAAATTTAAAAACATCACCAGCCCGATGATTTTATTTTTTTCGACCACTTGTCCCGGCCGCGATATGATCGAATGTTGTTATTACCTATACCTATACATTTACACACAGACACAGACATACACAAACACACACTCACATTTATATTATGTTGCAACGAAGCAACCGGTTGCAGACCGCATGCTCGTGTTTTCGCGTTGACTGCGTGGAGGCGTTAGATATTAGGTATACATCATTTTAAGTTTTTTTTCAAGTTAAATCCCTCTGCGATCTTTGTGTAGTCTTACCATAGTTGTATAAAAACAGAAAAAAACACTGCAACATAGGTATAGGTACGCTTATTATGCATATGGGTGGTATTAATGGAAATCGCTCATGTTTGCATAAAACCAAAACAAGAACGGTGACAAATTGGACACGGTCTACCGCGATTTGAAAAAAAAAACGTTTAGTCAATTTTACACTTTAATCCATACTGCTAGCAGCAATATATTTAACGTGTGTATATATATATATAAATACTGAGGTGTGATTTCCAGCTCGTGCCCAATCGCTGCAGGTTGGTGCGGTCAAACGAAATTTAAAAAATTTACATAATACCATGTTGGTACCTATTTATCAGTACATTGATATTTGGGTATATAGGTAACATATAATAAAAAAAAAAAATTCATCGGAAATATTTAAAAAACGCGTTTTTATACCATTGCAATATCCGTATAATATATAGAGGTATATGACGTATAGGTATAATGATATTTTTTACACCTACAAACGTGGCCGATTTTGCAATAAAATTATATTTACTAATATAATTTTTTCCTCAACTGCAGTAACGTGCAGTAAACCCGATCGTAATTATATGTGCATTTAAAAATAATGTCATGTACAGGTAATTATACCCATATATTATTAATATTAATATCTCAACTATATGATGGGTAATATGTTTTTTGAAATAAAATACATATTTTAAATATAATTTTAGTGTTGGAAGACGAGCAACGAAATAAAGCAGACAAGAAGTTATTTTTTTTCTGTATATTATTGAATAATTATTATAGTCATGAAAACTTGTGTAATATGTGTTTGACATTTATCAATTATTATTGCTTGCAGTAAACAAAAAACGTGTTTCTCTGCGATTGCGGCGACATACGATTTTAAGTGTGTCATTTTTGAATGATTACAATAAATCACTATTTATAAAAAATCTACTATGAGAACACGTGCTACCATATTATAGTATATATTAGATAGTGTACGATTTTTCCAGTGATTTTCCCGGAAATGTTGTCATTTTTATATAATATGCCCATGTACCTGCCTATCGCAACCTATATAATATTATAATTTAATACCTATAACCTAAATCTTTAACCACTTTAATAAAGGAATCGGCCGAATACCCAAACATAGGTACTTGTAATAAATTATTATTACCCCACGGCAGTGACCGACGCCGCCGCTGCGATCGATAATTAATATATTATTTTGAACGCGGAAAATGACAGTATATATTTTATTTAACGAATTCACTCTGGCTTTTCATCACACTATCACAACAGCTTCGCAACAATATCACAATAAAATTATAATATATTTTGCATATTAATTTGTCGCGATTTGTATAATATTATTATCGTTTTTGCTAGCACAGGGGACTCGCGTTCGGATTATCTCGCGCGTGTCTGACAATATTTTATTTAACGAATTCACTTTGGCTCTTCATCACACACCATCACAACGCAGCTTCACAACAACGTCACAATAAAATTTGAGATAAATTTACAATTATAATAATATTATATTATGCGCATTAATTTTTCGCGATTTTTATTATATTATTTTAGGTTTTTTTAGCAAAGGGCCGGGAATCGCGTTCGGATCACCTCGCGCGCGTGTCGCGATGTTTACATTTCCGAGGGGCGGCGGCGGCGTATTATTATTATTATTATTATTATATATCCGTCGCGGGCGGGTGTCGGGCGAGCACACAAAAAACAAACCCACTCAGATGAGGCGGCGGCGTCGGTGGCAGCAGACACACGTCGGGTTATGACCCGCCGACCGGTTGACCCAAAGGAATCCGGTTCTGGCGCGCGCGCGCGTGTTCGTGTGTATATTATGTGCTCAGCGGCGCGCAATCGGAAACCGCGCCGGGCCGTATTAAATTTTATTATCATCATATTTTTTTTTATCAATATTACGTTTTTGCAGTTATCGCCGTAAGTAGCGAGCGGATAAGTCGTCGCCAGCAGTTTCAGCCTTTTTTTTTTTATCGCTTTTCGTAATATTTTCCTCTACGAAGCCGTCTCGACAACAGTCAAGACGATCACTCGCTCGCGAATATTATATTAGAACTGATTATATGTTATAGAATACGTTTGCCTGTAGCCTGCTGTATATAACTCAAAGAATTAATGTGATAAAACGAAATATATGTTTTTTATATAGGTTGATTTTTATCGTGTACGTCCGTTGAAATTTCAATCGAATAAGCGTAGGATTTTTAGCGCGTTTTCCCGCCACGCGGCGGTCGAGAAAAAAAATATTTATTTTTCAATCGAATAACAACGTAATAAGGTACGCGTAAAATCTTTAGGTCGCAAATTATTTTTTTATTTTTGTGATCTTATACGTCGATCTAAAATCGTTTGAATTTTTATAAATTGTATATTATAATCGCACACTTATAATTTTTTTTGACAATTTTTTGACATTTAACATTTCAACAAGCCAACGCGCCTTTAGATAACTAAAAATTATCTTTTTAAAACTCGTTATAAATAATAATATTTATATAAATCGATCGCATAATATTATTATACAACAATATATTATGTGTACGCAATATACGCAGTAAACCGCACTGACCTTCGCAAGTAAACTGTCCGTAGTGTTTGCCGCTGCTCTTGTCACCGCACACGACGCACTCGATGTTCTGTCCGTTCTTATCGCACTGTCCGCCGAGCGTGACCAGCGAACCGCCGGACTGCGAGCTGGCCGTCCCCGGCGTGGTGCTTTGCTGCGGCTCGTCCAGATGGTGGCCGCCGGTGGGTGTGTCGCGCCACGCCGGCGTCACCAGCGACATGCTCCGGGTGAACCCACCGAGATCGTGGTGGTGTCCACTGGCCAGCAGGTCCGGCGGCCCGCCGTGCGGCGGACCCTGGTGCGACGGCGGCGCGGCCGACCCGCCGGTCGGGCCGCCGACGCCCGTCATGCCGGGACCTCCGCCACCGGACACTGTGCATAGTCCGCCTACCGCCGCGCGACACACCGCGAGGCCGTTATGCGGAATAATAATGGTGCTTGCCGGTGTGCACCTGAGCTGCTGCTGAGACTGTCGGGCTGGTGCCCCGACTTGGCGGCGGTGCAGGTGGTGCCGGTCGCTCGCCGCGCGGGAAACCGCCAGGCGCCTGGGCGCGCGATGTACCGCTGTTCGACTGTAGTTGCAGTGGTCGGCGAAAAAAAAAAACACTGAACAAACGACTTTTTTGTTTTACCGATATAGAAACGCGAGATGAATAACTGCAAACTGTATTATTTTCCCGGCGGCAAACACTCCGCGGTAGAACACACTTTTTTTTTCGCCGATTTCGTCAGTAATAATTTTGATCTCGTATCGATTAGTGGCGAGCGAAAAAAAAAATTAAATAAAAACAAAAAAACAGATTTCGGATGACGAATAAAATTCACACGCGCGAAACGTGGCGGCACGGACGACGATCGTTTCGGATTTTTGACCTTTCGGAGACCTGGCGGCCGCGATCCCAGATCGGAGTGAACTGACCCGCGGGCCACCGGGTTAGGTTAGTAGACCCGACCGGGGAGACCGGTGCGCGGCGGCGGCGGCGTGCGTACACGACGGCGAAGGCGACGGTGCTGCTGCCGCCGCTCCCCTCCACCGCCGTCACCATAGCGACCGGGGCGCCCGGTGTGCTGCCATTGGCTCCCGACCCGGCCACCTCTGACCAATTCACACGCGCGGTCGCGGCCCCCGGTGACACAGACCGCCGCCGCCGCGCGCGACGACGGACGAAAACCCCGTCGGCCGGCGCGGCGGCGGGTGCCCAGGCTATTCGCTCCCCTTGCCCGAGACGCGCCTACCGACGCCGCCGCCGCCGCCACCCCGACACCCCCCCTTTTGTATTTTTATATTTTTTTGCGCTTCGGTTTCACCGCAATAATTAACTCGAGTGCAATATTCCTCTGCAGCCTCCCCCGCCACACCTTGCGGACGCGATTCTATTGTGCGCTACCTCTCCTCCCCGCCAGCCATCGATTTTCTGCTCGTCCGCCATCGGCACCACGCCACCGCCGCGTGCGCGTGCACAGGTGAGCGTGAGCGAAATTTCCAAACATATTTTTTCCCCTCAAATTCCCACTGCAAAAAGTGTATTTGCGCGCTAGTCGTCGTAATCACAATGAGAATAAATAATAATAATATACGCATAAAGGTATAGTATTGTGGGTATAATAATAAACTTATACAGAGATACCTATTCTAAAGCGATTAAATGCACTCTCGGCGTAATGCATCACTATATTTAAATTATAATATGCAATTGAAATTTTCAATTCAATATTGTATATATATATAGGTATAGACTATTTACCAAGTATACAAGGTTTGTATAAGAAATTTGTGTTTGATATACGTATGGCTTGCGCAATGAATTTTCTTATACGTATCGAGAGCATAAATATTATAATATATTATTATAATAATTATAAATATTATATCATATTAATATTATTTCAATATAATGTTATCTCAGTTGCGTGCACAGGTGAGCGTCGCAGTGAAATTTCTAAACATATTTTGTCCCCACTAATCGACTGCTAAAAGTGTATTTGCGTGCTCATCGTCGTAATCACAATAAGAATAAATAATAATATAATATGCATAAATGTATAGTATTATGGGTAGGTATAATAATTATTAATTATAATATACTTTATAGAAATATTCTATAAAAAGATTATTATTGTACGTGAATGTATGGATACCTACTTTATTATATTATATATAATGCGATCACAATATATTATAAATGTACTTTCAGCGTAATGCAATTTAATATCCGTTTAAGTTTGGCCGTTATTATATATTCAATATTATATACCAAACATAAATATTTTATATTTATAGACTATATTTTACCAAGTATACAAGGTGTGTATAAGAAATTTGTGTTTGATAAAATTATGGCTTCAGCAATGAATTTTAGTGTATCTATCGAGAGCATATATATATACCTACATTATTATTATTTCAATATAATGTTATCTCAGTTATAAATTATATAATATAATTTGTAGGTAGGTATATAGTCAATATAATTATTTATAGGTTGTTTATAAGGTACTTAAATATATATAATTTTACTTATCATCTTAATTAAAAGTATATCGTATATATATAGGTACTTTTTATTAATGTGCAGCTTTTATACCAGCAATAAATTGTATATTTCATTAATCATTTTTCAGTATATTTTTCTCATATTTAAAATGTTCTTAGATTATATATTTCATGCGACCATATTTTTTCCAAGCTCTTTCAAAAATCCCCGACCTTGTAGTCGTATAATACAATATCTTGATTCACAAAAGGGGGCTAAATTATAATATATATTTTCATGTAGGTAGTATAGATAGTTAGGTACAAGGTAGATACCTACATAATTATATACAATGTGTATAAATTATAATACATACTTGCCTATAGTTTTGGTAGGTATATATCAATAGGTATAGGTACACGATGCAAAACATTAAACCCATCATATGGATGCGAGATCTTGTGGGTGATAAATGTTATTGATACGTTATTGTTTGCATATAATATTGTATCATTTGCACTTCATTAAAATAATAAAAGATAACGCAGAGAAATACATAATAAAGTATAAACTTATAATATACAAACATATATAGAACCTTTGTATACCTACCTATATTATATTTTACATTACCAGTTAGGGCTCGGTATAGTTGATGCGACTTAAAGAATGCTGCATTGCTGCAAATATATGACCTATAGTAAATGGCTTTAAAAAATATGCCATAATAATGCCCTTAAAATAATTTAAAGCCACAAAAACCCAAATTAATAATACCTATACTATTTATAATTAATTTTAATGTATTTAATTTATTTAGTAAATCAAATGTTTACAATAAATTTTAATAAAATACGACAAAATTAATATAAGGTATAATTCAATTTTTACAAAAAAGTTAATCAATATTTTCTTGTCATGTTTAAAATAATACAAATGTTTTGTCAAATGCATATTTATAAGTAGTTTAAAATTTAATTGCAATTATTGTAAAATTAAAAAAAAAAAACGAAAGACAGAAATTTACTGGAATTAAGTTAAAGTAATAAATTACCTTCATATTTATTGACAAAAAATCCACTTGAACATAAATTCAAAAAATCCTAAACATAAATTTGTTGATTATTAATTATTATATAGACTTGTATAGGTTATATTGAAACTGTAGATTTTTAGCTGTATAGGGAAATTTCGTCTATGAAATGTTCAAAAAAAATTTAATGAAAGTTCATAAACTTCCTTTTCCTCTAGATAGGTAGGTATACACCTATAGGCTATAATAATTATAATTACAAAAAAAAACAATATGCAATAAATACAATATATTAAAATATATCGAACTGCTAAATAATAATACATATAGGTATAGGTTCGTAGGTATATATAATACATCATAGGTTTTTTACTAACCTTTAGTTTTAAAAATACCTATATATAATAATATAATATATACCTAGCATAAATAATTTATAATATTATAGTTATGAAATGCATGATCCTAAATTATTTTTTGCAATAAAATATAGGTATCTAATTAGCTAATCGATAAAATTAATTTTTAATCATTTCTATCAAAACAACTATGATTATAATAAAATTTGAAATTACTTAGGTCTAATTGCAGTTTAACGTACTACAAATATTATATACGTCACGCTTTTTTTTATCGAAACTATATGTTTCAATGAACTGGAACTTGTTTGTTTTTTTTTTTTTTAAGACGTCTGAAAGTTTTTTTTTTTAACGCGTGATCAAATTATAAAGGTATATATATCCAATTATATGAATGGAACACAGCGATCAGTATATACCTAGATAATATTTACAGATTCCCACCTCATTCATATATTATATTACCTATATAAATTATATTATTATAAAGATATATTGCCTTGTATAGCCTGGTATACCTACTATACCTAAATAATAGTATATATACTATCACAAAAAAATTGTACAGAGAAAAATTATTATCGATTTCACGGTTTTCTTCAGTGTATCCAATTTTATGTCCCGCCCGCATAACGATGACGTACCTACCTACACGACATTGTTGTTATAATCTGAGCTATACCTATGTATACCATAATATATATACCTGTATATCGTTATAGAATGTTTACCTACTGCAAAATAAGAACATCAAATGATGTGGCGAACATAATGATCTGTGATTCACGTCAAATTACACTTTTATTGTATACTATATAACATTTTATATTACATTTGTGGCGTCGTTAAACTATATACAAGTATATAGGCACCTATATATAATCCTATTAATATTATAAAATATGCGAAAGTCTGTGACTTTGTCTGCACTCTTTCACGTAAAAACTACTGAATGGATTTTAATGAAACTTTACAATAATATAGCTTATACATCAGAATAACACATAGGCAGATAGGCTACAAATCATCAAACTAGGTCCAACCAGGAAATTTAGAGATTTAAGGTGGACATTTTTGTTCATAAATGGTTGCCATGGGTTTTAAAATTATTATAAACTATTATTGGTTGCCGTGCAATAAGTGTATTCATTCAATGCATTTAATTTTTTCGTACTCTGTGTTATGTATCACAATAATTGCGTAAATATTATACTCACATATAAGTTACGTACATGGTACATGAAACAATCACGATGATACGTGTTCGTGGACGAGGAGGAAATATTGGTCGACAGACTCGACATTCACAATATTAGTCCAACCGTTTAGGAGGAGTTCAGTGACATACTTGGTATAACTTTGATACTTTAGAGTTAAATTATAAAGTTACTTACAAACATCTACCGCAGGTAGATTGCCTACCTGATGATATAGGTACTGCTGCGAATCAGAATTTTTGTTCCTGGCAACGGAAAAATTAAGATACATTTTGAAGACAAAACACTGAATATTAAATAACGAATTGAACAAAGTCTGAGTCATATAGAGTTGATACATTCAACGGGTGACGAAGTGCACGGGATCAGCTAGTATAATATAATATATACCTAGGTACTTGTAGTTATCTTCGAAGGAACCTTTGTAATATATTTGTATATAGATTTGTTTCTTATTTTTATCTCTCTGGCATAGTGGTTTTGGGGGTAAAATTTATATGGAGGTAAAATATAATAATTTTTAATGAAAATATGACATTATATTATTATGTACAGTTTACACTTTACGCCGTATAAAATATGTACTTATATAAAAATAAAATGAGACGCATATAACAGTCTCGATATTGTCAGTCGTGAAAACATTGCATTGTTCGAAGACTCGATAAAATAATAATTATTGTATTATACATATTAAGTGTGACCCAATTGTCTTTTCGATTTCCGTAGATTAATATGCGAATAATATAGCATTCGATTATCTAGTAGACAATACCTAATGAAAAATGTATACCGATGTGTTTTTTAAATAGCGACAAAATTGGATGACTCGTTAAATAATATTAGGCGATATGTACCTGTATATTATAAACGGTTAAGGCCATATTCTCATTATTATTAAAACGTCGACAGTTGATTGTTATTTATTCTACATTTGCTATATTTTATATACGTAGCTATATATTATACTGTCGGTATGTAAATACTGCATTGTTAGTATTTGTACCTGTTTGGTAGTAGGTATATTATGCCGTATAGGTACCTATATATGTTATAAATATGGTAAAACATTGTCGCCATGTATAAAAAGTCACAAAAAAAAATTAAATACATTAGTCATTTGTCATCAACACTGAACAGTAAACACTATACATACATATATTATATAATACTATATAATTACGTATCTAGTTTTGATGTTATAGGTACCTACTATAATATAGCTTTATGTAAAATTAAAAATGTTATATATTTTACAATTATTAAAGGAGGTAATAATCGTAACTATGATATAACGAAAAAGTATACCTATAATAAGTGTTTATGTATATTATTATCAAACGTTATTAACATTTCAATATTTCCTTTAAAATATGGTGTTATTTCTAGATATAATTTTATTATATACAACCTACGTCTTACATGCCTGTAAGATATTAAACATTTTTATAATATGTAGATGCCTATATATATACCCAAAAATATGAAATGTAATATTATGACTTAAGTTTATATATAAAAAAAAAAACATTGAGTGTAGGTACTATGCATAGGTATTGCATGTAGTATGAACTATGAAGCGATAAGTGATAACTGACTGATAACATTGTGACGGGTATGTGCAGTGTACCTATATATACATATTGTTAATTAATATGGATCATATATTTGATATATATATCATAATATTGTCGTCGGTAAAATAATTCCAACCAGTTAAAAAACATCGATTATTATCTGAGCTTAAGAACGATGTCCATCTTGCATGCCAATACCGAATTTTTTAGCTTCCAAAAACATAATAATATATTTTCACCATTTTTTTTAGTAAATTCAAACATTAAAAACTCCGTAAACTATGAAATATAGTATAAACATTACCATAAAAAATAACTATATTTATAATATAGTTATAATAAGTAAATCATTTTAGTTATTTTACCTATTAAATAGTTTTATCTACTATAATTTGTTTAACTATAATATTATAGTAATTTTTTTTTCCTTCTTTAGGTCGCAGATTAAACATTTTAAGTTAATGCTATTATCTGACACGATATAAACATGTATGGTAATAGATGCGATGCAGTTATTTCCCTCTGTAAGTATTGTATAATATATTTTTAAGAAACTATATAGGCTAATCGTCATTGTGTTCGTGTACCTACTAAAGTCTTTAGTTGGCATTTAAAAGTCAATAAAATGTTTACCAGGAATACGTCATACGTGATATTGATTAATACGCTTGGTATAATTCTTATTTTCAAGTGTTTATTTCGTTTAAAAAGGCCATTTACTATGGATAAATTCTCATAGTATAAAGGTGTGCTTTTTATACTATGAGACATTGTTGTAGGCATTGAATATGTATATAATATATAGGTATACGCATATCGTATGTATATTTTGTAAGATACCAATATTTTTCTTCATTGCGTTGGCAATAGGTACCTCTACCAATAAATATTATATATCCAATATATATATATGTGTCGTGTTATATTGCTTATATATTTTATGAAATATAATTATTAAACAAGCGTGTACGTGATCCTTATAGTGCCTCGGTTTCCGGTGTTTTGCAGGTGCACAGACGTATGGATTTCGGATTCCCCCGGGTAAAGTACCCCGGGTAGACGCAGTGTAATAATAATAATAATAATAATGATGATAATAATAATAATAATGATAATGATAATAATAATTATTATTATAAGCATATCTCTCACAGCCGCGTGCTCGACGAAAGGGTTGACGGTGGATAAAATAAATCTTATAGCCTTTGGAGAGCAGCAACCTTTTAGTGCACGTTAGTAAATTAAACCGTACCTATATATACACGCCGTTTACACGGCAGACGTACTTTATTCTTTGTCTCTTTCTCTCTCTCTTTCCCACTATATATATTTATCTTCCACGGTGTCTTCTCTGCCACCAAAAAAGTTTACCTATATCTATGTTTTGTTCATATACTATAAACTATTTCACCCCGAAATTGCTCATCCTTTTGTAACCCTTGTAATTAACCCCTTTTTCTGTATTACAACAACTACAAGACTGCGTGATACGATCTATACGCTCTATATGTGTAATAACTGCTCGGCATGTTATATAAACGCGAATTTAGGACTGTTCATTGATTAGTTTGTTAAATGAAAACAATATGTAGGTACTTATACATTTATGTACGGTCATCTCTGCACACGAGTCATCTTATATAAAATTAATAAATATTTTTATGTTATAGGTAAGTCGTAAGTACACCGCAGACACCCATTTTATTACATAGGTTATTATGGTATACCAAGGTATTTCTTTGAGTGTATATATACTACAGAAGCTATTATAGTGCAGTTCCATATGGTAAAACGCGTTTATTATTCGCATCACAGATGCATGCGCAGACCAGCCTTTTTATTTCAGTGTTTGAATATTGTTGGTTTCATTATAATATATGGGTAGGTACTTATTGTTATATCAAGTAAGCGATGAGATTTAAAATGTAATAAAACGATATAGAAATTATATTTTTACTATCATACATACTGCAGTGCCGCATTTAGACATTTTGCGCCTCGGTGCAAAAAAAAAATTAGCGCCCCCTAAGCCCCAGTAAAAAAAATTTCTCCCCCTAAGGGGCCTGCTACCCACGGAAAATATGGGAGATAGATCCTCATTAACCTTTTAGATTTTGAGCATAGAAACGAATAAATTTTGTTTTACAATGTGTGCTTTTTTAAAAATATTGTTTAGTAATTGCTTGATCCTTTCTCCGAAAAGATACATTTGAATTTATGTCACTTAAACCTTAGGTACTTATAATTCATCATATAAGTTGTTTTTTTTTAACATATTTATGTAGGTACTTAAAATTTATATAAACTTATATTATAAAATTTTAATAATTCACAAGTAAACAAATTTCTGACCACAAAATGTTGGCGCCCCTAAAATAATGACGCCTGGAACAGTTGTACCCAGTGCCCCCCCTAAATGCAGCCCTGCATACATAATAATATATTTATAGTCATTAATATAATATATTATGAAGATATTATCTTTTGATAGTTGCAGGTCAATATTATTAAGCCATAACTGCAGTGAGCAATTATTTAAAAAGTACCTAAAAAAAAAAAAATACCAACTATAGTAAAGCATCGAAATCTTAATTAGATTTAATACGCATACCTGTACCTAGAGAGCCTTGATATATAAGAGAGTGGCCAACTCGGTGAACGTTTTATATAGGCTGGCTGTTATCATTGATTATGGACGCCATTAATCGGCCAAATATTTATACTTAATGGATTAGTTTATGTGTTGAAATTGTTCAATATTAATTCATTTTAATAATTTATTACTTTTTTTTAGTTTCTTAACTAAATTATTCTTAACTTTTCTGAAATATAATTAAGAATACTTTCATCAATATTTTATTTACTTCAATATATTTCTAAAACATAACATTTTGTACAAAATATTGTTTTACCTTGAATATGCTTTTATGTGCTGAAAATTGTATATCAGTTTATTTTAAATTTAATCATCGAGAAATATTATCCAATTGGGGTTGCATACTTTCAATACAAATAAGTTAAAACATAAAAATCCAGGCCTACTTATAACAAATGTTTTGAAAATCTATTACATCAAATTTACAATAGGAATAAAGAACCAACACATTATATTGGTGAACACATTATCAAATTATAAACATATATACTATACTTACATCAATTATGTAAATTTAATGTTTATCAAAAAAATTATTTTATCATAATTATTTATACATTTTAAGTTAATAATATATTCCAAATAGTTTTAATTGGAAAGAAAGTATTTTATTGGAAAGTGTTCAATAGAATAAAATACACTTAAATACGTTTTGATAAACAGTATTTAAAATATGTACTTATTCAATACTTGTAAAAGTATTTGAATACTAATTCTCAAATACTTTACAACACTAACTATAATAAGATTATAAGCTAAAAAGTTAGTGTATAGTGCCAATAGCTGAAGTGTTTAAATTTAAAAAAAGGCGGGAAACGTTTGGACGATTAATGGCTGCTATCACCCCAGTTGGCCACTCTCTCTATATCAAGGCTCTCTACCTGTACCTATAGCAGTTTTAAATTTAAATTTTGTTTTGGTGGGCCACTAAAAGTCGGATTACAAAAATCAGATTCGAATGCACCCTAGCTATTTATTCCCCCCCACCCATCCAAATGACTCGGTTCTGGACTACAGTTAACGTCTATAGGTATATCGTAGTGTCACGTGTAACATTGTTACATCTACATAATATATGGCACAATATTACACGACGTAAACAGAAATAAAAAATACATCGAACTACCCATAAGATAAAATAAAACTTAACGAGACACTCTCGCGAACAATAGAATATCACGTTACCGCGGCGAGACCGATTTGTTTTAAAAGCCTTTTAATTGACTCGCTGCCGTCGCGGTGAATTGAACGATCATCATTCATACGAATGAGTGCTTTTACATTATATATATATGTCTATTTATTATATATGCGCTGTAAGAACTCATATTTTTTTTTATTTTGAAATCAAAGACTTAACCATCACGTCTGTTGCACATCAAACGGATGTGCAGGCGTGTAAATATCGAATAATATGTATAAAGTCTCCGACGATGCACCTTAAGCACTGCTGCAGCGCTGCTTACAATATATAATATATATATATAAATACGGTGCATCTGTTGTGTACGCGTTTTCGCCCCGTTTGATCGGTCAAAGGCGATTGTTCCTCGCCAGTGGATTCCCCGAGGGTTGTACTATATTATACTGTTGTTGTTGTTGGTGGCGGTGGTGTTGGTTTTTTTTTCTCGTTATATACCGGTTGTTGCGGCTGATGCACCCCGTGTGTGTGTGTGTGTGAGTATGTGTGTGTGTGTGTGTGTGTGTGTGTGTGTGTGTGTGTGTGTGTGTGTGTGTGTGTGTGTGTGTGTGTGTGTATACTTGGAAGTTATTATTCGTATACAACTCTCGTCGAAAAACAAAACTATGTACAATACCACTCACAATACGATTCCATTGTCTTTGCCGTCCGCAAAAGAGACGGGAGAGAGGTGAGGGAGAGCATTATATATAGGTATATATATAGTGACTTTTTTTGATTAAAAAAAAAATTATTCCTCGGCTCGCCCCCAAAGGGGTTGACGTCGAAACGCTTTCGCTTGTGTAGTTGTGCGTATTATATATATGTAAAATCATCGTCCGAATTCGGGAAATGAAATGCATTTTCTAGTTTTTAACACCACTGTATAAGATTGCATAGGATATCGCACGCCGTTGGCCTCATGTGTGTGGACGATATGATGGCGAAGTTGTAACTTACTAATTACTATATTATACTTAAAAACAAAATATGTTTAGGCATGAGTACATAGTACTTGCAGGGAGTGTTATGTAGAAAAACTTCTAAGATTTGAGAACAATTTAAACAAATTTTTCGGGATATTTAATGACACTCTATAATATATTATATTTTTTTGTAAATGTTACTGTATTGTACTTAACATAATATTACCCAAAGGTAGGTTACACAGTCATGAAATAAATTTAAAAAATCGTAGTTATAATGTACCTATATTAATAATATATTCTGTCACTTTTTAAGTGTTCTATAAGTAAATAGGTACCTACTTGACATTTTCACATTAATACATTATTTTTGAGGAAAAGTATTCCTGATAATACATGTGCATTCATGCTATTATGTGTATAGGTAGGTATATGTAGGTATACAGTGGCGGATATAAGGAGTGGAAAGGGCGTTTGGCCAACCCCCTGAGCTGTCTTTTTAACGTTATTTTTATTATAATATTTGAGGCTGAACAAAAAGGTAATTTAATTTTTAAAAATTTGCCTCCCTTCTCTTTCTGTTACTGTATGTATAGTTAATATAGTATAATTAATAAAATTTGTTTAACTTCAATTTACTTCTTAATATATAAAATATAATACATAGCACATAGCACATAGGAACCTAGTACCTACATACCATTGGTTTTTAATGGTAAAAAGTGTTGAACAAATTGTAAAAATCAAAAAGAAAATCCTAATTATGTACAACAAACATAACACATACCTATAATATTATTTTACCATTTTACAATAATAGATAAAAAAAATGTATTTCTAGATTATTTTAATGTACGGTAAAAGTCAATTATTTTGTTTTTTCCATAACGTTAGTATAGGTATTAAATGTAATGTAGGTACCTAATATTATATATTATCAATTTAAGATAGCGATTACTTTTTAAATTTATTACAAAATATCAATGTAAAATTTGCATATAAATACTGCTCACATCTATATTATAGCAGTTGTAATTTTAATTAAACAGCTATAAACATAATATATTGATAATATTTTAACTATGTAGCAATAATGGATTCTGATTTATCTTTTTAAAAAAACATCAACATAATATTGTTATATTTAAATTATAATTTTAATTTGTTTAATGTTATATTAAAATGCTGTTAAAGAGTTCTATAACATCACCAAAATAACTACTTATACCTACCTAATATGCATCTATTATATAAGTTATTGCTTGCAATTGATTTTATTGATCTAGTCATCGAGAATCTATAGATGATAGCATTTTTTGTGATGAAGCCTAATACATAATGTATTGGTACATTAATGAAAATGTATATGATTCTTATATCTTATTCAAATTCACACTGTATCCACTGTTTATTATTTAACTTAAAAGCCCCTTTTCTTTACAAATAAACTTATATATGCACTATCTATATTCGACCAATCCTAATTTTTATACCATTCTATACGCATCCGACACAAACTATGGAAAAACGTTGAAACCAATTAAACCAAGTTTTTAAGCAACATATTATTACTGCAGGTATAATGACTGCTCCACCGACTGGTGTTTTTAAAGCAATCAGCTGACAATTACGTAATTCATAAAATATTCTTACTAGGTATTCACACGAAGAAATATCAACATTATAACTCAAATATTAAAAAAATTTAACTTCACCGTTGGAAAACATAAGAAATATTAGCCTAAGAATAACTACAGCACCAAGATTTAGATACAGACTAATATTATTTAACTAAATAACTATAATAGGTACCTATTATTACTAACTTCCTTACATCCTTGTTATTTACAACATTCAAACTGTCTGTATAGGTAGCCTGGCTAGAAACAAAATACAAAAAATAGAGGAAAGCAAACGTATGATTATATATAAGTTATAACTAAAAGAATAATTCATTGCTATTTAGGTAAGACAATTTACTTCGTCAGTTCAATGAATTTGTTCAAACGCATTAATCATTATTCATTATGTTATATGTTTCGCACATTGAAATCAACAACAGCCAATTTGCAACCTGTTCTCTATGAAACGAACATTTCCTCAATACAAATTGTTTTCATATAAGGTCAGAACTTTAGATACCTAGCAAAAATAAGGTATTTTTATACACCTATTCTTGATCATAACCAACAAATTTGTGATTATTTAAAACGTTAACGTAAAACCAGTGCAATGTACTGCAGCAAGAAACGGTCTCTTCATTTAAAATTTAAAATAGGTATAATAATATAGATTATATTATTGGTAAGACTTCAGATAACTTGAATATGTTTTTTTACTATTTTTTAACATATTTTGTTAACAATCGGGTACGAATATTTAAACTGTTATTAATTCAATACATAATATATTTAGTTGTATCCTGTTTTGGTATTTATAGCTGATTATCATTATTAATTAACCAATTATATTTATTATAAGCATTTAATATGTAAATATAACTCTTCTCGTTCGATTAGGTTTAGCTTACAAGTTGTGCGAATCAACAAAGTTATTCACACCTCTGTGTAAAAAAAAAAATTATCGTTTTATAAATACAGGTAATATATTATATCAGTTGTATAATAGTGCCTTTACGTAGAAGCCATCAGTGAATATTATAAATTTAATAAAAGCCAATGGGTAAAAATAGTGAACATCTTTTAATCACAATTAGTATTTCAAGTGGTATAGGTACAAGTAATA
This sequence comes from Macrosiphum euphorbiae, assembly GCA_949089665.1. NCBI lineage: Eukaryota > Metazoa > Arthropoda > Insecta > Hemiptera > Aphididae > Macrosiphum > Macrosiphum euphorbiae. Next base: position 13,837,335 of record CARXXK010000004.1, on the reverse strand, counting down.
AGTACTATACGTATCATATTATATTATTGTATTATATATTTTTTCCGATATGGTGTATTGCCGATAAGAATTCTAGTACCTAATTTGAAGAAAATGTTGCTTGGCTCTGGGCTTAGACTTCACTTTGGTGGTTGGAGGTTCTCAATGAGGTCCTAATAAATATTTACTTGTATGGTATATTATACCTATTACCTGTCTATACCTCATAAGAACATTAATAATATTCCTTGTATCAATAACAGTCATTATTATTTATTAATATTTTCAATAGATATATTATATAATTATTAAATTGTAGACACAGACGACCCACTGCAACGTTATATAAACATAATAAACACATTTTGTTTTCAAACTATTATAATAATTATTGTGCTACGGCATTATAATACTATACTCGATACCAATACAAACATTCACACATTTATATGTAATATATATTATATACACACACACACGAAAAGAGGAGTGTGTGATACGATAACCTCAAGCTCGACCCTGTTAGAAGTTGCGTCATGTTTTTCAGGCTTTTATGGTCTGTTATCAGTGGGACGTTCGGTGAAGTATAATTATTTTCTCGATCATTTATCATTGAATAAAACTGTCTGCAAGGCTAACCGTCGAAATTGTTCTGACTCGGCTGCATGTCATAATTTATAATATTAAAATATATATTATACATATTATTATATACACCATATACAGTGTGATTCACTGCAAATAGTACCGTGACGTAATATACTTACCTATACCTACTATGTGTACACATATATATGGTTATGTTTTAAAATCCATAGTAATTTTTTTTTTTACAAATTTCCCGATTACGCATCAACAAGTCGTTAATTCAACGGTAAAAACCGATACCGTTCTCCTTTAAAATATTATAATAATATGCTTTGCACAAATAGTGATTACGCCGTAGGTATGGATAAAAATAATCAAATATGTTATTTATTTTTTTATTCTGGCATGATGTTAAAAAATTAACTTAATACTACAGTGCGTATATACTGCACTATATAGCATACATGGTACAGGTCACACTGAACTCAATATTTTTGTTTATTATTTCCGAAATCGGAACCTATACAGATAATATGCCTATGGTATTATAAAAATATAAGTAACTATTTAAAGTTATGTGAAAACTATAATTCAATGCAAAGAGTACATGTAGTAATATATGTACGTCTACAACTCGATTTGTATTTCGCATAAATATTATATTTAAAAAAACCGTTCTTATACAATATACATAGTACATAGGTTAGGGCTACACAAGAGTGGAAATAGAGATTTGATAATATTATTACATAACTGTTTTTTTTTTAATGATATTTTCTGGATAGATTGGCGTTAATAATATATAGCAAGTATAGGTCGATGATCGTCTAAAATTAAAAATTAAATAGACTCAAAGTCTAACAGGTCATTGAAACGTACCGACGTTCTTTTGTTAAGAAACAATATATAAAGTTGAATGTAGATGTACCTAAACTTACAACTTGTTATTTTTTTTCAAATAGACATTTATCGTTTTTTTTAATTTGAATAAATTAATAAAACTCATACTCAAACAATACAATATTATTAAAAAAAAAACAAGGTTAAGATATACTGACAGTTCTCCTATTCAATAAGTGTATTATGTATAATAATGGAGTGATTTTAATATTACATATATTTATAATTTCTATTGTACTGAAAGCTATGTGTAAACTGCACTAGGTATTCAATATTCATGTTATTATTATACTCATATCGTATATAAAATTAAACCGATGTTGTTGAAGTCTTGAGAAGTAATTATTGATCGATTTTGATGGAATCATTTGTTGGTATTTTATCAAGGCAATCTAACATTTTTCCTTTAACGAAATATTATTTTCTATGCGGATTATAATTACATTACCTACTAAATTAATTAACGAATAATATTAAAACGTTAAAATTGAATAATTTTTATCGTGTCTATTATTATTATGTATTTGTAAAAATATTAGCGGCTCGTTTGTAAAATGATTAATGACATTTACGATATATATCGAACTATTAAAGGCATATCGAAAAATGAACACCTATAATAAAATATAATTACAATGTATATTTTTGGTTATTTCGAATATCTTATTGAATTAATTGAATCGGTAGGTATCGTATTACAATGGATACAATTCATTTAGTATATTATAATAGTATATCACAAAAACTTGTCAATAATAATAATTGTATATACGATTTACAGACAACTGCAGTCTCGTCGTCATTCGATTGACACTTCTGGTGTGGTTAAAATTTGTAGGCCGTCCCTGGTGTCTCGTCAACTAACCGGTGGGGGAGCGGGCAATCGTCGCCGCAGCGATTTCGATGAAGTTCATTATCAAGTGATTTTTTTTTATTCACACCGTTTAAATTTATTATCGTGGCAAACCGAAATAGAACAGTCGAGTACCATAAAAATGTATTATGATGATGTATTGCTCTGCATCAGATATAATAATAATAATAATAATATAGTGAGCCCGCACATGACAGATGTGTGTTTTCTGTAAGCGCTCACTTATATAATAATAATAATTTAGGCATTAGGAGGAGGCAATCGTTCAATTTGTCGTGGCCGTCATCGAGAAAGGGTTTTATTTTTTCGGTGCGTTTCGCACACGTGTGGTGTCGATGCGTGGTGCATACGTGCATAGAAGTCAATGGCCTATATTTATAAAAAGAAATAATAAATAACTCTTCTAACGAGATGATAAAAAAAAATTCACCGCATCGGCCAATTGAAACAATTAAGACATTCGACCCGTATATTATGTGTGTATATTGTGTAACGTATGTATATAGTGTGCAATACCCCGTGATAATTTATTCGTTAACCCCGTAGGACCGTGGTTTATAGAGTACGACTGTCGTGCGGGTATAAGAGCGCACACCAATTCAATAACCACCCACCACCACCACCATGGTTAGCCGCAACAATATGGTAATTCGGCATCGGGTCCTGATTTGAATTCCCCGCTCCGTATTATATTCTATTTGGCCGCCGCCGTCTGTTCACAGCCCGAGGCGGTGGTGGCCTGGATCGACCGTATACATTATAATATGACGAGATCACCTCCTTCTCCGGACCGGGTTATAGAGCGTAATGTCCCTTACACACTATTATTATTATTACTATTTCCTGCGAAATCTAATTTCGCGTTTAGGATATACGACGTGTACCTATTATATTATTGTTACAGTACTCGTTGGCCGCCGGATATTGTGTCGTCCCCGTGAATTCATATATTATGCTCGACTTTATATTACGCACGCAATATGCACCCGACCGAGAGTTCCCACTTCATCAGCTGCGGTCAACTCGACAATTTTTCACAATTTTTCACAATTTTTCACTATCGTTTCTGGTTGTCGATATGGTCTCTCAACTTTAATCGGTTGACTGCAGCGAGTCGGCTCGAAATAGCGGACGAAATTTTGGTGACAGAGAGTTTCAGGTATTTAGAGGTGTCACTGTACCTATCTATATATACAGTTTTTCGTTATTGCATTACAACAAAATAATAAAATCAATTTTGTATAAAACTTTTAGTTTTTCTATTTTTTTTTTATGTTTTTCAAAAAATATATTGAAGTTGAAGATAAAAGCATTTTTCTTTTTATATAAAAAAGTCTTTGGAAACCAAAGAAACAAAACTTATAAAACCCATTGTAAAGTCAATAATACATTAAACTATCTCCGCTCAGAATCTAAAATGAAGACATAATGACTAGATCGTCTAGATCCACACCTATATTGTAGGTTGAATGTAGGTTCTTTTGTCAGTTGTCTGTTAAAAGTAATTTACAAATTACAATTTTAGTTTATTCAGTGAAGTTAAAGTAAAAGATTAATGTATTTGATACCTACATTTTAAAACTGTCATATTTTCTATCTATTGTGAATGTAAGACGAAGAATTAAAACATATAATAAATAACTAAACCAAACATATTATTTTCAAAAATATAATATTCTATTGAGTATAGTGAATTTTTACCCTGGGACACCTAAATATTCACTAGTGAAAATATCGCCGGTGAAATTTTACCAGGGTAAAATATACCTAGCGAAATTTAACTTGAGGTAAATAATCGCTAGTGAAATTTTAAATTTGGAGGGGTGAAATATACCTAGCGAAAATTTATCGGGGGTAAATAATCGCTAGTGAAATTTTACCTTTGGAGGGGTAAAATATCACTGAGGTAAATTTTCACGGTTACACCGGTACTTTTTGAACAGGCCTATCGTAAATAGTTACCCAAGGGGCAGATTATGCAGAATAGGCCGAACTTTTGAAGTGATGAATAACTCAACGGTAATGAATGGTAAGTGAGACCGAGGATCTTACACTTTTGGTTAAATTTTGAAATTAAACTTCAGTTATAACTTGCAGCTGTCTGGTACATCTAGGCCGGCAATGACCTTTATATGAACTAGGCAGGTTTTAGAAAAATTAGCATTAAGGGATAGTACCTCAATAAAACATTATTTTTAATTCCATCTCATACGTAACTACGTAAGTTAATTACCCATTTGCGACCTGTGTCTGTATTCAATTTCCGAAAATCTAAAAAATATGCATTTAGATTATTCTTGCACGATTATGTTACCCGAATATTATTGTATTAGATACGAAATAGGAAATTTCATTGAATTTATATATATTATATCGTTGAATCGGTCCGTAAATAATATTGTCTTTGTAACATTCCCAATTTTTGTTAGGTACACCGCGACTGTACGCCTATGTGAATACTGGATATTAATTATATTTAACTTATGAACTATAGGAACTAAGTGGTTTTTATAATAATTTGTGAATTGCACAGACACAATGCCTCAAATTTTTTTTATTTGTTGAAGTATTATAAACTACTGCTCGTATTGACCAGTTAACAAAATAAAATAATTTACACTTAGGTATTACAATATAATATTATTATTTAGCATTAGTATTAAAATGTCTTACGTTAAAAAATAGTGCATTATAATTTTTCTTAGTTGCTTACTACTAACTCTGTTTTATTATTTTAATAGTGTTGTTTGTGACTACCTACTATAGATATCAGTATTGATAGTGGATTAGAATGCATATAACTTATATTTTATATTACCTAATGGACCCCTCCCTCGTTTAATAAATTGTATCTACTGTTTATTATTTTATTTAGAAAATACGAACATAAATAAACATCACGTTCGTGTCCTATATAACCTTGGGAAAATTCAACCAATCCACTTATTTTATCCGGAAATATTAAACTAGAAATCTTATAAGTTACGTTATCACTAAAACCAATGATTGCAGTTTTTATATATTTTACGACTTGGTTTTCTAATTGATGTTTTTTTGCTGCCCTATACTTCGTATAATATTTATATATTGACTTACTGTGTAGTATAATATTTATTTACATAACCTTTAAACCTATGATGACGACACACTAGTAAGGCAATCTGATGGCAATCTTGCAGCTGCTGTTGTGCAAGTGCCTACATAGTGACAAATATAATATAATGTCAATAATAACAAAAAAAATTAAATCGATATGTACATTTTGTATCGATTCTATATAATATTGTGTTTAGACTCACGCATAGATTCTTTAAAACCATACTTAGACATAATAAGTCTTGTTTCGCTCACAATAGGTACCTATATAGTACCTACCTACCTACCTAACTATGTATAATTTATTATTATATTTCTGTCCATACTTCGCCGTGCAGCAGGAGCGGAAATCTTGAAGTCTTGAAAATGGTTAGGTGCTGTTCGCTGTTTCGCTGTTAGCCGTGCTGTTCGTTGCATGGACGAAGAGTCAGTAATTTTACGCGCTTTTTAATACCGCTGTGTAACCTGCAGTGTGTCTGTGTATAATATAATTTATTAAGTAGCGGTAATGAAAAAAGGATTAAAAAAAAAGGTAATGCAAGTGCTTATATAGTGACAACTATTATATAATATCAATAAAAACAAAAAAATAAAATCGATATTTACATTTAGATTTAGATTCTTTAATACCTTTACTTAAACATATAATAAGTCTCGGTTCGCGCACAATAGGTATACCTAATACCTATATAGTACCTACCTACATACCTATGTATAATTTAATATTATATTTCTGTCCACAATTCGCCATGCAGCAGGAGCGGAACTCTTGAAAACGGGTCACCAGCCGTGCGGTTCGCTGCAGGGACGAAGAGTCAGCAGTTTTAAGCGCGTTTTAATACCGCAGTGTAACCTGCGGCAGTGTGTATGTATAATATAATAATTTATTAAGTAGCGGTAATGAAAAAGGATAAAAAAAAAAAAAGCGTTACATTAAGAGGCGGTGCACTAAAAACACAAGGGTTTAAGTGCGACTTGATTGTTTATGAAGAACCCGAAAGAGAGAGGATTAGTGCTCGTATTATAATATAATATATATATTATAATATGGGCCGGTGTTCGTGTTAAGTGGAGGGTAATGGACGAGAGGCGACGCGTTTTATGTTATATATATATATTATATATATATATATATATAGTTCGGGGACATCACTGGTGAAGGGGTAAACGCGGTCTCCGTCTCGCTGCTCTCTCAAAGACTATTATACCGCCGCGGCGGTGAAGGGATAAAAATATTTGTTTTTAATTTATAATGAGATTCGACTAAAAAACAAAAGGGATTTGGGCACGTGTTCCGACGCGGTTGTATATAGTGCGTCGGCATGCACAGACGATTTTTTTTTTTCTTATTCATTTTACTCTTTGACAATATAAGCGCTCACATTATATCGTCGTACACGCGCGCGAGAGTGTACGGAAACTACGACGACGACGACCCTCTGCCGCCGTCGCGTGTCTAAGACAATGCGTTAAAACTATACCTATTACTGGGGCAGATATTGTTTTATAAAATGTACATAATATATATTATAATGCGCGTACTGTAGGTATATGTGGTATGAAACGTTTGCCACTAAAGCACGGTCGCACGGGTGATGACGATATCTGAGGCGCGTGTCTACGTAATAATAATTACACCACCGCGACGACAGGAGGGTAAGACACAGGTGGTCTGGCGCGGCCTAAGGATACAGCGTATACCGTATATTATGTACCTATATTAATATTATATCGTACTGCAGCCGCGGTTCTCAACCTTTTTATACTCACTTACCGCCTGCACAGTTTGACGATTTTCCACTTGGCGAAATAAAGGTGTTTTTTTGCTTATCGGAAACGAATACTGAACGAGTTAGGTATTTACACTCATCGAAATTAATTTCATTACTAACTACATAATCATGATAATTATAATAAGCATTTGATTCATAAAAATAAAATATGTACAATTGTTATTTTTTATACTATTATTTAATATCAAAAAAAACCAAATAATATACATTGTGAATACTTATAGTCCATTCCAATTTTTTTTATTTTTTCCAGATTTTACCACCTACAACATTTCAGATATACAAAAAAAAAATACACGTCGTACATATTAATATAATATGTGATATATATTTTATAATGAACAATAATTATTTACGAATAATATTATTTGAAAAAACGTCCTCAAAATATTTTGTTTACTTTTTATTTGATCCACGTGCTTCGACACGTCTGCAAAGTTCCGTTCGTCAAAATAACGATCATCAGTGCGGTCAGCTTTGATAACACGTTATAGATTGAATACAAGTTACAACTTGCATAGTTGCATCATGAAGAATATTATTGAATTATAAAATCGTAATAAATGTATATTTGCTAACAATATGATAAAGTTTATGAATTGAGAAAACGTGAGAGCGATATGAACAAAAGGTTGATGATGTATATTTTTTTTTATTATGACGTGTTATTAGTTTTTATTGTGTGTTGTAATCCAGGCTTGATGATACGTCATTGAATGTTACATTTTTAAAGTAAGTCTTATCAATGGTTGATAATATTATTATATTACTTATAATATTATAATATGGTTGTATACTTGTATGATATATATATATTTAAATATTTTTTTTTATAAAGTAGAAGATATTTAAGCCCACTGATAAAGGTAGATACCTATAATACTCGCCCGACAAATTTTATATTTTTACGAGACAGTCGACGACATGCACTTCTTATTATATATATGTTATGCCTCCATATTATACACCACGACGTATCATATAATATACGCGTAATAATTGAAAAGATATATTCATAAAAATATTTTGTTTTTTTTTCCGGTTCCCGTACGTTAGATTGAATATAATATATATACCTACCTATATTTACCTACGGTATAATATTATTTACCCTCTTCGCGGGCCGTCAGATTTTTGTCCGTTATGATATGGCCATTAATAATAATAATAAACAATGACGAAAACAATATGATATGTATATACCGGCCACAATATAGTGTGTATTATGCTTAATATAATGTCCACGTCGTCGTTATAATAGGATCTCTCGCGGGGCATCGGAACGGGTTGTGCGAGCACACATCGTCGTCGTCGATGGGGGAAGAGAACGTCGTCTTCTTCTATCTTATACCCCCGGTGCGTATAATAATAATAATAATGCAATATTATATTCTCACACTGGACACTGGCCGACCCATTGTCATACGAAACGCCGTCGTCTCTGCACATCGGCCTCTTTCCGGGTCCGGTTTCGTATTATATATTATTATTATACGTCCAGCGCAGCCGTTTATATTATTGTGCACACACACACGCACACGATATTACATAGGTAATATGTATAATATACACAGCACACACACACGCACACACGGTGTCGATACACGAACGTCTGTCCGAAGTCTGACGGGGTGAGTTTTTCGGCCGAAGGAGTTTTGACAGCGCGGTGAAGTATTGCTTACTGTCATCGCTCGATGGTCGGTCATTGTGCGGCCCTGCCCTGTAAATATATATATATAGCACTACTATATAGGCGCCTTTGGTCATTTTATTATATTAAATATAATAAGGCTCGTTTTAGGTAGGTATACGTTATGATATCGTGTAGGTATAGTTTCCCATAATATATCAAAGATTTACATATACGCAAGACCGTTGTGCCGTTTCTCATTAAGTAGGTTCTATATGCGCTGTAATAAAAAAAAAAAAATACACACGCACACACATGACACATATTTTATACCTGATATTATATTATACATTATTGTATTATATCGTGATATTGTACTGTTATTTTAGGTAAGGCATAATATTATCAGTGGCGCCGAACACGGTTATCAACTGGGGAAAATTCCCCAGAGCTATTTATGATTGGGTCAGGTGGGTGCGGGTTTGTGATGATACGTGATCAGTCATTATATTGGTATTTAATATTTAAACATCACCATAATTTAACAATAATAGTGTGAGTGTGGCAGGTCATCGGGCAGTAGGTATATCGCGATTATAAAGCAATATTAGAGAGTAGCTAAACATTTTTTTTTGAGTAGGTGGGTCTAACACCAGCATTTTTTCCCCAGAATATAGAAAATATAGATCGGTGCCACTGCATATTGTGAGTCTTAACTTAAATGTATAGGTACCTATAATAGCGTTTATTCACATATTTTATCCATTTGCACCGCACGTCTGCACCATTTTAGTAGCTAGCCTATAAGTAGTATGAGTAGGTACCTACCTACAATAAATTCTTAATACATGTCCGAAATCTAGATAGGTACCTATTATTACTTCTATATTTTATAGTAATGTTATGTAGCAAATTCTAGGAGTACATAGTGATTAGTGAATACGACATAATATATTTTGTTATGTTTTCTAAAATTATATTATTAATATGTTTGATAAAATATAATGCAGGTACACCTACAAGGGCACCCGCAGAAATATAATCCAAGAGGGGGGGAAATCTTTTGAAAGTCTCTGATAATACAGCTATTACAGCACAAATTATTTTTTTTTCAAGTTTTAAAACAATTAATATTAACTAAAATAGGGGGGCATTGCTTCTCCGGTACTACCCTGTGGACGTCCTTGTATACCTAGGAATTAGGATAGATAACTGCGTATTTATGAACTTATAAATAATGTCAGATACACATGGTACACTTTGGTACCTGTTTTAAATTTAAAAATTAAAGTTGAGTTAATATTTCGGTTTTTGTTATTATCTCGTAAAATACAGTGAATTTTCTACTTTTGTCTCCTTCAAAGTCCAAATTAGATCATATTTTCCATCAAAAACTAACCTCAAAGTTGAAGATTTGTGGATTTTTTCTACTATACAAAGTGTCATATTATATTAGACACATCGGAGCTGAGCATTTGGAATCTAAAATGGAATTAAGGCGGCTCTTAGTGGCTATTATTTAAGGGGAACAATTTAGGCAATTTCTAATCTTGTCGTCGCCGTCCGTAATCTATGTGTTAGTCGTAAATGATTATTAGTGTGAAATTCGAAAGAAATTCGAAATCGATAACAATAGATTTTATATCGCCCGGCTGCGGGCACACGGTTCAATAGCACACGTACGCGCATGCACAAGTCAACGTAATCACTCTCGGAAAATATTTTTGTACACTCACAACAGTGAAAAATGCTAATAAGCTGGCGAAAAATACACATACTTCTAGTAGTCCAATTTCAATTTTGTAAAATTATTTGAATTCGTCAGCCTCTTTTCTATGATTTGTAAGAAACCAATTTTAGATAATTTACGTATATTACGGTTCCAAATGACTGCTTGATTTCTAAAATTTAACTTGCACTTTTAAGTGCTAACTAGACAAAAAGATGAAAAAGTTTTTCCTACAGATCATAGAAAAGATGCTAACGAATCCAAATAAGTATTCAAAATTGAAATTGGACTACTAGAAGTATGTGTATTTTTCGCCAGCTTATTGGTCTAAATGCATGAAAAATCCAATCGTTTAGAGCCGCCTTAAGTAAATAATATATAATAAATTAATAAATAATAACATAATATCTAAAATATTTAAATATTCTACTTTAATAATAGTTTTGTACTTTCATATTACCTAGTTGGATAAATAAATTATAATTTGTCATTAAAAATTTGTGCTATAGTATTTTAACTTTTAAGAGATAAAATAACAATTATGTATATATATTTATAAATAACAATTTGATTGCTCTGCTCTTGTTAGGCATACGACAATAGTTTAAGATTTAAGTCTTAAATTTATATAAATAGATAATACATTAAAAATAATTTTTAATCATCTTGCTATAATTATATTATGTAATAATTTTTTCATGTATACAAAAATAATAATCATTAAATTTAAGTTCATCAACTAACTACGATTTTATCATATGTTTTTAAGTTCATTATTTTTAATACTTTGCATTTGGACGTTGAATGCAGGACAGGGATTCCATTCATTCAGTCTTCCAATATTTTAGCAAGTATATAACTGAAAGTTCGTATTTTTTTTGTTGACATTTTCGAGCGTTACCTTTTTGGTACCGAGTGAATTTTCTATGGAGGTAATATTTTCGGACTAGTGATTTATTTCCAAATTTTTTCGAAAAACATCGACAATTCTTTTGCCACTAACAGACTAATTCGGACCTCAGACTGGGCGTCAACCTTGGGGGTAGGTCGAGATCAGAATTCGTGCCCAGCGAATTTTCTTTGGAGGTGATATTTTCGGACTTGTGATTTATTTCCAAATTTTTTCGAAAAACATCGAAAATTATTTTGCCACTAACAGTCCATGTCGTTTTTAATTAAATTTGTTAGTCAAATTTATATAATAAATGCGGTTACATATTTTTTAAATTCGAGTACTTTGTGACTAGTGTGCTTTAGATGAGCCGTCTAATGAGAAAAGTTCAAATTAATCAAATAGTTATTGGAAATATTAAATTTTCCGTGTATACGATATCGGTGTTGGGCGGCCACGAGTTACCGCTGTACCACAAACCGCAATTGAATGGTCCGGTGCAAGAACCGGGTATCTCCATTTTTTGTTTGAATAGTGACGTTTCCATGAAATCGTGTTCATGGAATAAATAGCTACAACCGTACAAATACGGTTATAATTATAATCCTACGTTAAATACGAGAGAAAAATATTTTGTTTTATAATCATATTATTATATTTCTAAATAGTGATTTTTGTGTATAAACTATAAATTATTATAATGTTAATAGTGTATTCGTATATGATTCATCTAATGAAAAGACGGTAGAATCAGGAACTACAAATACATCTCAAAACAGTGAACAAATAAAACTACAAAACGGTAAATATTCGATACGATATAGTTTGGTATCTTTTGAATAAAATTATATTATTTCTAAGTATATGTTTTCACATCTTTCGAGGGTCGCATGAGACACACGCGTTTTAGATTCTGAATGAAACGATGAATGTATTGATTTTATAATGATGTGTGTTTTTTTTTTTTTTTTTATTTTTGTGTCTGTCATCACGGTTGGGGCAGTAAAACTGCTTCGATTTTCTTCAACAGTATCTTGTACGATAGGAAAGTGAATCTAGTTGGTGCATTAGGGAGGTCAAATTTTAAAATTCACAATAGTACTCACAAGCGCCGGGAAAAATAACATAAAAATTAAGGAAAAACAGAAATTTGTACTCAAAATCGGTTTTACAAAAAATCGATTTTGGTTTTTGGTGTAACTCTAAAACAAATGAACGTACATACATGAAATTTTCACTGGTTGTTTATATTTGCATTTTCCATATACGATAAAATTTTCAAAATATTATGATTTGTTTTGACAAAATTTATCAAATTTAAAATTGAATAATTATTTTGTAGTTAAAAATTTATAAAATGGTCAACTTTTATATCTAAGAATCGAAAATTTAAAACAAGATTCCACGTAAGTAGTTTATTCTGTTACCAAAAAATCTAAAAATACAGACAGTTTATTTTTATAGTCATTTTAAGTTCAAATTTGGACGAAGTTACATAATAAAAAAATCTAGAAGAACTATTTTAGTTATTTTGTTGTAATTGTATAAAATAATTCGTGGGTACTTGAAACTTCTAAAGTATACAGGTATACTACTATATATCTATGATAGTATCAAGGTGTGTTATTGATGTATGACGCGTTATAAGTATACCTAATGGATATTTTGATATGATTAATTTGGAATTTATTATAGGTACCTATTATAGGTCAATTTTTTTTAATACCATAAAATATAAGTATATAATATATCTTATATACCTAGACTGACATATCATCTCCGCTCAGCATCGTTTTTCTTATACAATGATATTATGTCATTGAATTCAAATTTAATACCATCCATTATACAGTTACCAACTTGTTATCTACTGTACAGCAGAGCACCTTTTTTTTTATGTTTTTCGATTTTCCCAGTACTACTAATTATATACCTATTGCAGTGTAAGCCGGGCGTTATTAATTGTCTATAGATTTAACCTAAACAATTTTTTAAAGAACGACCATAAATTAACAAATTAATCATTATTTGATTGCGATGTTAAATAAATTATTAAATTAATAAATTGATCTTCCTAAATCTGTAACAGAAGATTAATGTTGAGAATATAATGCACCAAAGACAGTATAATATATTAATATTTGTTTACACATTTTCGCTGTGGTTTGCCTTTGGCGCGATGAGAATTTATTGTCGTTTTCACTTAAGCCACTGTATGGGTTGGTTTAATACAAAAAGAGTGGTATTTTTCTTTAAAGAATTGTATGCCTCAATGGCTCAATAACATCTCTGTATTGTGTTATTATTATTCATATAATAAATCACAATACCGACGTCGGTCTCCTATCGATAAAGGCCAGTACGATAATGTAATTTGATTTGTTTGAATATTATCGTAACATTTCTTCAAGTATACACCGTATAATATGGACACCATGAACGATTTGTCGTTTTTTCTTTAAATATTGTTCACAAATTCACATGCATTGCGTGTGAATTAATGCGTAAAAGATATGTTATAATTAGGGCCCGGATTTAAATGCCCTTAAAACCGTATAAATATGCTCTAAAAACAGCCATAAATGCCTTTAAAATTCATTTTAACCACAAAAAATGACCTTAGAAATGGCATTTAAATATTTTGTTGATGATATTATTTTGGGGCATTATTTAATACAATATTAATATTAATCCTATTAAAATTACGAACGTGAAATAAAAACATACGGAATACGATTGTGATGTAACACGAAATCACTAATTATTTGTTATTTATCCGAGTACGGATGACGCTCCACAGTCAATAATTAATATAAGATAAAAATTGAATCGAAATGTATCGAGTGATTGACAATGTGTATGAAAAAAGCGATTAACTTATTAAAACGAAAACAACTAAATAGCAGAAAGCAATCATCTTTAAATAATATTTTTGAATGATCTCAATTGTTATAGTATGTGAACAAATTTAATATGCATTAAAACCAACAAAAATTACCCAATAATGCTAACGATGCTCTACGAATAAAAAACCGTCGACAAAAAAAAAGTGCAAAATAAATGTTTTAGCTTTGAAGCACTCGTTACATGAAACGAATTATGTACTTGGAAATCATCGTCTCAGATCAACCAAAAAAATATGCACTTTGCATTGAAATCCGAGCCCTAACTTATAATATTATTATGTAATTTATTATAGTTATCGTACTCGTTTATTATTTAGTCTTACTGCCAGCTGCAGATCAGTGGATTAGTTTCGAACGATTGATTCTCTGAAATTATTTTAGTGAATATCGGATTAATTCTCATGCGTATTGATGCGTATTATATGTAAGTATTAATTATTATCATATGAAAACGAATATTATAATATTGTTGTGATTGTGAATTTATTAATTATAAAATGTATTTATTACACACGTATGTGAGATAAAACATGCCATTATTACATTGAATTGTACAATTATTTAATCTTAATTATATACACTTATTCTGTATTATCTGTATATTTTACAGGGTGTATTCTTTACGAGCATATTATACATAATATTATAGACAACCGTTTGGTACAGACGTATAATATTATCACTATTGTTATAGAGTATAATATAGATTTATGTCCGTTCTCCGTAAACCCTACGTATCCCGATATCTAAACGGTTTACTTATCTTTTAACAGATAACGAGATAAAAGTCATTAATCAATAACTTTATAATATACAGTAACAAAGTAGTGTCGGCGTAAGGCCAAAAAGGTCTCCCACATGGATAGTTTTTATCGTTTGGAACTGAACTATTGATTTATTTTGTAGTTTATACATATCATATTATTATATTATCATTATAATATACAAATCTAGTGTTGTATATTATTATAATCTTTATGGTTCAATTTCACTTTTCGTAGCAAGCTGGTTTATCGGTTTAAACGATATATTTATGATTTAGGTAGGTAATTTGTTTTAAGTGCATTACTGTTGATAAAAACTTAACGATGAATTATAAATTATTGTTGATAAGTGATGTGATCGTATATAGACTAATTAAAAAAAAGTATTTCGAATAATTTACTCGTTATAGATAAGATTAATGAAACGTTCTTCTAGGATTTTTAATGAAAAAAAAAATAATGTAAAAATGCGTCTGATTTCCAATAATGGCCATAGTTTTAAACAAAGATTATTGTACAGGTATACGACGATGATCAATACCTACCTACAAAGTAATATTTTTGAATTGCTTAAAAAAATCCCAGAAATATAAATATAAATGTGAACACATGTAGGTATACTCTACTCCTAATATTAGTAATTACCATGCACCTATAACAAAATATAAAATATATATTTATAATGAAAATAATAATTAATTGTTAATTGTATAAAATATAGATTGTAAATCAAATAAAAATATAAATATGAACACAATATGTTTAAGTTCATGATATATTGTGTTATAAGTTATAAGTAAAAAGACATAAGTCTTAGGTATATACATAATATACTACTATCACAGATAATAATCATAAATAATAATAACTAGTAATATTATATAATATTGTTAATTGTATAATAGGCCAATATGGCAATTTTATATACGGATACTCTTATGTAAAAAAAAACAAAAGAAAATCTTAAAATTTCAAATATAAATAATTATACGTTTGAATATGACTTATACTTAACTATATTAATCATATGTAACTAGACAAATAAAGTAAAAAATTTAAATGTACCTATAATATTATAATATTTAAGTATATAGGTATACTATATTTGTTACTATAGTATACCTATGTATTATAAATTGAACTGCAACAAAATAATTATTGCCATCGCCGTTGCTCAAGTGTATAGTTTATAATATGGGGAGTTTGATACTTGGGGAATGGATGTACCTATGGACCTACTGATAATATATAACTATATTTTGTTATAGGTACATGGTAATTTAGTAATTACTAATTAGGAGTAGAGTATACATGTGTTCACATTTATATTTTTGTATATCTGTGCTTTTTTTCCGCCTACCAATATTTTTATTGCATAATATGTAAACCAGACAATATTTATACGATTTGTCAATCATTTGAAATTAAGTCTACTGTATATGATAACTTGTTTCCCGATGGTCGACTCGTTGCCACTGGTATTTTTTATCAATAATAATAAAAGAAAAATTACGGTTTAATATTATTGTAGGTAATACGCCGATTTAAACGGATTGAAGAGTATTTAATACGGAAATTATATAACATTATATTTTTTATTCTGTGTATTCCAGTCGGTCTTTGGTTTGATTTCACTGAGTATTGTGTACATTTTTACTGGCCTTATATTTTCAAATCGTACCTACGTATTATAATATAACATAAGAGCCCCTAGAATAATCGTTCTCAGCAGGTAACTAATATCCTTTATTTTCTACTACTCCAGTGATGCTTTAAGCACTTTATTGGTTCGAACCCTATTGAATCCCTATGTAATAATATATATACATTGCGAAATTCGTCGACGATGAAAAACAACCTGTACGCGCGGTATCAATACTAATTATCCAAGTTCAATTTGCTCCCCGTCGGTTTAGACCTTCATGTAATACGTCATCGTGCATACCCTAAGGGTGAGATCCCGTGGCAGATGCGTACCCCCATGTATCGGTGCACCCTTGTGTCTTAGGCACTCGAGAACTCGCAGTCGGACAATAGTATTGCATCAATGACAGATGTGGGGCAACCACTGCAGCGAGCGATACGACCCCCGCGGGCCGTTGCAGGGCAGTATTATTCATTTTTTGTAAAAAAAACAATTGACTACGAGCAATATTTTGTAGTACCTACCCATATATTGTAATGATTCGAATACGAAATATAGAAACGGGCCTAATAGACTTGTATTGAATGCATTTTACTATGTATGTATGTACGTATGTATATAATTCATATTATATTGTTATTACATTATATTCACTACTTAATAGTGCTTATATTACATTATTGATTATATTATATTATTACATTTTGTATATATTCAATTGATTTGATTTTGCAATTTACATACCTAATATATTATATATGTATAGGGTTAACCGGTTCAGGCATATATATTTTAAAGTGAGAGCAAATATAATTTATTTAATTTTTTTAATTACCATATAATTATTCATTGTGTGGGTATTGTACGTATGTATAATAATATTATAATATAGGCATAAAGCTGACGGACAACAATAAAAGCAGTTATACATAATAATTTATAGTAATATAATATATTATAGGCGGTATCATCTCATCGGGAATCCAGTTTTCATAATATTATTAATTGATAAAATATATTTACGAAATAAATCGCTGTCGTTCGGCTCGAAACCACACTCAATATTCCTGGCTTGTACCTAGGTAAATATTTTACAGAAAATGTGCAGAAAAATATTTTTCTTAAATGTTTTATCGACAAAATATAATATATGCAACAGAACCGATTTAAAATCAGAATTGTATAGGAAAAAAAAATTAAAAAACGACCAAAGTCATTGTTGTTTATTTGTTTATTACACCTACTATATAGTATCATGGTATTCCCTTGTCGTTTCGTCGTTTTTATTTTTCTTCGACAGATGTAAACTTTTATATTAAAATAACAATAAGCAAACGAATGACTACATAATATACTGAAGACGATTTTCGATTTAATTTTAACACCATCATTCCCATGCGGAATGAAACGAGTTTTTATGCGTGCCCAAAATTTTAAACTCACTTTTGACATTTTATTCTTTATTTTTTCAACTCGTCGATCTGGGTCGTGTATATAGGGGTAGGTACATTATTGCATATAATATAATCCATTCAATACGCGTGTACAACTACGTATTTAAATGTGTCTTTTTTGATGGCGGTACTCGAGCTGGCACAACGCGCACGGGAATCCGGAACTCGTGTACACATCAAGTACTACATTACTACATATTTTATATTATTATGTGGCGTGTGTGCAGAGAGAGAGAAAGATACTGTATTATATTACTATATTTACATTATATGGCTCGTCGCGAAGCTGACTATATGCGGAGAGGGGCTTACTCTCGCGGTCGGTGATGGTATGCGAGCATTCCTCGTCCCGTAAGAGACCATCGTCGATTGGGCTAGCAGCAGCAGCAGAAACGGGTCCCATTAATCAACAGGCCTCAACATTATATTATTATTATAACACTAATCATTCTGCCCAACACCCATTTAATACTGCTATACATATGATAAAACACAATGTAATACCTATGGCACATTGTACCACCGATATTATACTACGTGTATAACTTCGTGTCGTACTTATATATATAATGTTATTTGGATTCACGTCTCCTAAACACGGCGGACAACCGCGATGCCATTGTGCTGTCAATCAGACCCATCGCCCGCGATATCGCTGCAGCGTTCGTTCGCACCGTCGGAGCGCCGAAACCTGCCTCGTCGTGTGTACTATCGTCTCGGTCGATGACGACGACGACGACGACGACGAATGGTAACACTCGCGATGACGGTAGTAATTATAATAATAATAATAGTTTGTTAGTAATATATATGTTACATCCGCCCCTCCAGCAGCATCTAATCGTACCTATATACTAAACCTTAGTGTCTCCTGCACAGTGTATGAGCATTTTTTGGTCAAGTCAACATATTGGGTACAGACAGCACCTACCAAATATATTATATTATAATATTTATATGTATTAAAAGCATAATGAAACACGTTACACGTATATCCTGATATATAAAAGATCGATACGGACACATTTCTAATACATAGTAATGTATACAGCATACAAGATATATTATTATACCTAAATTATAAATATATAGGTACACACGCTGTAACTGTCGTCCAGTCGTCCACTTCAACGATTTTTGCAATATATTTTATTTATTACTACCTACCTGGTAAATACTGAAAGTGCCGAAAGCGTTTTCGTAACCAAATCTCGTCACCATGGTCTAAGATATTATTATTATTATTATTATTTATAACATTATGGCATTATTTAATATATTATTTCGTTTTTAGCATTTAAAACGGAAAAGTTGTTTATTCAATTATAGCCAGATGTCTATATTATAGTTGTGTATGTACACGATATTAATGTTACACCTAGGTACCTAATAAGTTATAAGTCTTATCTAATATCTGCAGATAATTAATAACGGATATAGATTATAGACATAAGCTCAACTAAGGAGGCTGGATTAGTGGATAGTGGCTATGCACTCTCAAAAGTTACGCATAGCCTCCCTCCCTCTTAAATAAATATTATTCTCTGAAGTCACTAAAATTAATAAATAAAAAAATGAATATATGGAATTTTTTTTTATTCGTTTCTATGGTGATACACAAAGCGGTAGAAATAAAAATCCCGTTTTTAGCTGTTTTTCGTAATTTGACGGCGGTTTTTCCCATTTCGTTAAATAACTATTGAGAAAATCAAAAAAATTACCTTTGTAAAGTACCATCTTTATCCAGTTTTCTAAAAGATAAGATACTATACGTTGAAATCAAAGCACCCTTTCTGGTGAAAATTTTTTATACTGGAAAAATAAACACCATTGTAAAACCACTAGCTTCCTCGCTCCAGTGTCTAAAATAATCAAATCGTACATAATGTTCCATAATATATTATTATGTGGGATACTGTGCGAAAGTGTTGTAGCAGTCCTGCAATATTTAGACGTGTTTAAAAGGTATGAGCTTTTTTTTGTTTTTGAAGTGTTAAAAAAAGGATTTTAACGGTTTTACATGTGTTTGAGGGAGTACTGTACACAGTGCACACTACACACAATATATACACATATACCTACACGCCATATTGAATGTCGCATTATTTGCACAGGCCCGGGGCAAACAAAAAAGAAAAAAAATGCAAAAAAAAGTGCGGTGAATAAAAATGAATAAAAGAAGAACGAACAAATATAATACTGCTCTGCGCCGTCTGTCTCTGTCTCTATCTCTCTTTATTTTTTTTAATTTGACTTCTCTTCGAAGCCTTAATCAAGTTACGCCCGGGATATGGGGTCCAGATTGGATTTGCGATATAGCCGAAGGTCACTTGGGTTTTATACATACCCGGGGGAAATGATGCGGTCGCCTGTGTGATTTCCCGTGGTCACACACTGCTACCGCGGTAGTAGTAGTAGTAGGAGTGTATATATTCATATACATATACAACCACGGTGGCAGTGCGTGCGTATTAGGTAGGTACGTAATAAGTGGAGTATTATAATATCGGGTTATGAACGGTTCCGTGGATTTTATTAGCTTAGACGGCCCAGAGTATAATAAGCAGATATAGACGTGCAGGCTGCTACCCCGGATATAATAATAATAATAATAATAATAATAATATCATTTATGACGGACTTCGGATGTCATTTTATACGCGTTTGCGGTTTTCATTTGCAGGTATTAGTCGAGGCGAGTGAATATTATTATAATACTTATTGCAAAACATTTATTAAAATGAGCAACACATTTTTTTCAACCCTTGCGGTATACTTTATAAAATAACTCACATCCATTATTGGCACCTACCGTAAATTATAATATAATATTTGTTTAGTTTACCGGCACACAATTCGCTATATTTTCTATTATGCTAAATAACTAGGCAAAATCAAATTTTACCACCCCTAAAATAATAATATTTTCACTGTTTTTAAAATGGCATGCCTCTACTAAAGTGCAGCCCTAGGAATGGGTATCTATGTTGCCTACCCCATGAGATGGTCCTGGTATGCTGATGATATAAATATTTTTGTGAATACGCCGCGAGGACGGAAACGGTGAGCGACCTGAGTAGGTCGAGTTCAATATTTTGCACTATACTGACCAAGACAATAATAATTATAACTTGCGATCAATTCCCATAACTGCAGTATTATTCTATATTTTATCCCGACACATTATTCAGTGAATATAAACACACATAGGTAATAATGTGTATATATATGTATATATTATAGTTGTACGTATATTATATTTATATTTTTATTTTTATGTTTAATTGTAGGTTCGTACAGATTTAGCTGAAACTCCGTACTCGTACTTCGAAGTGGCTAGCTGTTAATATGGCCGACGTACTTATCACATCAAAATCAGCTTAGATCTAGAAGTGGTCATGTCTTATGGTCGTTGAATAAAGTAGGGGAGAGGACCATGACAACCGAGTCGAGTTCAGACGAGTGCAGTTTCTGTTGTTGTATACGGGTTCGTATATATTATTATGATAATATATTTACAGGGTGATACACTGAGCACGCTCATCCCCTTTTTTCTTCAACAATACGGTTATGGAAAATCTGATTTTTTAAATTTTTATATATACCTAATGCGAATATAATATAATGACCATAATATATAAAAATTATTTTTTGTACCTACGGCTCAAGAGTTAAGGACTGTCCTGAGGGCTGAGGATATCATACTTCTAATCTTCCAACTAATTTTCTACTGTAAATTATTTAGTGAATGATTTTTCTGAAAATCATACGACTGCCAAAATCAAAATTCAAACGAGTAATTTTCGAGATTGTAAAAACATAAGTTATTGTTTCGCCACAAAAAAAACCAAAATTTCAATAAATTCTTTATTATAAGCGAACAAATGGAGGTGGGGGGGGGGTGAGCGTGCTCGGTGAATCACCCTGTGTGTATTATATACCTACTATATGATGTAGGACCGTATTATTATAGTACTATTACGTCGCTTACGACGAAGCGAGAACGACGACGACGGCGACGACGAGGACCCTGTGCGGTTGTCGGTCGCGAATTTAGTCCATAAATTATACGATGCACAAAGTATCTTTGCTTGGCTAAACTACCCTACGCCCGCTCGCCAAATAAATCATCGCGAGGCCGTCTGTCCACCACCACCACCGACACACACACGTCAACCGTGCAGATATATTATTATTGTGTATATTATATAGATTTGCAGAAGTGCCGTTTATGCTCGTGCAGCAGTTGTATATAATATCGTCGTAGTGTTATTATTAATTATCAATCTTCTCTCGCACGCGGTGTGCCGCGCATAATAATAATAATAACGACAACGGTAGGTAATTAATCGTTTTCTCACGCCGCCGTCGGTTTGCTCTCGCCAAGAATGTCGCGCTTTTGTGCGTCCCCGACGACGATCGTCTTACAATCGCCAGTACGACTTGCGTACACCGCAACAATCGTATATATAAATGCGTGCGAATTAAACGCGATAATATGACAATACCGATATAATAATATATTGTATTGTACCGCCCGATACGTCGTTGAAGTCGTTACACAATCGCATACGCGTGTGTCGTATGACGGTCGACGACCCAACGACGAACGTGTGCAGAAATCATCGCTAAAATTCATTGTGTAAAGACCGTCACGCGAAACACGTCGAGCTTATACCATAACCACGTTTAGAAGGTATCTAGGAAAGAAACGGATTTAAATAGCCGACTATACACGAAGTTATGAAATCGCCACTCGTATATATAATGCCTCAATATTTTATGGTCGCAAGAAACCCGTCTTAGAATATTATATATTATGGTGTTTGCTGCCTGTATCAATTAATTATTCTTTGTATCATTTATTTTCTCTCATATTCGTGACTATCTACAAGACTGTTTTAACCAACTCTAATAATTGTATTTCCATACTACGATTATTATGTTTCCAATACTAATTTCTAAAAAGTACTTCCATAATGTCATACACCTATACCCAACCTCATACACCATGATCTTTGATGTATAAAATCTCATCCTCTACGATAAATAACGTATCTGATAAATGTTCATAATATTCAACGATGAGTTCATCTCGGTTTGGGCTGGTAAAAATAAACAATTTAATGACACCTCGATGACACCGGCTCAGGGTTCGAGAACATAAACTGCAGGGTGATTCCGGATTCAGCGGATTTATAATTTAATGATATTATTATGTATATGTGTAAAGCGCGGAGTCGTATGCGCGCGCAACTAATTATTACAACAATACATCTTGTTTCGTTGTTTACGAAAATGCATTTAAATCGGCCCACACAGCTACATAATATCCATATATACAACGACGTATAACAGAACGTTTTCAATTCGATCTGCAGTGGGTTCGACGTAAAACAAACAGTGACGACTTAACGTCGTGCACGGTGTATACAGGTAATAATACGATATTGCAGGCGGCGGTTTCCATGTTTGAACGATACGTCGAGTTCGAGTATTTGTTATATTATGACGTAGGTACGCGTGTACGACGCGATTTCCGATTTATAAACAATAATATACTTTGCCGAGTAAACAATAATATATATACGTTCCGTCTGATGGTTTTAAAATAATATTCATGCGGGAATCGCGCTAAAATGAATTTGTCAACACGGCGGCGACGTAGTCGTTTTTGCGCGGTAAACGGAGGGTGACTTTGCGGGTCCGCGAGCAGTTATTTGTTTTAGGGGTTGTTCCGCGCGGGGTGCACTGTTTCACCACCACCGCCACTGCAGCCACCGAGCCATGGCATTCCGTCGGCGTCGCATAGTGTACGCAATAATTATGGCGATAAAAATTAATAATACTAATAATGATATTTCGCTATATTATTGACATCGTGTTCGAGATATAAAATAGCTTTAATATTGTTCTACTTCCTCCCCGCCAAACTACCGAAAGACCGAAGTCGATTTGCACCGAAATTGACCCAAAAATACATAGATATACTTATGAACAATGTTTTCAATTTTGAAGAAGGAGAAATTTTGAATAGCAAGTCTTGGATGAATGTTTGGAAATCTCTTCGCGAACGGTTGGAATTTGCTAAGATCCGTATAACGTGTGGTCACTTAAGAACCAGTGACTTCCTGTTATGTTTCTTAGAAGTATTGACTGAATTGATTAGAGTTCTTCAGTAGTCGTGCCGATGATTGGGTAGTTGCTAACGGTATGACGAGGTATTCACTCACCGTTCTTACAAACCATCCTGTATTAACGATGTGCTTTTCCCTCGTCTTACTGTTTTTTTTGTTGTTATAAAAGCATACGTTTTGTGTTGCGCCATTGGCATGCCCAATACTGTTGTCACATCTTGCTTGCTTTGTTTATATGACCGACCCGATTGGTCGTTTATTATTCTAGGCTGTAGCCTATCCTAGTGGTGGAGATGGAAAGTCTTAGATATTGATTGATTCCGTTGGGGCTAGTTTTTGGTCCGACTCTTAGGGAAATCTCACACCCCACCAACCACAAAGTGTAGAATCAAACTCTACCCTTTGACATGGGTTGACCAACAAATTTAAAACCACCTTCCTAAACATCCATCCACTAGCAGAGGCAAAAGCCTGGTATAGTTTCACGGCTTATCCATCCCCCCAAAGCAAAGCAAAGCAAAGCTAGTTTTTGGTGGTAGTCTTAGGCGAGGGTGGATAGCGGAGGCTAGGTGTCCTAGTTCTCTAATGTGGAGGTATCTCGAGAATCTGTTTTTGTGGAAGAGAGCCGAGGCCTGAGTAAACACATAGGGCTAAGAGCAATCACTGGAATTCCTCTCTACCAATCAAATGCACATCTAGTCGCAAGAACAGAAATCCCCTCAATCAAGAGGGCTTCCAAAAAACATACCAAAGTAATGTAACAAAAATCCAAATCCCTCTACCCCGCACATACAAACTTTAGGCATAAAAGACCCGGGAGACTTATCATTTAAAACCAATGTACATTACAAATTAAACTAAATCAACAATCCAAAAACTACGGAAAACCCCTCCAACAGGGAGAAAAAGGCAAAAAGTCTGATACTTCCAATTAGGCCACAGGCCGTCATCCATAGCAATAGCAATAAATACGACGTAACAACCTTTTCACACCGTTCTATTGTGCCCTAGTATATTGACTTTAAACTTAAAAGCTACCTATCTATCTCCTATGTAATCTCATATATGGGGTAACAATTTATTATGAAATACATTTGGCTCCTCAAATTCTACTTTAAATAGTCTATTCAGATTAATACGTGACAAGCCAAGCTTATAAACTTATACCCAACCAATCTATTATATTATGAATTTAAAGTGTACCCACAGTGTCTAATTTATATTTCAAAAATATTCTACTACTTATGTATAAATATAAACATATATTATGTAAATCTGATTCCAAATATAATACTAGGAACGAAATTAACATTAATTCAAACACCTACATATAAAGTGTATAATGGTACCACAGTTGGGCAACAAAGCCCAATTAACAAAGGCACGCGCAGTTATGTAAAAAACTTATAATTAATTTAGATAAGTTTAGTTCATTTAATTTGTTTAAAAATGTTGTTTGTAAATTAATTTTTAATTATAAAACTATCTTATAAATTATAAGATTTTTTTTCATTTCGTACACTATATTAAAATATATTACTGCATTGTTATTATTGTTAAAAATTGTACTTAGATCTCATCCTTTCGGCACAAACTTTTAGCTTTTGAAAGTTTATAAATATTCTTTTATTTTTTTCTATAGATATTAAATTATACATTATGATGATTGACTTAAAAAAAAAATAAAAAATAAGTATTTAATAAAGTAACAACAATAATAATATAATATGAAAAACGTAATATTAAAATATTAATATATTAATAGTTTAATAATTAATGCATTATTTCTGTCAAAAGTTAATAAATGTAACTCTGTGCAGAAAAAACTCGTTATCACTACGGATCGGATGTCAAACTTTGTAATGATGAACAGACATGGCGAATTCTCTTAATTTTTTTACTGTCATTCGAGTTCGTCTATTCTCTCGATGTTAACGAATATACTGATGAATTTATTAATCGATTACTCGATAATCGACTAGGTACGTCATAGGTCATCTCCACATTTTAGTGCAAACTACAAACACAATTTTCGGCCACTAGTGCAGGTGGTTGAAAAATAATTACAAGCTTCCAAAAAAATAATCCATACAGTTTTGGTTTTTGGTATTTTTTTATAAGATGCGTACTATATGACAATATCGCCATTAATCACTCACGAACAGTTTAAAATTGTACATCGATGTTTAAATCGTAAATTTTAATATTTAGGTATTAATTGCTGTGTGTATATTATTATATCTAGGATTATTCAACTCGTATTTATTTGCGGGTGGCCATAAATTAAAGGGCCCATGACAGGGTCGTCGGAGAATTATATGGCAATATATTATTTAATAATCGAGCAATGGATCATCGTCTCGATGGACGAAACCCCTTTTGTGAACAAAGAATTTTTTATAACAATATATATTGAACCAAGTTATAATTCATCTGACCAAATTGTTCAGCCTGTATCTATCGTATATATTATAAATATATATGTAGCTCCGGTTAAAATATATTGTCATATTTTCAGATTCCAAAAAAAAAAATTCCTATTAGATGCAATAATATAATATCCCGTCTGTAGTTTTCAAAAAAATTAATGAGGATTTAAAAAAAATAAATTTAATCAACATATTTCATCAGTAGTTATTCAACCATGTATCACGTTACCGTGGTTTTGTTACCTTCTGAATAACTAAATATTAGCAAAAAAATGATGGACCGGTAATATTATATAGGTATGTATACTATAGATTTATCATTTATCTTGATTTTTGAGGTTTTCTATGATCGTGTGTCAGTGAAAACTGAGTGTACCTACCTACCAAGTTTTCGCGGACACACGGATTACCTAATGAATAATGTAATACATAGGACCTACACAATTTCAAAAATCCTAAAGTAAAAACTTTATATATATTTCATATTCATCCTCTCAATTTATGTAATTATTAAGATTGTTTTTTTTTAAGTTAGACTTAGTGTGGAATGTTACGTATGAATAACATGAAACCTAAATTTAACAAATCGCATGCGATACCTACCTACGCAGCAGAAATTATTTTTAGTGATATTCTTATCGAATCGTTATGGTGAATATGTACATTTTTTTATTTTATTGGAGTAACGCCAAAATGGAACTCATGTACTGATATACATATAGATATGATACATGTAATATGTAAATATTATATGGATAGGTACATGAAAGTTTCAATTGTATATAAAAACAATTATTTTGGTTTGTACCTTTGATATTGAAAATAAAAAGCATTTAAATGTAAATTAAAAAATGCAAGTCTGTGTGATCGTAAAAATGCCGTTTTATTAATAGATGACTTGCGTTGGTTTATTTATAATTTAAAGGTCTGCTGATAAGAAGCAGTGGATCGTGAAAAATTCCTAACGTTGTTAGTCAGTTGTACATGAACCCACTCGAAAGGGCATTTTATTAGCATCGCGTTCCTGTGCGGCTCCCTTCACCAGACAACATTTTTATGTTTTAGGGGGCAGGTAAAATTCAAACAAAAAAATGTATAAACAGAATAAACAATATTGTAATATTTACACACACGCAGAAGGATATGCATAATAATATTATAGTACATCCGTTTGAGGTGAGCATTTTTTTTTTCTATATAAGGTAATTTTATTGCGTATAATATAATAATAATAATAATAATATGTCGTCTAATGACGAAAGGACGTGTTTGTTTTTCACCACCATCGTCCTTAAATACAATAAATATATTTTATAACAATCGAGGAAAAAAATGTGTTTTCTTTTCGTGCAGATAATCACAGAACTTATTAATTTATTCTTATCAATTTAGGTGAAAAATGAACGGAGTCTGTTATTATACATCACAATCGAGACGGCGGTCACTTGTGGCGG
Organism: Macrosiphum euphorbiae; assembly: GCA_949089665.1. Lineage (NCBI taxonomy): Eukaryota > Metazoa > Arthropoda > Insecta > Hemiptera > Aphididae > Macrosiphum > Macrosiphum euphorbiae. The sequence goes on along the minus strand of CARXXK010000004.1, from coordinate 13,809,065 downwards.
AAAACGGAAGTTTCCTTGCACCGAAACAATTTTGTTTTTATCAACAGTACAATATCTTAACGGCTAACGTTTTGAAGCGTAACTAATTCGTATTGAGAAATTTGAAAAACACAATATGTCTGGAAAAAGTATTGTGTTTTTCTTTCACGGCGACAAACAATATGCGATAATGCCATAAACATTATAAGATGTTTTGTCTCATAACTCGTTGTATACTATCGTATAATATTATATTATTATCTACATCGGTAACTATATTTTAACGATTTTAAAACTTGGCCGAACTTGAAATATTTTTCAACTCTTCAGAGATAACTTTTGTTTAAAAAGTATTATTGTGCTGCAGTGTAGGTATCTGAGTTGTAATCATCTTTATAATATTAAATATTCTATATAGTAACCAACATAATATATTTTTATCATCATTATTGTCGATAAATGTTCACATTTTTGTCACTGTATATTATACAATATCGAATGGCATATTAGAAATATTTCAATAATAACTCTACATTTATCATTTCATATTTTAATATTACGGTCGAATCGCTATTGATAGTTTAATAGATCTCTGAGTGGCGCCATCGCGGTTATTCTCGGAATCTCGAAATGTTTACCGTCGCGACACGAAAAAACTCGGTAAACGATTGCTGTTTGTGATATGATTATGTTGTCGCCATTATAATATATATTACGTAATATTATATTAGGTAGCGTGCAGTGTACTGCGACAATGACAATAATAAAATTGTACATTTCAGTGTCGTCTGTGCTGCAGGTCGAGTGAAGGCGCTGCGTGTGAATATAATAAGGACTGACGAGACACGGCCGTTTACGTCAGAGTATACGAATTGTTATAATAAAATCGTTTTCCGAAAACACAATATTTTGCATGGTTTACATTGTACCTACACAATAATAATAATAATACAATAATACCTATACACGGCCAAAAGAATATTATAATATCCGATGTCCTCCTCTCCGCTCGTCGTCCTACCGCGCACGCGCGTGTAGTACTGCCGCAGCAGTAGCAGCACATTGTATAATATTATTATTATTATTATGTATTATTATGTTATTTTATCGAACGGTAGCTCAAATTTTGAATATGATACGACAATACGCGAGATCGTTTGGACTGTATCCATCGCAAACTCGCATTATTACCGTGTCCGTTGGGCAATCCGAAAGTATAATAAAAAAAAGGAATCCCGCTAGGCGTTAAGAATAAGATCAGTGAGTGTGAAGAATTCGTGTGTTTAGCGTGCGTGTGTTTGAAGGGTAAAAAACAGGTTTGCGATTGTATAAAATAATAATAATATTATGTACAATGATGTGATATTGTGACGTGCTGCTGTTGCCGCTATCCCCATACGAACGGACGTCCGTTTGTTTATGCACGTCATATTATAGGTACCTTTAGCCTAGCGGAGGGTACGTCGAGAGGTATTATCATATTATAATGATTTTGGCTTTTGAAATAAATCAAATGCACGCGGCTCGTATCACGGTAATCGTTTACCGAAAAAAGAAAGATTGTCCAGCCGTTTGGAATCACACTTGGCCGCCGATTAAACATAGTACCTATAAACACTATAAATTCGCAAACGGATCAAATGACTACGCAGCACTGAGAAGGATTTCTTTTTAAAAAGGAGTCGAATATTATTTACGTGTAATTGTAAAATTTTATTTTCACTCAAACTCCAATACTATACTAACGTGTAACTATTGGACGTATTTAAATATTTTTTTAGCGTTTTGTGTATACTACACCTATAATATTATAATATAGGAAATACATTTAATTCAGGTAATTTTGTATACATTGTTCAGTTTGAACAGAACCTATAGTAATCAGCTAACAAACAATTTTTTTATTTGAATTTTCCTACTTGTTTCTCCGCAAATTATATGTTGCATTTGATCAGCATTTCAGTTAAATATAATGTATCCGTTTATCAGCTTTAGTAAAAAATGTGCAGCCTCAGCCCTAAGGCATTCCATAGATGACGTTGTTTTATTTATAATTATATCAAACAAATTTACTTAGTTATACCGTCATACCAAGTACTCGGAGGTACCATAATATTATACATCAGCTGGTACGGTGGTCTAGTATTTTATTTTGTCATATATTGGCCGCAATTAAATAGGTAATATTATGTTAAAATATATTGTATTCGAATATGTATCCGAAGCTCTCTGTTATTGTTAGACATCGAGCCACGTGTAGCTAGTTTGTGTGTGTTTGCGTGTTTAATCAATGCCGTTTAAACGGCTGAAGTAGATTTAATTAAAACTCAACAATAACAACACCGTCAGGACTTATAAAAAATACATTGTTGTTATATAATTATTATATATACACACCAAACTACACTGGTCTATCAATATTCATGGGCGTTACAAACGTTTCCGCCGTGTGACAACACCTCTTATAATATATTATGCACGAAACATAAAAACGTAATATATAATTTTAAAATAATATTATGTAATTGTGTGTGGTGTGTGTATAATATAAATGTATAGGAACAACACGACAAGATCCGTTCAACACTCTTTCTCTAGTAAATCGCCGAATTGAGAAAAAATTGAATTCGGTTGCATGTCAAAAAGGGCATTAGTGCATAGTAGTATTTAAAAGCCTTTGAAGACGATTAAGGGATTTTATGATGCTTCGATATTTTGGAGAGACGTTTATATAATATCGATTTTCAAACTTCGATAGTTGTGACGCAATTGTATATTATCTATATATATATATATATATATAAATGAATGTTTGTCTGTCTGTGTGTGTGTCCTTTATGCATTCCCAAACGGTTGGACTGATGTTGATGAAATTTGGTACAGAGATGAATCATCTCAGATGATTGTCCTCTGGAAAGAAGATAGGCAAATTTAAAAAGGGAGAGGACCGACCCGGAAGGTACTCAAAGTGTCTCAGACAAGGATTTTGAGATTTCCGATGGAAATTTTTGTTTATAAATGGTTGCCATGGGTTTTAAAGCTATTATCTATATAAATAATTATTATAAATAAAAATAAAACATATTATTCATATTATAGAGTTGGCATTTTTAATGGGCAACGAAGGGCACGGGATCAGTTATAATATAATATTATTATTTATTATATGCTATTGATATTATACACTCGAAAGGTTAGCTTACAATATATTATAATATTATTATCGAGTGTTCGATTTTGATATTATTGGTTCAATTTAGACTTTAGTAGTCTATTGCGCATAATATAATGCACAACGTGTGCAATACGACCCATTGGACGGTACTCAATTGATGACTATTATACGTATAATATTATATGAGCAACAATTAAACTCGGACACGATTATAAACGTGAAATCGTCCGCATGTGCAGTGTACCGGCAAATTGTATAGATCTTCGACGCGCGACGGTCGTAATTATTTATTGTACTATATATTATAATACTTGACTATCATATAAGAATTTTATGATATAGAGACAAGACGGGATCTATGTGTGTATAATATCATGTACGTGTATAAACTATTGTTCGACATTTTTTTTGGTGTTATAATATTATTTTTCGTATGTGCCCTACAATTTTTTCTGTATAATATTATACGGATTATTTGGACTTCCGTTACATGAAATTCGATTTTGTTTATCAACCACCGTCGTCGACCACTTCTATAGGTACCTACACCTTTATACGCGAGATTTCGCAGTTGGTAATTTTGTCAAAACTGCTAAAATGTCGTAGCTGGATTGCTAAGATTCTTCCCATAGAGTAAATACTCACATCGTGCCACAGTCGCTGTTCGGTTATTATTCATTAATTGAACGCGAGGGGCTCGGACAATAGTCTTACATAATATGACATTCAATATATCGTATACATATACGTCAGCTGCGTAATTAATTATTGTTGTAACGACGCTGCGGATACATCGTAAAGAATATAATAATAATAATAATATCCTATTGTAACAATACAAACGACCGTCGTCGGCTATTAAACATTATTATCGCACTCGCATCGAAATCGCTCTGATCGATCGGCGCCTCAATCGCGATCGATGTCAACAAATTCGATTAAAAAAACAATAAAAATTGACCGTTTTTTGCCGTCAACAACTATAGACTTTTGCGGTGCGGAGAATAGGTATGTTGCGTAAGTTTGTACGTCGTCGTACACCAGCGACCACCGACCGAATAAAATCACCGTCGACCCTATAATCTCTTGTAGCAGGATGCAACGGACTAAACGTCCAAACCATAATATTATAATGATAAACTGGTCCGAAAACGAGTGCGACCGGTTCGCGGATCGGTCACGGAAAACGGATTTATTAAAATCGAAGCGCATAATATTATATGCCTTTGTACATATTATATTATTATTATGTACGACCCGAGGTGTACAATTGAGTATAATATATAAGTTTATTATATCATACACAATATCTGCGTATAGTGGTTATCCCGGTCGGGAATATACTGGTTGTTGCAGCCTGGACCCTGGGAAATGCTGCTGCGGTAATCGGAACGGGACGGGGCAGCAGGGAGAGAGATGTACAAAAATGTAATAATAATAATAATGATAATGTGTTTTATTATTTATCTATAGGACGTAGGTACCCATTACTATATTATCGCGGTGGCCGTCATTTGAATAAAATCCAATCGATACAATATGCGAAAATATCCGTCGGACGGCGACCACCGACTCGCGGAGGAGCTGCGCTGCCGCAGCACAATGCGACACAACAAAACGGTCAGTGTCTTATATTACCATTACTACAACTGTTATATATATATATTGTGCTTCGGACGACGGGGAAAACAGCCAAGGTACACCATATTATTATAATGCTAGCGTACATACGATCGCGGGGCTGGACGACGAGGAGAGACCGTTGTCCATTGTGTATGATTTATTTACGTCCCGGCGGTGGCGGCCTCCCATTGTCCCACGGTCAGTGTGCGTGTGTGTGTGTGTGAGTATACGTCATGCATAGGTCTGCTTGGTTTACTTGCCACTGCAATAATATGCGTGTGTACATCCGAAGAAAATTTTGCATAAGGGGTGCACACACCGTTTTTAAAAACTAAAAATGTGTTTAATGGGCATTATACCTAGGAGAGCGCATAATAAATATATTATATTATTCGTCCCCAAAAATCCGTCAGCGGCGGCCACGGTATATGCATATACATATAGGTATTATAGGAAATATACGCATTATATTATTATGCACATAGTGGAGGTATCCGTTCCGGTTTACCGAAAACGGCCGCTACGATGTTATACCCCTGGGCGAGAGACGCTCGCGGGACGCGATGAATTCCGGTTTTCGAAAAATAAAAACCGCCGCCGTTTGAGTATAATACGAAATGTGTCATATCGACGTTTTATATTAGCAATGAAATATATGCTTATTTATATTGTACACGAACACGACGATACATACGTGGGAACTTTTGTGTTTCGATCAGGTCTCCGTCGATATGGGGTATAAAATTATTTAATATCATAATATCTATAGAGACGATTATATTATTATTATTATCCAAATAGCCGGTAGGCATTATAGTATGGGTGTGTCCGTTTTTTGCTCGTCGTTATAATGTCTCATGACGGGTCGTAATTTTATCTGGTCAGGATTTGATTTTCATCCGCAGCGGTATGAATAGTATGTAGATACGTTTAAACTGCGACCCGATAAGAAAATCTAAATGGACGTGGATTTGCGGATCTATGAAGTCGATTATTACACGACGCATTCATCAACCGTGCGTATTACCGTTACGTGTAAGTAAACGTTAACTTCAGATACAATATTACCATCAAAACAAATTCAATTGCCATACGAATACCTGCAACCGTAAACTGCCTGTTTAAAATGCACCGAGGTTTTGAGCAAAAAGAAAAGGTTTATTCCTCGATGGTGATAAGCGGGGAGCAAAAATGAATTGTAGGTATTGTATAGGTCCCTATAATGAGACATGAGTCGATGAGTAATTTTGCACTTGCAAAATTATTTTAAAATGTGTCTACAGGCATATTTTAAATTCCATTCGTTTCTATGACTAAAAATTTCTTCAACATATTTAAAGCGCCAAGTAACATTTTGATAGTGTAATCAATATGCGTATCGCATAATATATAGTATAACATTCATGACACTATGTTGCATATAAGTAAAATTAATGTATACTTAACTCGTTTTACACTATTTGATTACTCAACTCCCTTTTCACGAGCATCTGAAAATTATTGCTTAAACTTTGTACGCCGACTACTATGAAAATCATTGTCTCGGCTACGAACATCCGAATATTATTTAGTTATAAATTAATAATATTATTCAATTATATTACTAGGTATAGTTTTCAATATTTTTTTACATCCAGAGCGAATGCAAATCGAATCTCTGTACCTGCCTAACAGTTATAAATTAAATTCAGGGTTTGCAAACGTTATAATAACGTTGTATTTGACAAAAAAACGATTGAAATTTTAAAAAGTAATTGTAACGGACAGCGATAATCACCAATAATTTTAAATACCACATAACAATTAACAAAATGTATTATAATACACAATTATTGAATGATATACATATACAAAAAATATCACAAAATGTAATTTATAAAATTTCAAAATTGAACGAAAAATTGCTCAAAACGAAAAAATTAAAAATCCACATTTTATTTAAAAGTTATATTATTGGTCTCGTAGAAATATTTATTTCATGTTTACAGACATTAGAATTGATTATGTTATATTCCGTATCCAGACCATTATACCTGCCTGCATTAGTTATTATTAATACATTCAATAGGTATTTATACTATATTGTAAATACCGATAAACTCAAAAATTGTGTAACGTTTTAACTGTACCTACCTAAATAACATAAAACAAAAATTTTTTTTCAAAAAAAAAACCCTGAAATTAATATTATTTAATATTATTATTTAGTCGCATAGCTACTTATACCTATATGGGTAATGGATATTTATATTATACTAGCTGGTCCCGTGCACTTCGTTGCCCGTTAAATGTACCAATAACAGCAATTTAGACAGCATTCTAGACAGCAATTTTTTGTTTAATAATATTATTATAACATTATAATTAAGAATAATATAAGTATAACGTTATTATACTACTATTATAATATTATCGTTACAAAATGCTGTCTAACTCTATATGACTCAAACTTTGTTCAATTCGTTATTTTATATTAGGTGTATGGCGCTCCAAATTTATCTTAACTTTTCCGTTGTCCGGAATAGAAATTCTGATTCGCAGCAGTATAATATTGTCAGGTAGGCAATCTACCTGCGGTAGATAGCGGATCCCGTGCTGTCTGTACGTAAGTGATACGATTTAACTCTAAAGTATCAAAGTAATATCAAGTTTGCCGTATTTCACCTATGGTGGATTAATATAATCAATTAATACTAACAATATTAATATTAATAAATAATATTAATATTAATTTTATGTACTTAATTCAGACTACTATTGTACTATTTGTACTTACATCTTTATTCTACCAATGTTTTTATTATAAATCTTTGTCATTGTACTTGAGCCCACCAGGGCGTTTACACCAATAAATAAATAAATAAATAAATAAATAAATACAAAACCTAGCCCAACCTAACCGTACATAAATCCGATGAGTAAAACAAAAAACCATATTTAACCATTTTTAAATTAGCCTGTCTTCTTCCCATAGGTCTAATCTACACACAAATATTCATTTATATTGACAAAAAATAATAATACAAATCAACAAACATGCCCGATTAACCAAAGCAACCAATATATAACACACTGTTGTATTTTTTACTTCCAGAATTCCTACTTTTCCTGTGGATTTTCCTAAAATTTTCTTTCTTAAAAACCTTTTCCTGACAATTACAAACATCTTAAAAAAAATTTGAGCCAAATCGGACCAGCCGTCCTCGATTGATAAGGTAATGACATTTTTCACACTCCATTTTTATATATATATATTTTATATACCATAACTATATAGGATCCAGATTTTTATAAGTAAATCGAAATATGATGTAATAGGCTCTAAAAAATTGCTCTGCTCTGTTGTTGTTAGCCCTGTAGAAAAGGGCTTTTTCATATACATCGTTATTGAATGTTTCGGACACAGATACACAATAGTCTAATATGTGTAATGTATAATATTATAATATAGGTGTAGTACCTACGCTTACAATATGATAGCTTTAAAACGGCTTTAGATCCACAGATACTTGTATTTTTACTGATAAATAAAATAACTCAAGATATCAGTAGATATCGGTAAGAATAAGAGAGTATCCGTTGATTTAAAACCGTTTTGACGTCGTCATAATATAAACGTACTATTAGACTCGTTATACTCGAGTAAGGCGAGGTTAGGGAATTATTCCTAATTTAATTAAAACCATATTTTTTTCTTTTATCATAATAATATATTATTACAGTTAAGGTGATAACTGAATACGATGAATATATTAATACCGGTAAGATTGTAATTTATTATCGTGTTCGGGTCCTTGTAACGACCACCGCTTGATCGCGTTCTAATATTATAATAGTATAAATTATACTATTATATTTTTATTGTACAGCTATAATATAATTTCGTATATTATTCTAAAGGACGACGTCTGCAGTCCGCGTACATGACGTTATGTACACACAGACATCACAATAAATTATTATTATAACATAATGTACAACACACTCGCTTATAATAATAATAATAATATGTATAATAATAATATTACGTGCACTGCGTTTCGTAATATTATAATGATGATAATATTGTCAACGTCCGCTGCAAACGGATAGGAAGTCATCACTTTTAACCGCGACCGCGCAAAACAGATTCATATCTCCCGCTCGGTCACAGCCCACAATAATAGTAATAAATAATAATATCGTGTAGTTATATTATAATACGACACGATACAGTTGTATTGTACGCGTGTATACACCTATAATATATTATATTATGTATTTTATATTATAATGTGAATGGTAACCCGCAGGTGGTTTCGGTATTATACGCGTTTCCCCTGTTTAATTACAAACGTCAATCGTCATCGCGCCGCACGCATTAAACATACATAATATACTACGTCGTGTATAGGTATTATATTATACATTTTACGTGTAAACGTGAGAATTAATCGAATCACCTGCATCGGATTAACCGATGTGAAATTTAACAACCGTTGTCACATATTTTTTTTCCATCATCAAAATCTGCCACTTAATTATTTAAAACGGTTTTGTATTTCCTCCGTAAACGCGCACGGACATTTTCCAAAATTAAAACCGTGTACATTATATAATATATTATATTGACATAGTGTAAGTAATAACATGTAATATTATATGCAGGTGTACCGTATATGTGGTGATTTTATTCGTCCGAACATAATGTTATATATTATTATATTTATCTTTTCAAAAATACATATTAATACTACAATATATTATATTATTATGCTTTATGTAATTATTATGTACCTATAGTCTATACATATTATAGATAATCTATACATTTTTATATTTTGTTCACCCTACAATGTGGAGACTGGAGAATACCTACGTTTTCATTCTTCAACATAAAGTGTAATGATTCGAATTTACAGTTCACAATATATCTTTGGAGATATTATAAGCAGGGACCACTAATGTTTAGTATATAGGCTAATACATATTCTGATATTCACAGGTATATTTTATAGATGACATATATTTTTTTAAATTGTATGTTTAAATAAATAATATGATTATATGTTTTATTAGAAAAAAATTTTAATAATATTTATTTTTTTTTTTATTTATTCTTCAAGAAGAAATAATATAAATTGATAATAGTGAACTCGTATTCTTTATTTTACATTTTACTCATGAAACAGAAATCATGTTGAACAATATTGTCAATTATACGTATGAGTTTATCACTTATAGGCACCTACTCGTACTCTCTCTGTCAGCCGAGAGAATATGAGTGCGCAGAATCAAAAACTGGTCTTTTGTCATCACAGCAGCAGTTGTACAGATTACGATTTATGATCTGCTCCGGGCCAGGCTTCCCTATTGTTGAATAGCGAATGATGTGCATACCGGACATCATCTCTCTTAGATAGCTTAGGCCATAGCTGAGATAATATTATAATCATCGACAACACATTTACCACTGGTAACTTATTTGGATGTTTCCTTATAACGAGTCCGAAAACTGTGATTCTAATATGTAACTATTATTTTTTTCGATAATCGCCGATTAGAATTCAACATTTCAACTTATACAATATAATAGGCACCTACCTAAATATTGAGGTGAAAAATATTAAAATTAAATTTCCGGTCGGAACAGTTGAACGATTACATAAATTGTTGTCAGTCGTTTGCTGCACCATATTTTTTTATAAGGACATTTTTACCGACTACGAGATAACTATACCTGCTACCTGCTATATAGTTATTATGTCCTTGCATGTGTATGTAATATGTATACCTTATAAACTCTTAAATAATATTATAACATATACTATTTGAATATAATATAACACGAAATTTGGGAGTGTAGGAGGTATATAGGTAACCTGCTATGTTATAGTGTATATACCTATTAATATACATGGAATGATAATAATAATTATTATTACGAAATGGCTGCGCCGCGGTGTTGCGGTCGGTGACAAAGTCGGATCGTCGACGTATCAATTAGCGAATTAAATTTACCGCAACACGAGTGACGGGGGTGGTCGTGTACCGGTCGGAAGAGAGAAGACGTACCGCGCTTGTTAATTAATATTACACGGGATGCACACAGAGATTTCTAGCGTGTGCGTGTACATAAAAGCGACGGTTGTCATTAGTACGGTTAAGGATGGCGGCGACGACGATGACGACGATGAGAGACGAGGGTCCAAAATAGCGAGGGATCACGATTAAACACACACACACATAGACCCACTCACCCACACATGTAATATATGATGTCGCGAGTATATATATATATATAATATATAATATCATTTCACCGAAACTCAATCCCGTTCAAAGTGAACGTCGTCGTCGTGCGAGCGCCTTTAATTAAGAAAAGTTTGCCGCAGTTACGCCACCGCCACCACCACGGGCCGGAATAGAATAGCGATTTTAATATTATTTTAAATCCGATTATTATATTTTGTATTATGTTATTATAATGTATAATAATAATATGTGAATAATCACTACACACGATACCGTAACAATATATAATAATAATAAGTCACCGCATCATCGTGACATCACGTCATTGTATCGTCGTTATTAATATTATTTTTTTCCACGTGCGTTTATGTTAATGCCCTCGGGACTTATACCCTCGAGCCACCACAGCAGACGTAGTTGTTGCACTTCAGCAGAGAGTCGTCTGTTGCAGTCGGTGGTTGGCCGAGGAAGCCTTCAAACTCCTGTCGTGGATGTGCGCCCGTTACAAGGATTCGCGTTGAAAGGCAGACGCCGCTCCGCCATCGCCTCGTACACTGAAAATATACGAACGTTTCCCCAGCCCTCCCCAAAAAGATTTTTTGAAATTTTTTTTCATTTATAATTAGTATGGAATTTGTATGAATTTGTACGATGAAAATCAGAATTTGTACGGATTTATTTTCTAAAGATAAAACAAAAAAGTGTGGGAGGGCTGTAGAAACGTTTCCCCAGCCCTCCCAAATACTAAAAATAGGTTTTTTCAAAATTTTCTTTCGCGAATATTTAGTACGAAATTTGTATGCATTCGTACGACCATTCGCGAATTTTCCGGAAAATCCCTTCCAACCGAAAAACGGTTTTTCCACACCGGCGTTTCCCCAGCCCTCCCAAATACTAAAAACAGGTTTTTTCAAAATCTTCTTTCGCAAATATTTAGTACGGAATTTGTATGCATTCGTACGACCATTCGCGAATTTTCCGGAAAATCCCTTCCAACCGAAAAACGGTTTTTCCACACCGGCGTTTCCCCAGCCCTCCCAAATACTAAAAACAGGTTTTTTCAAAATTTTCTTTCGCGAATATTTAGTACGGAATTTGTATGTATTCGTACGACCATTCGCGAAATTTCCGGAAAGTCCCTTCCAACCGAAAAACGGTTTTTCCACACCGGGCGTTTCCCCAGCCCTCCCAAATACTAAAAATAGGTTTTTTCAAAGTTTTAACGATTTTATCGATTTTGAGAATGAAATATCGAAAATCGAGTTCTCTTATTTTATATAAAATATTCATAACAACCCAATCAAAAACATTTAAACATAATTTCGATCTATATATATATATAAATTAATTGATGTTCCTTTGTCTCGCTAAAACTCGAGAACGGCCGGACGGATTTGGCTCAAATTGTTTTTAAGTTGTTCGTAATTGCCTGGAGATACTTGGAACGATTGGAAATTGTAGGAAAATCCACCGGAAAACCAGATAATTTCAAAGTAAAAAAATGCAATAGTGGCGCCATCTGTCCAAGAAAAAAATAATAAAATTATAAAAAAATTAGTTTAACATTAAAATAATAATAGTGTTTTGTATATTGGTTGCTATTAGTTAATCGGGCATGTTTGTTGATTTGTATTGTTGTTATTGTTTTATTTTTATTTTTTACTCGAGAACGGCTGGTCCGTTTCGGCTCAAATTTTTCTAAGATGTTTGTAAATGCCAGGAGCAGGGCCGGCGCTACCTTTTGCGAGGCCCTGGGCAAAACTTATTTAACCAATATCCATATCGCATAGAACATAGGTGTAATTTAAGGCAATAAATCATAAAAAATGTGGGTCCCAAATAAAACAATTTTAAATCATTATGGACTTAAGCCCTCCCAAAATGTTGACCCTAGTTACACCTATGATGTTTATTGAAATAAAAATACATTAGTAAATATTAATTTTCAACTTTTTAATGATTACTTTTAAACGTATTACACTTGTCAACTTACAAACATATAAATAACTTACAAATATACTAAGTCACTAAGGTATACAAATGTACAAAGGTTCTGTAATTTTATGTACTAAATTTAATATAAAATAATACATTTAAACATTTGAAATTTAAGCAATAAAAAAACAAAATCAATATAGAATATTTAAAATTTTTTTCTTGATTTTTTGGACGCAGACAACTCTATGACGTCCTTAAAATTCAATGTATTTGCTGTTTCATTTTCAATTGCAATAGTAGCCAATTCAGTCAATCGTTTTTGAGACATTGTGTTTCTTAGGTAATTTTTGATTATTTTGAGCTTTGAGAAACTCCTTTCTGCTGACGCTGAGGTGATTGGTATGGTTAACAGAATTCGGAGTGAAATTACTATGTTAGGAAAAGCTGTAAAAGCACCAGGCATTGTTTTTAAAAAAACTGAGTGCTTCTATTGGCGTAGAATATTCTTTCATTGTATGACGAAAAACTAGTAACTCTTCATACAATTCAGAAGCAACTATATCATATAATTCTCCGTCACTTAGATAATTTTGTAAATCTAAGCAACTCTTCATAAGGTCATCATTAGTTATTTTTTGGAGCTCACCAATATTGTATAGAAAACTGAAATTGTCGCTATAAATTTTAAATTGATTAAATCGTTCACTAAAGTTCACAGTGTGATCATGATAAGTGGATACACTTAATAACTTAGCATATAGGTAATCAATTATTTGAGTTCTATTTTTTTGGCTGACTAATAAACTAATTACACACATTTTCAAATAATAAAACTAATTTTGTGACGATTAAATTTGTTCATATGCACAACCACTTTTTTTTTTTTTTTTTGTGGCATGGCAAATTTTTGACCACAAATTATTTTTCTCTGTATTTTATAATGAATATCGGTAGTTGAATTTCTTTTCTAAGTTAAAAAATTACTGAATATACCAACTACAGTATTTAATGGATAGTTTATTACCTTTTCTAACAAATTATTACAAATTATTCAAATTGTGCACCATTGTGCTGTAAACAACATTGTATGTGATTTAAAAATTCACGATTAGTAGCAGAAATAATTTGTTGTTCCGTGGTAACTTGATAACTTACTGCAGATATTTAATTTTTTTAATCAGCCAGACAGGTAGGTGGATCAGCCTACACTACTGTTTTTAAGTGACCCCAGAGGAAATAATCTAAATAAGGTTGTACAATGGTCACTGTGTCCCTACGTTAGTTATGGGTAGGGTTCGGAAGTGGATGACCTCAAAAACCTTAAATAATGGCCTAAAAAAAATGCAAAAATGACAAAAATGTCCTTAAAAAATAAAAGTTAAGTTATCGGCCTAATGGTAAACAAGAAACGATAAGAACTAAGAATGAATCGTTTTAAGGGAAAGAGCAATAATAAGGTAAGTACATGTTATTTGACAAATTATTCGATTTAATTGTGGGTTTTCAGTTTCTTCACACATCGTGGGTTATCATTTGTACTATTTATTTTATCGGTAGCCTTAATATTTAAAAAAAAAAAATGGTCTAGCATGAATAAAAATCGTACAAATTGAGCGTACACCAATGATAGGGTGTATAGCATATATTATAAAATACATGTACTGAAAGTATATAGATATTTGTTGCATCCCGGCGATCAGTAGTTATAGAAAGCTTTTTTAAAAAAAAATTATTTCCAAATCCTCATAGACAAGAATATTATGGAAAAACTTGCCGGGATGTGGAAACGCCTATTTTTAGTATTTGGGAGGGCTGGGGAAACGCCCGGTGTGGAAAAACCGTTTTTCGGTTGGAAGGGACTTTCCGGAAATTTCGCGAATGGTCGTACGAATACATACAAATTCCGTACTAAATATTCGCGAAAGAAAATTTTGAAAAAACCTGTTTTTAGTATTTGGGAGGGCTGGGGAAACGCCGGTGTGGAAAAACCGTTTTTCGGTTGGAAGGGATTTTCCGGAAAATTCGCGAATGGTCGTACGAATGCATACAAATTCCGTACTAAATATTTGCGAAAGAAGATTTTGAAAAAACCTGTTTTTAGTATTTGGGAGGGCTGGGGAAACGCCGGTGTGGAAAAACCGTTTTTCGGTTGGAAGGGATTTTCCGGAAAATTCGCGAATGGTCGTACGAATGCATACAAATACCGTACTAAATATTCGCGAAAGAAAATTTTGAAAAAACCTATTTTTAGTATTTGGGAGGGCTGGGGAAACGCCGGTGTGGAAAAACCGTTTTTCGGTTGGAAGGGATTTTCCGGAAAATTCGCGAATGGTCGTACGAATGCATACAAATACCGTAC
Organism: Macrosiphum euphorbiae; assembly: GCA_949089665.1. Classification (NCBI taxonomy): domain Eukaryota; kingdom Metazoa; phylum Arthropoda; class Insecta; order Hemiptera; family Aphididae; genus Macrosiphum; species Macrosiphum euphorbiae. The sequence goes on along the minus strand of CARXXK010000004.1, from coordinate 13,793,757 downwards.
TAAATATTCGCGAAAGAAAATTTTGAAAAAACCTATTTTTAGTATTTGGGAGGGCTGGGGAAACGCCGGTGTGGAAAAACCGTTTTTCGGTTGGAAGGGATTTTCTGGAAAATTCGCGAATGGTCGTACGAATGCATACAAATTCCGTACTAAATATTCGCGAAAGAAAATTTTGAAAAAACCTATTTTTAGTATTTGGGAGGGCTGGAGAAACGTTTCTACAGCCCTCCCACACTTTTTTGTTTTATCTTTAGAAAATAAATCCGTACAAATTCTGATTTTCATCGTACAAATTCATACATATTCCATACTAATTATAAATGAAAAAAAATTTCAAAAAATCTTTTTGGGGGGGGCTGGGGAAACGTTCGTTGAAAATATAGCAAAACATATTTTAATAATGTAATATATTTGGTATAGATATAATATAAATATACCACAGAATTCGAGTAACTAAAGACACAAAAAGCAAATTTTGCAGGAGAGACAAAGCAATAATATTTGTTGCAATGGACAATTGTATACTTCAAAAATATTATTTTGTATTACTTTTCTTGTGTAAACGCTGGACATCCGTTTCTATAATACTCCTATCATAGTTTAGGTCTTAAGTTAGTATACTTCTTGCTGTCTATACATTTATTGTATACAAGACTTACGTTTTAATATTATATTTGTTATAGTATGACCGCCAAATAAAATAAAAATTAAAAATAAATATAACCATCTATAAAATTTTATAATTCATTAAAGTTATTTATTGTGAGCCTTATTACTTATTAGCTCCAATGTCAGCCTTATCGGCTCCAGGTAATTTATTATATTAATATGTGCAATCTGGAACCCTACTGAACTGCAATAATACGCTGAAAGTTGCAACAGCTATAGAAAAAATATTTCACAGTATAGTACCTAAAGGCTAAAATTTATCTAAGTTTGTCGCTTCAATGTATGGTACCTACGCTATATATACTAATAACAATTAGTTATCTGCCATTTAATGTAAAAGAGATTTGATATTTACAGTATATAAGCGTTGTTTTATTTTTTGTATATTCTTTTAATAATAATAATAAATCGTACCGATTGATCTCGCTAACTACAAATTATGCAGTTTTTATCGCCGTTTATGGCGGCGGCAGCTTTTCATGTCTTCGGCGGGCCCGTCGAAGGAGAATAACAGAGGATAATAATATTATTATAGAGTGCGAGGAGGAGATGACGCGAACGTTTGTGTTATATTTAATATATTATTTAAGGTACAAAGTTCGGTGGTCATCGGCCCGTGGTACCGTGATTTCAATAACTCATACCGCGTTTACCGCTATATTATACCAAAGTGTATACACACCTCCTTTTGGCCTTTGCCGGCGAAACAACCGCCGTTCAGCGGGTTGAGGAGCGGAGCCCCGGGGGGGGGGGGTTGTACATAGCTGCAGAGTCACGTCGCGCAGGTGCCTCCCTATTTATTATATATATTATAAACAATCGTTGGGCGATCGTATGGGGATGATGACCGTCGCCGCCGACCCCTTGCATTACGACGACGACGGTTCCCGAATAAAATACACGTCGTACATATAATAATAATATAATAGGCGCTGGGCGGTATGCTCGTGATATCATGTACCTATATATATATGCATAGAGGGACCTATATGTATATGTATACTGCACATACTATACCGTGATATGATAAATAGTGCGGCTCGCGTACTAGCGAAGGGACTATATAGTAGCTAGAGGAAAATGCGGCCTTGGGGTTATTTCCATAAATCCACTGGTCACCCGGCGGCACCGCGTCTCGCATAACTTATGCGCACGTCGTAGTAGAAAACACACGCACGCAGAGGGGTCAAGAGAGGAAGACCTCTCCTGCACGGGTCCTGCTGCAATGACGACGACGACGATGGTTTCTTTTGTATATATAACGACGATAGGCGTGTGTGCACATTATCATATATATATATATAGTAAAATATCTTATACATGCGTATACGGTCGCGTATTACAGGGATCAGGGTGTGCACCTATATACACGAGAGGTTTTTAACCGATATAATATATTATTCAGTATTATATCCCACAGTAGCCCCACGTTTGACCGTCTCACATATTTTACATACATATTATATAGTGTGGAGGACGTGCTACTGCCGAGAGGTGTCCTTTGGCCTAGCCGATCGCGTGTGCTTGAATAATAACAGTATAGGTAGGTATATCATGTCGAGGGGTATTTCGTTTCCTGCAAACGTGATATATTTCGGATTTAAAAAAAAAACATTATATACCTACTATTTACTTACTCTAATAATGGATCACACCACTAAGTAATGATTTGATGTATTCGTTTTAGATAATACTATTATGCTCATCCGATTTACTTGTTGTATAACATACTATGTGAATATGCAAATTGTAAATATATTAAATTTTCGTTTTCAATAAAAAAAAAAGATATTTTATGTTATATTCTATTAATGATAAAATTATGACGATGGTAACGATATGTGATTTAGCCATTTTGCCATATACAGGTTATGTACACCTAGGGGACATAATATAGCTGTGTATTATTAGTGAATTATTAACACTCAATACATGCGGTGTATGCGAATAAAACTATTTATGAACTGTTTTCAAATTTAAATACAATAATTATGCTTATCACAATTTTTGATAATACTTATTTAAAAAATTCCAACAGTTTATAAATAAAACTAAAAAAAAAAGTATAGTAGATCAAAACGATCATAGCAATAATATTGGTTTAAATATTCGTTAGTCAAATAAGTAAATAGGTTTTGCTCCTTCAAAGAACAGATGTTTTTCGGAACGGTTCCAATTACTTCCAAACCACCGGTTTTAATACTTTAATAATAATGCCCATTAATACCTAGTTATAATAATATGTTGGAGTAAATTCGTGTTTTTATTTTTTTCTCTTTTTAAATGGATTTTCAAAATGTGTGTACAATATATGCATGTACAAGAGGCATTACGAATAAGGGCCGTCCGTTCGTGTAAAAAAGGTATACTCTCGAGTCGAAAAATAAAAATAATAAAATAGAAATAAAATAAAATCCCGTGACAAGTGTCTACAACGAAAACGGTGTGCTTCCGGTCCCCACGCGCGCGCTGCGGTAAAACACTCGAAATCCCATGTACTCCAAAACGTATATAATTTCACCGTCCCCCGAAAAGGTTTCCTGCTGCAACCCTTCGGGATGCTAAATACTCGAAACACTCGGACAGTTATGATTTACATCCTTTTTGGCTTTTCCCACCCCGTTATCTTCACGCTAAACCGGCGGCCCCTTAGGGGTATGTTTTCGTTATATACACGTGAGAGTAAAATTGATAAATATATATACCCCAAACGTGAAGTTTACATCTGTGCGCAAACAATCGTAATAATTATATACACCGCGGCGGAGCAATGGTTTATTGAAAAATCGGAAATATTACAGACAATTTATTATAATATAGTATTGCACATTATGCAACTTCATATCATAATACGAGAATATAGAAAACAACTGTAATTTAATTGTACCACTTAATCACACTAACTTTGGTACACAGAGTCCAATAATTAAAGGTATTATTCTCTTACTTCGTAAATATTATAAATATTAATTTAACTAATTTTTATAATTTTTAACAACTATATTAAACATATTGACACCAGCTATTTTATCCCGGTCTCAGATGTCTACTACTATGTTAATTATTATCACTTAAGTCTTTAGTAATTACTCATAACATGAACCCAGCTTATCCGTGTACAAGCATACCTATGCTTATTATTGGACGAGCTTGCACACCTGTTATCGATGTTCCGTTTTTAAACTTTTATTTTGTTTGTTTTGTTTGCTAAATATATAATATATATATATATATATATATTATTATTATTATTATATTATTAATATTATGTAGATATGATACCGTACGAGTAAAACGACACTGTATGTTATTCGAATCCCTATAAAAACATTGTACAGGCTTTTGCTTGTGATTTAATCATTTAATTATTTTCCGTGTGTATAGTGTGTATACTAATATATAGGTACCTAAACATAATTATTATTGTTGTACACTCTGTCAAAAACAATAAACCATCGATGAAATCGAGACATTGGGATCCACGATTTTTATTATTATACATATTTTCGTTCGTCGATCTATCGCGTTTGCGTCACATGATGAAAATGTTCTTAAAATATTTGTCGAAACTTACTATGTCTTATATAAGTACGTACGTTAGTTTTTTTTCTCGTGCTTATAATATTCATTGTACTTATACCTACGGTTAGATAGTTGTACAGGTGGAACAGTATATAATGGTAACAATGTCAAAATCAAGCGTTTTAAACTACTATATAGTTGCCGTATTATTAAAACTATATTATTATAATTGATAAGTGCGTAATAATATAGCAGTAAAAATGGGGTTAATTCGATCGTGTTACGCTCGTTATTGTTCTTAATTTTAGTTGCAATTTAAAACGCGTATATATCCTCTCGCTTTACACGAAAGGTTTTTCGAAGATTTAAGCGCAAAACTCGCTATTATTGTTATTATTATAATTTCTGTGGTCATCATCGTTTTCGTTATTCCTGCAATGTTTACAATGACATTATAATATTACTATACATTATACGGATTTTACGACACATTATTATATATTATCCGTCCCCGCAGAGCCTTATGCGTTAAAAATTACTTAATATATTGAGTCATAATGGCATTAGCGTTGCTATAGCATAACATTTCAGTGTTTGGACATGTATTTCGTGGAAAGCAGTCTTACCCGCTCATCTGTGGTGGAAATCTGCAGGTCCATAATATAATATAATATATACTTAAAAGGTGATTCACCAGGCAATAGGTATACTTACGCCAATATTATCGTTTGATGATGAATTCATTCAAACACTGATTTTTAAATAGGTATACCAACTTGAAGAGTTACCTGCTTATTATTTTCAAATTCAAAAGATCTTGTTTACGTTCTATTTAAGGAATGTCCTGTGGCGATAAAAACTTATGAGGACCCTGGCACATTTTTTATTGTAAATTATTTAGTGAATAATTTTTATAAGCATTTTGATAACTATAATTCAAAATTTAAACGAGTAGTTTGTCAGTTATTAAAATGCTTATGCTTGTTTATGCTAAATATAATAATCCATAAGAATGGTTTTACAAAAATATAAGATAGATGTATAATATTGGATATTTGAATCATATTATTATTTTTATAATTCATAATTATACTTGGACCATTTTGACGAATTTAAAAATATGTTTGTGGAGTAGTATTAATTATTAAAATGTTGAAATCAGAATATAGTTGCTTAATTTTCTAATGCCATTATCGACTTCTTATCCTTAGTACCTGTACCTGCACAAAGTTAAATAATTCATAATCAACTAGGTACTCCTTCAAATTTTGAGTGTGATAAGTCCCAATTTTCAGAAAATACAATAATTACAATAATTTGAATATTATATAACCGGTGTGGTGTGAGAATGTGTGCACTAGAATGTATAATAATATCATCAAACATTACGTTAGTTTTATTTATAGAGAATGCGAAAAATTCACTTTTATTATTATTTAAAGTCAACTTTGAATCATACAATTCTTGAAACTTTATTTACTTCAGCAGTTGCTTTACTTTTAGCATTAGCAAAAGTGTCACTTGCAAAAAGTAGGCACATTTGTCTGCTTACATAACAATTTGACCATCTATAATCATATTGCAGATATCATTAATATATTTATATATTGAATGAAGAACAATTCTGGTCCAAGCACAGTATCTTGACGTACCCCACGGGTAAATTTTCACCAACTTTTTAACCTTGATGATGCTCGATCTATACATTTGAAAATTATTTCGTACAAATTCGTCGTCGAATGAAAATGTTCTAACGTAATTTTTGTAATTTTTCAGGGGAACATTTTTAAGTTAGCGTATCATTCACGTATGAATTAGAACCTTTTCATTTTCTGTATCTCATTGAATAATCAACGGATCGATACGATTTCAGGAATTATACAACAAAAAATATTAAATAATAATATGCAAAAAAACCATTAAAAAATAAATTGATTTAGAACCTTTTCATTCCGAGACGACGCAATATTGAAAGTTAAACGTTTTGCTTAAAATCTAAAAATCATAGAAAATAATAACATCTACTTGAAGAATATTCATAATTTTTAACGTGTTCTGTGTTGTACTGTCTTAATGTGTGAATTATTCAATTAAGTACGATGGCGTAATGTGTGATATGCGACGTAGTGGTTCTGGGCTGTGGCTTACGGTCGATAAAAATCTCTATATATTATAGTATAATACATTGATTTATCCGGCTGGAAAAATATTGTTCTTTTTCCGATAGCCGTTAAACATATAGCAATGTGTAGACATTTTGCGTAAAATCTAAAAATCACAAAAAAATATTAATATGCACTCGAAGAATGTTTATAATTTTTAACGTGTGAATTATTGAATTAAGCCGATGGCGTAATATGCGATATGCAAGGTGGTTCTGCGCTGTGGCTTAGGGTCGATAAAAAAATCTCTATAATATTATAGTGTATGTATTGAGTTATCTCGCTGGAAAAATATTGTTCTTTTTATACCGTATACATGCCCGCCACTCGGGCGCTAAAAAATATGGCTAAACAGGGGAGATTTCTCCCCAGTATACTACGCCCAGGATAATAATATGCGTGTATATAAAATATATATATATATATATATATGTATGTATTGTATATAAGTACGCGTTCTTGACGCGACGCGGCGTACTAACCTGCAATTACCATCGATAATACCCTCTGATAAACACGGAATTAACCACCGTCGGTAAATATTCGGTTAGACGAAATCCCCTCGACGTCGTCGGGTGGAAAAAAAAAATGATTTTGTAGTAGGCTTATGGTCGTGCGAGGAGGGCTTATTCGAATTATTTTTGTTTTCGCCGTGAAAATCCTCTCTGCAGTCGTTATTATTATTATTTTTCCGAACCTCTTCTCTCCACGCGGTGCAGCCGTTTTCCCCTTCTCGATTTTCAAGAGTGAACAGATTCCACTAACGTCATTTCCACAGTACCATAGCCTCCGTCATCTAGCCAGCAGCTATCTATAGTACCTGTGTTGCAATAACAATCGTCTATCATACAATAGTATACACATTGGTTATAATTTATTGACACGTGCACACATATTATAATAAAGTCGTTGCACAGTCTGCTCAGATCGGATAATATAATAGCAACAACAATAAACCGTATTAGCATTTTTCTAGGCCCCGTTTGGTTCTACCAATATGCAAATCGTCTCGAGAATATTACAATGTGTTCGCACCCCCGTCCCGTAGAAACGACTATGTTTAGGTATATATTTCCATGACACAGATTTTCACGATAACATCTTCCCGACGTCAATATTATAACAATGTGTAGGTATTTTATTATTATTGTTGTGTCGTCGTCGTTATTGGTATTGTACCTATTATACGTCTTGTATATTGTATTTACACTGGGTCGTTTGTACGTTTTGTTTTCCTGTGCATATCCAAAAACCTGAGCACACGGCATCAGCAGAGATATTATTACAATAATAGACGCAGAAACACAATGTAAGTTTATGTAACATATTTGTATACGAGGTCGGTCATGACAATATCGTTTCGGTAAATCTGAAGACCTAAACTTCAAGCTAACAATATGCATAAATTCTAAAATCGTATCTAGATAAGTTGACCTTATTAGTTTTCGTTATAAAATAAATAATACCCTATGAATATAACGATCCGTTTGACTTCGGCAGGCAACACGCTGATTTTTATTCAGATTTTTATTTCTAATAAATTAAGTTACTTTTTAGTATTTTTGGTGCATTTTCTTCATTTTTGTATTTGTTTTTTTTTACATTTATTTGCATTTTTCTTGTTGAAAGTTACATTTCATTGTAACACATTCAGTTCACATTAGCTTGTCGATTATCGACATTCATTATCTTTGTCGTTTGTTGTCGCAATCTACGAAAACTGTAGGCCGATAGTATTTTATGCCCAATCAATTGAGAAAAATTTCCCAAAAGTCGATCGAATTATTTCAAACTTCAAAAAAATATTTTTGAAGGCTCCTTCGAGAGTAAACATTTCTAAAGAGCTAGAACCCATAATAAATGCGATTTATGATTCATAAATTGTAAAAAAAGGAATTTTCGTACATTTTTGTAATTTTATAAAAATGTCAAGTCAATATAAAGTAATTTTTGGTATTATTCTGTGGTCATTTTGAAATTTTTTAAAGAATTTTAGGTCATCAAGTTTCGGGCCCTATAAATTAACATTTAACAGTCGAGATTAGCTGCATAGTACAGGGTAATAGAGTATACGATTTGTGGGAGGTACTACAGCCGCCCATCTCCAAGGTTTTACTCCGTTTATCTATTCATAACAAACCATTTTGCATGCTCTGATATTATTACAATATGTCTTGTGTATCGTAAAATTAAAAAGCTAAAAAATCACTACCCATAGGTATAGGACAAATAATTTGAGATTTTTTTTTCCAAAAGCACGCACAACTCGACTTGGGAGTAAAACACCTCACCTAACCCCTTGGCTGTATGGATATCAACCGCGGTAACTTAATGGTACCTATATGCATACATGGCCGTTATAATATATTATGCTCATCGATTGCGTTCGAAAACCGATCAATCGGCTCCGGCTTGGTCGAGCGCGTTCGTATTATTCGCTGCTCGTATCTCCTTCGCCATAAATCCGCGTGGTGAAATGGTCTTTTCCGACGGTATAAATCACCTCGACGTGCGGAAAACATCAGCTCGTGGAGAGATCTAGAATTTTCCTCGTTCGTTATTCTCACAGCAGCTGCTTTTGCAGCGAATCTCGCCGCGGAAATTGCTCTGTACGTACACATATTATATTGCACTCGTTAATCTCTTCAGGATCGAACCTTTCACGCGAACGGTCGCCAATCAATCTCCGTGGACTCGAAACCGCTTGGAAAAGTCACTCTACGTGTTTCCACGGGGAAACACACATAATATTATGTATTTCCTATTTACACACATAAATATTTCAGGGTCGAGTGCCTTACATATTATTATTATAATTTAATTCGTGGCTTGTCGTCGATTGTATGCCGCACGCGTGTAAGGGGCCGACCGACATAATTTAGTTGCTAGTTTTTTTCACTGGCTCGTATACCAATAGACTTTTAAACGATTTCCCCGTCGGACGATGGCGAAAAAGTTTAACGGTTTTCTCGACGGTTAAAATTTTTTAAAAAGTATATCGGTCATTTTTGGCCAAGATGACAATATGTTATTAGAATACTGCAGATAGGTATATGACAGGTATATGAGTGGGACCAAAAATGACCTTTCGCTTTTCAAAAAATGAGAAAAAAATACAGCAATATAAAGCAGGAACAACTAATCGGTATGAATTTATTGAATCAATGTCATTCAACTATTCTCTCTAATACTGTACAATACTAACAAATAGGTAATAATATTTTGACGATTAAAAACTTACTTACGTTACATAAAAATTATATTAATGTGCACAAACACAATACATTTTTGGAGAGCGATAGAAACCGCCTCCTCGTGGTACTCTCTGGGTAAATAATGCTAAATGGCTTTATAAAACTAATTTACACAAAACAATAATTGAAATATGAAAATTAGTTTATTATTATGTCGGACATAAATAATTTAAAGTAAGTGTGTGTTATAAAAATGTGGCTGAAAAGTGCTATATAATATTTTTGGGGTAAAAAGGGAAAGTAGTTTTAAAATATTTGGGTGAAAAGGGACGTGGGAGAAAAGCGAAAATTCATTTTTGGGCGATTGCCCACAATATGTATTTGCTATTTACACATATAAATATTATATTTCAGGTTCGAGTGGCTTACTGCACTAATTCGTGGCCAATCGTCTATCATATACCGCGGAAGATGCGGACCGGTATCATTATTTAGTCGAGTTTTTTCACTCTACACGTTAAAGTACGTCGATATACCTTTATAAACGATTTCCATGCCAGACGAAGTCAAATATATTTTTTGATTTTCTAGACGATTAATATCCCGAAAAAAGAATCGGCGACATTCGGCCACGATGACATAAAAATGTTATTACAGTAGTCGTAGCAATTCATCGTTTGGCATTTAAAATCTGTGACTACGATATTGTTTTGTTCAATATAATATTATAGTTTTCGGACAACCGTTTTCTTAAAACCGTATAACGGATTCCGAGTGTTAAGGTGAACTGGTCCATGGATTAGGTATGTACATTATTTCGACGTTTGGCGTACGTCACACAGCCTCGTTACACGTCGACGACCGATCTTCTGTGGCGGCGGCGGTGGCTTTTATAGGCTTATAAGAGCGCATTTTGATACAATGCAGATATACGCAGGTAGTGGGTATGAATACAAATTTTTTCTCTTATTTTTTAAACACAGTTTCCCTTTCACATTCACGCATCGAGTAATCGCGTTGTATCTTTTCTGAACGGTGAACAAGAAGACACAACACACACGATCCTGTAAGGCGTCAATTAAGTTATCGTTAAAAACTCATTAGTCTCTCTCGCAGACGCCCCAGAGCAATAATAGTAATTATGATCGTGTGACTGTGGTGGATTGGAGTTGTTGGTGGTGGTGGTGGTGGTGGAACGAGAAAGAGAGAAGAAACGTCGAAAAAATCATAATAATCCGACGTACAGCCGCAGCCGCGCCGTGTCTCCGAGCGAAAAGCTGATTTGAGAAAACCAAATAAACATTCACACAAAAATATATGGAAACTTTCAGACAAGTGCAGCCTATAGCTGTTTGGTAGACTACGCTATAAAGGTAATATAAAATTATTTATTTTTCATGGCTCACTAATATGGCTCACCCCAAGAACGTTTGTTGAACGTATAACACAGTTGAGTAGCTAAAAGTTGGAGTCATGAGCGATTATATCATAGTCGACAAATGGGCCAAAAACTACAAAAATTAGATAATATTTCGATGGTATAAATTAGGAAGAAAATGTTTTTTCCCACACGATAGAGTGATATCGAAATATGGAAGATTTATTTTACCTGCACATATTCAATTAAACACACTGATTATAGTGTCGATTATTGCTAATTCATAGACGATTTGTGAAAATCGGTTTGTTTCGATTTAAACATATTTTTCGTTGGTTCAACGAACGTGCAGTAGGCGTGTATAGAAGCCACAAATTACTAACCGTCGCTTCATGTCTATTATAACATTTATAACCGATCTGAAGTCACTAAACCATTATAATATAATATCACATTAGGTATCTAATAGGTATAAGGTAGGTAGCCTATTTTGTTAAAATATTAATATTATTATTATACCGAGTATATAATATAAATTATACCGGGTGATTCTTTTATCAAACAACACTCATTATTTCAAAAAGTGTAAATTTTTTTGAAGATATTTTTTTACATAGTTTCAAGTCGCTTATAAAACAACGTTTTTATTAAAAAATTATATTTTTAATTATTTTTTATCCTTATAATTTTTTAAGTTTTTTACTTTTTTGAATAACAACATAGGGTTTTAATTTTATATTCTAAAGTAGAATATTTTTCTTAGTATTTTGATACATGAAAATTGAATGTGGGGCGAGTAGTTTATGAGTTATAAGTATTTAAAGTTTAGACGAGCGGTGAAGTGGACAAACATTCCGCGGGGTAACCCCGAACCACTCCACTCCGCTCGTCTAAACTTTAAATACTTATAACTCATAAACTACTCGCCCCAAATTCAATTTTCATGTATCAAAATACTAAGAAAAATATTCTACTTTAGAATATAAAATTAAAACTCTATGTTGTCGTTCAAAAAAGTAAAAAACTTAAAAAATTATAAGGATAAAAAATAATTAAAAATATAATTTTTTAATAAAAACGTTGTTTTATAAGCGACTTGAAACTATGTAAAAAAATATCTTCAAAAAAATTTACACTTTTTGAAATAATGAGTGTTGTTTGATAAAAGAATCACCCAGTATATTATATCTATACTTACTTATATTAAACAAGTCGCTACGCGTTGGCGGCGTACGTGCACAAATAGTATGCAATAATAATATGTATAATTGAGCATAATGTATTTTATATAATAAGCGATTCTAATCGATTTTTGGATTTTATTTTTTAGGTCAGCACGACGTGAAGGAAACCACCTCTCCGACTCGGCAGTGAGGTGCTATCGAACTGTTCTACGGCACTCGACGTCGACGTGCGCGGAAGTCATCGTACATGCATTATATTAATAATGGTTAGGTACCTATACGTACTTATTGCTATCATCGCACTCAAGAAGAGAACAGAAAAATAATATAATAATAGATAAAAAAAAAAAATAGAAAACGAAAATCGTGCGGGGCCAAAAAATAAGGTAAAAAAAACGCGTGCACCGTGAAGCGTGTACATAGGTTTTGCTGCAATCGTAATCGCGTTAGCACGAAAATATTATATTATTAAATTTAATATAGCAACGATACATTATTATTAAAAACATATTAAATAAGGCATGAGTGCGTACTCAGAGCTGTTGATCGGTTCCGACGTGTCTGCGATAATGTCTGCGCCAGTAGGTACACCTATAATATAGCTCCGTGTGTACATAGAGTACCTTGTGCACTACATTGTACTACACCTATATACGTATTGTCCACTAGCCCGTCCAAATTCGAGTGGTTATTATTATTATTATTACGCATTGCACACTCAATTGATTCGTTTTTCGTGATCTCGAACGACGCACACGCCATTCGGTCTACGACTCTATAATATAATAATAACACGTATAACACCACTGCAGTACCACACATTAGTGTGTAAGTCGTGACTTGACATGATATTTATAATAATATCATACGCGGCCAGTACCTTTACTTAACGCGTGTACAACTGTAGAATTAAGTCGTAGTCGATTGACGTAGGTACATACGAGTACAAATAACAATCGTAATTAATAATTAAAATCGGATGTGCGACACGATATGACTATTATAATACTATACATCTTTGTATTATTAATATTGTCCGGAACCACGTTTTATGTACATATTATATACAGTTCCGTAGGAACGACCTAGGGGTAAGGGTGGGCAAATGTCAGAGGGGACTCGACATTTTAAAAGATGAACTTGGAGAATTGTTGGGTTTCAAACAGGCTGCAGGTTACCACTCTGGGTACGCATCGAGGTAAATTCAAAATTATTTATAATAATCACGGAATTAATTTTAATAACTTTTTAATATTGAGAACAGAAAAACAGGAACTTTAAACATTAAAACAATACATAAGAAAATCTTACAGCAAGAAAAAACTTTTTTTTTTAATGAATAAGTATAATGAATTGAAAATATAACTTAATTTTAATTTTTCATTAGTATTCTATAAAGGAAAGAAATAAAGTAGGTATATAAGTAATTATTATATAAGTAAAAATTGTATTTATTTATTACTCAGGTAGTTAGGTTAGATTAGTTAGGATATTCATAATTTGTTACTGATAAAATTGTGTGTGCGTATTTACTGTATGTAAATTATATTGTTCTTATGAAACTATATTAACCGATTAATCCTATATATTTTAAGATTTAAGTACACAACATAATATACGCTAATATTATACTACAAAACGAGACTTTCTTTCTAATTAATATTTTTTAAATAGGTTCGATTTAATACAATTCTTATTATTAATTATAAAATGTTTGGTTATCAAAAATCTGAGCTAGTCGATGGTTGTTACAGATTTAATTTATTTAAGATTTTAAACTAGTCTCCGCTGCAAATATTTTTTATATCAAAGTTCAAGCAAGATAATATAGGTAAATTAGTGTAATTATATTGTATAGGAAACTGCTGAACTCCCGTGCATATTATATACATACCTATAAGAGGACAAACACTATGAGATATATAGCATATAATATTATTGTATACAGTATACTGTACAGACGACGGTTGTGGCGTGGTGGTATTATACGTGAAACCAAAATATAATAACTACACTTAATAGAAAAAAAATATATATAATATTTTAACTATGTGAATGTTACGTTTAATTTCCGCCCCATTGACGATGACGAGAACAGCTGAACGATATTAACGCTTGTTTTGTATATTAAACATTGATAATATGTATACAAAAATCCGTCCTCGTTAAACCGTCTGTATCTCCACATCAGTCATCAGACGTTTGTTGCAGCTCTGTTTGACCTTATCGCGTGTTCAGGGGAGACGTAGAAGTAGTCGGTCATCTGCTGCTGGCTCGTAACTACGTGTATAATATACCTATCGTATTCTCACGAACTCTATTCGTTTCAAAATCATTTTTATCTTCTTCAACCGATATGGAAATTAATTTATTGGCCCCCGAGTCGTTCGAACGAGTGACACAATTAGAGAGTAAAATACGACACAGCGCATCATACCTATCATATACCTTTACTGTTATCGATATTATTAACAAAAAAATTCTTGTGGCTCAAATGTAATACCATCCCTATTATACAGTGACCCATTGTACAGCAGAGCGACATCCTATCTTATTTTTATCCCATTTACTATTAATGTAATAAGGTTTGAAAAATGAATTTAGTTTATATAAAATATGTAGGTATTAAAAATCACGAGGCCACACAGCTCCCGTCTCCCTTCTGAAAGCAAATATCAAAATCGCTGTTTGGTTAGGCAGCGACAAGCCAGTCCCGGGGGCCCTTCAAAAATCAAAAAAAATCTCCACTCCTCCCGAGCGTGATAATAATAATAATAATAATAATACTGTAATAACCGTGGTAGCACCACGACCGTACTGCGGCGTATGGGTTAGGTATAACATGGTAGGTATGGGTATTCTAACAACTGTGACCGCATAGCTATATCTTTTCGTCGCCATCGTTCATTTCTGGCCCGCCGCCGGAACAACAACGCGAGCTTTGCGCAGAAAGGGCATCCCCCGCTCGTTCTTTATCTTTTCGGCGCAGTAACGAATTAATAATATTATATTATAATATAATAATAGATATATATATATTATACATGCCATTATGCTAATTGCGAACGACGTCGTTTGTCGTCCGGGCGGGTCTCGCTGTCCCCGAGAGCGGCGCCGTTATCGGTCGCGAAGAGCCTGCAGCACGCGCCCTTAGATAATATATGTATAATATATATATATATATTATATATATGTAGGTAGTCATTATGATGTGTATATTACACGGCATTGTGTTATAATATGCAAACCAGCAGACTTCGATTTTTCGTCACGTGAATAATATACCATGATATTTTATTTTAATATTATACGCATACCTACCCTGCAGTAACCCGCAGTGGTTAATACAATATATACCTACCAAATATATGCAATATTATATAATATACTGTTATGCGTGTACACGTGTGGATATTATTTAACGTGATGTTGCTTGGTTGAAACATCAGTACCGGTCTGACCCTGGCCAGAGCTCATATATTATATTACTACTATTAAAAAAAGTTTAGTGGTTGTTATACAAACCGGTGTGAAAACACGCCGAAACGAGTGCACGTTTAATTTTACTACACAACGGGTTAGTATTTATAATGAATTTTGTCGTATAGGTACACAAACAACTCTAAGAGACATATTATTATACACGCAAATCGGGGCCTAAAAATACATCTGATTTCAGGGGACACACTTATTAATTTAACCGTTATCTTATGGGCTTTGACAGATTTCTAAAGCATAAAAAACCTGTGGGGGTTGAACAACCAAATTCCCCCCTTTTTTTTATAATATAACACTTACCTTTTACATTAACATTTGACACACATTTGTCATTCAGGAGACACACTATGATTTTCGAGAGACACAATATTTTAGCCCCTCACGCAGATAATATAAATACCAAACTATAGCAAACATGTAATAAAACAAAAATGTTTACCAAATTGTTGAAATTTCAAATTTGTCTGTTTTTATATTATTTATTTATTTATTTGTATATTTTATTTTGCCTCCTTTTGTATTGCGATTTTATCGCTTCCATATTTGGTTATTCCGTTAAACAGTATGACGCAAAGGTAATTGCCCAATTGCCAATGTTTTGGGTAGAGATTGCAAGAAATCGCTTACCTTCGATATATTGCAGACTTAATAACGATATCAAGATATATCGACTTATAATTCTTCGATATAACTGAAAATAAATTTACTATGCGTTTGTTGTGATTATGATTGAATTGCTTGAATAAAATAAGTTAAACTTTTTTTTTTTGGTGACTCACCTATCCCTCTTAATAAAATGTCTCCATGTGTAAAATAAAAACAAGCATGCTACTAAGCGCTGGGAGTCTGGTGGTCCTTAGTATTTAATAATAACATGATTGGTTATTGGTAATCACATTCTTCTATTTTAAAAGCTTTGAATATTATATTTACATCAACGGATCAGTAAAGCGTTGACAAATACCGGTCATCCATGATGATCCACATGATCCATGATCGTATTTTTTCCGTGGATTTGTTCTGGAGAGCTTTGATTGTAGTAGGTGTTCCTTGAGTGGATTTGTCCTGATCTGGTTTGGTTTTCTTAGGTATTTCTTGTGTGGTAGGCAGATTTGGTTTTTGTGTTTGTTTTGTTTTACTTAGCTCCGTGTAAAAGGGGGAAAAGTTCGCATTGCGGTTGCCGTTGCCGGTTCTTCTTTGGATTTTGCACATGATTTGGTCGCGGATGGTCACCAGCGCATTTTACACATCTGGGTGTGAGGAGTGGCCGAAACGTTGACAAGAGAAACACTGTGTCGGTCCGGAAGTTTTGTAAGGTTCTACTTTGACTCGAACATAGAAGAGGTCCTGGGTGTCCAAAATGTCCTTTAAGTTTTCAGTTCTATTTAGTGAGATCATGTGGATGGGTAGTCTTTTTCAGTATCATAATATGTACCATAATATGATTTGGAGTCTTCATTCAAAGAGCCAAGGAGGTTGCTCCAATGGTTACTGCGGTATTGTGCCATGAGTTCTTTGACTTTGATGGTTTGGAGTCCAGGTCTCTGGAAGTGTAGAGGAGAATTGTTTGGACTGGTTATTAAATTGTAGGTCATTCATTGCTCCATTCCCCAGTGACTTCTAACTGTCCAAATAAATGTTTGGATGTGAGTGACTATACAAGGTGATTATTTTATCATGAAACACTCATTATTTCAAAAAGTATTAATGTTTTTAAAAATATTTTTTTTTGTAGTTTCAAGTTGTTAAAAAAACAACTTTTTTATTAGAATAAATAATAATATATATCATCATAAACAATTCTTTTTTTTTTTAATCGTTAGACTTTAGCGTGTAGCAATTAATGTTGAACGTGTAGAATAGGAAAAGTGCAACTATCGATTCAACTATATTATTTTATATGTAGGTATTCGGTATGTAATTTTTTTCCAGGATAGTGGATAGATAAAAATATAATGTCACATTATTACATTTTCCCAGCCATTGTTTATTATTAAAACGTACAAACGTACATATATATATGTATATATGCGTTTTTCATACTCATAGGTATGAAATATTATAATATCTAAGTACTTCGCAGTACTTGTGCACTGGGCAAAAAGTGTGCTGCGAAAAGCCTCTCCAAATCGTGTACGCCGCGTGTCAGCAATAATATTAAAAAAAAATATCGGTCACGGTATAATATGTATCATAATAACAATTTATGGATCGAATTAATAATATGCAGAGTAGGTACAACAGTACTATAGGTATATATAATGCATTAATGCACCGGCGAAATCTAGTGCTCGCGGATGTCATGTTATATTGTCGAACAATGCGGGAGACCGCACGCGAGCCCCGCGAAACCAGGAGGTCCTTGTAAGCGACGACGTTGTAATTGCCACTGCAGGATGTCTGATTCAGTCACTATATAAGTGTCACTGTGCATATTATTTATTATTACGATATTCGTAAGCTCCGATATGTATTATTACATTTTTATTTATTACAGGTACCCGCGCGTTTGTTGTACGCGAATCGTCGCAGTACACACGATACGATACGATATCATTATAATTTATAAGTTATAAATTATAACCATCGAAATAATAATTTGTGTAATGTTTTTTTTGATTTTCTCGATTTTTACTCTAGTAAAGCGAAATCTAGTGCTCGCGGATGTCATGTTTCGTTATCGAACAATGAGGGAAACCGCACGCGAGCCCCGCGAAACCATTAGGTCCTTGTAAGCGACGACGTTGTAATCGCCACTGCAGGATGTCTGATTCAGTCACTATATAAGTGTCACTGTGCATATTATTTATTATTACGATATTCGTAAGCTCCGATATGTATTATTACATTTTTATTTATTATAGGTACCCGCGCGTTTGTTGTACGCGAATCGTCGCAGTACACGCGATCCGATACGATATCATTATAATTTATAACCATCGAAATAATAATTTGTGTAATGTTTTCGATTTCTACTAGTACATAATATCACAGCGTTCAAATTGGGTACGATTTATAGAGATTATGATGTTTTATAGTCATACACGCTGCACACTCGAGGATCGCAGCGACAATATCAAAATATGTTAAGGCGGCTCTTAGTGGCTATTATTTAAGGGGAACAATTTAGGCAATTTCTAATCTTGTCGTCGCCGTCCGTAATCTATGTGTTAGTCGTAAATGATTATTAGTGTGAAATTCGAAAGAAATTCGAAATCGATAACAATAGATTTTATATCGCCCGGCTGCGGGCACACGGTTCAATAGCACACGTAGTATGCTGTATGCACAAGTCAACGTAATCACTCTCGGAAAATATTTTTGTACACTCACAACAGTGCAAAATGCTAATAAGCTGGCGAAAAATACACATACTTCTAGTAGTCCAATTTCAATTTTGAAAAATTATTTGAATTCGTCAGCCTCTTTTCTATGATTTGTAGGAAACCGATTTTGGATATTTTAGATAATTTACGTATATATTACGGTTCCAAATGACTGCTTGATTTCTCAAATTTAACTGGCACTTTTAAGTGCTAACTAGACAAAATGATGAAAAAGTTTTTCCTACAGATCATAGAAAAGATGCTAACGAATCCAAATAAGTATTCAAAATTGAAATTGGACTACTAGAAGTATGTGTATTTTTCGCCAGCTTATTGGTCTAAATGCATGAAAAATCCAATCGTTTAGAGCCGCCTTAATTTTTTTTTCATCCTATAAGTACTTACATCGAATTGTCAAAGAATAGTAGTTAATGATCGATTACCGCCGTATATATTAGGTGTATTAATAGTATTATTATGTGATGTTCAAATACGAATTGTTTTAATTAAAGAAAAAATGAACAATGTAAAATCACTGTTGCATAGTAGTATAGTACCTATATATTGTAATAATAAATCGGTTATGTATACAGGGTGATCCATTAAACGTAAGACACTTTATCGTTTAACCAATTGCTTTTCGTATAATAAGTGTCTTACGTTAAATGGATCATTCTGTATACTATATATATAGTTATATAGCTAAATAGGGGTTTTATCACTACGAAAAGTTCTCTCTATCTACCCTCTCCCATTACCATGATACTCATCGGACGGAAACTTCCTCGTACGGTTAGGATTCGCGACGACTATATTATAATATATTGTACATATTATATTATAATTATATACAGGATGTAACTGATAAAACTGACTTTTGGAATAACTTTTGTTATGATCAATATTAAAATTTTTTTTATATATAATTCATAGTCACTTCCGCCACACATATTATATAATACAAAAAATTATTTTTTTTATTTTATTTTTTAATTCAACTTACATGATATAATAATTAATGACAATATAAATTATCTAGACTAACAAACCGTCTCCGCTCAGAATCGTTTTTCTTATACAATGATAGAATATCATTGAATTCAAGTTTAATACAATCCATTATACAATCTCCCACTTGTAACCTACTGTACAGCAGAGTGACATCCACTTACCCGCTTTTTTAACACTCAAAATAAAAAAAATGATTTAAATATTGTTGGATGTATTATCGAAATAGCCAAATTTGTGAATCTGATTATAAGAACAATTGGTAAAAACATTTGTCTAAGTCAAGTAGGTAGATTATTTTTTAGAATTTTTTAAAATATCAATATTTTTTCGATTGAATGAATTTGGAACGTAATAACTTTTTTCAAAATATTTTTTTAGGGAATTTGCCGACATGAGTATATATTTCTTAAATTATTTACTTATCATAACCATTTTTTTATTCGTCAGGTCTTTCTGTTACACCTTGTATAATGTGAACCCCGTGAAGTGGAATTTGTTGTCATCGGAACTTGGCACTGTGACGTTGTAAATATTACATTATATAATACGATCACGAACGCCGGACAACCGCGACGCGGCGATTACCACGTGCACGCCGCCGTTTAAGTCCAATAAAAATCGTTAATTGGCAAAACGGTGGGGTCCGATGGCGCCTGTCTAATCAACCGCGGTCGTCTGTGATTTAATACGGTCCGATCGCTAAATTTATACTCATCATATATTATTATGTATATGTGTATTCTTACCGAGACTGCTATTCACCTCCTATCCAAGACCGTATAGTTGTTACGTACTATATATTATTAGTAATAACTAATAATTGTATAACACGCAATATTGTATACGCCGGCAACTGTATTGTATATGTCAGACGTATCTGCTCGCCATTCGAACGTCGTCGTTAGAGTTTCGTGGCGAAGAAAACAATATTTTAATTTCTACTCGGACGATTGCAGTGATAATTATTGCTGTGTAGGGCCAACGAAAATAACTAAACTATCCGATCGAGGCGAAGTCGATAAAAAATACGACTCCTCTGCAGCAGCAGTGTACCGAACCGGAGACGTGTTTATTAATTATACGGATATTAATATAATAATCGAATTTGAAGCTAGTATGTAGTTTATGAGTTGTAAGTATTTAAAGTTTAGACGAGCGATTGCAGCTTACATTACTTATACTCGTTATTGACCTTTGAGTGCATTCTAATAAACGGTATTAACACATTTAGGACGAAGACCGTGTTTTTGAAGATTTTTTTAAGATAATATTATCTTAAAAAATAATTGTTTAGTCGTCAACGTGTTAGATTTATAAGGAAAAAAAATCTTTAACGCTGAAGTCCAAGTCTTTAACGGTTAATTGCACGAATAATAGAGTAATAACATCGTTATTAGGTACAAGGACGAATTGTGAAACAAATAAACAAAAATAATATATAGTATTTGTTTTTAACTAACCTATTTAACTCTGTAAAAACATTTGGAATAATAAATCAGTTAATTCGCTAAATTAAAAAATAATATACCTATAGCATATAGCCCGATTATAAGTATTTAATTTGTTTTTTTTTTTTATAATTACATATTTGTTATATCACATTAAACAATTACACATATTATAAGAACGTATACTATATCGTATTTGTATTCATATAACGTATAATTTTTAATTTGATTTAGTGGTAAATTAAACTAAAAATCATACACCATATTAATATGTTCTGTCAGAAAATTATTTTTAGGTACACATTTATAATATAGGCATTTCTGGTAATAAGTATGGTACAAAACAATACGTCTTCTAATAAATTATAGTAAAAATATGTTCCCAAAATCTCGGAATAAATTGGTCTTCGTGTCTATACGTTTATTTATTTATTCATATGGGCTATGCGTTATACCTACAAAACATATGTACCCCCAAACACATAATATTATAAATTATAATACTACGAGACGAGTTTATCGGAGGGTCCACGAGCGGCGGATTATTGGCAAAATTCGCCAAAAGCACGTAAAACTGAAGAAGACTTTAATGGTTTTCCCACCGCCGCCGACCGTCTAGTTATGGCTGCTCTTCGTCCGACGGTCGTCCCTCGACTGGCCTTCCTTATTATTAATATCATCATCATCTTCATCACGTGGTGTACCAGGACAAGGACAAATGTTACCACCGCGAGAGCCGAACTTTCAATTACACACGCGCGTCATCCCCTCGGCTTGAGTTTCGGGGCGGATTCGACCGGCTCACGAGGGGGGGGGGGGTGACGTCCGCCGTAATGATGATTGGGGGATGCAGACCACCACCGGCGGTCGGTCGGCGACCACAAATTAGGCTCCAAGGCCATTTATCGTCGTGTAAGGAATTCTCGGGAATTAATCACGCGGGGTAGTCCTCGATTTTCTCTCCCTCGGCCGCCGCCGCCACCTTTAAGTTTATATTATATATTATATATATAGGTACGTGTATATATACGGCGGCGGCCAAGTATACTGCTGCAACTGCGAGAGGGGTGACCTGCAAAGGCGAACAACGGTCGCGTAAGGGCTGATGACTCTTATAATATATTATTACTATATTTACAGGTCCCGCACCTCGAGGAATGCGTCTGCTACAACGATCCTGCCCCTGCAGCTATTATATCGTCACGATACGGTTGCCGTCGTATCATTTTTCTCGTACATAAACGACCGGAGAGGATATCTATAAATTATTTGGCGACGATGTCGCTGGTAGCGGTTTCGACGGTAAAACACACTTGTAGAATCACAAATCGTTTTTAATCTATGGGATAACCGCGCTGCAGTGGTCGTGACGAGTCGAGCGATTTAAAAGGAATTCAAGCGGATTCGAGAAAGTATCGTAAGTATAATATAATGTTGTAAACGCCGCCACATCAATATATTATTATTGAATGTGGAAAATGCGCCGTCTGTAAGTGAAAACCCCCCTGGGGGTCGTTTGTTTTCGTACCATTTCGTACTTCCGTTTGAGCGATTTATGCGTGCCAACACATTTCATACATTATAATATTATCATAATATCGCGTAGGTGTTTTGTCGTCGCAGAATACTGCAGCCGGAGAGTTGCAGCAGGTCGACACTGTCATATAATAATAATAATATTATGCGGTCAAACGTGTGCTTACGGTCGCAGGTTAGGGTTAGGTGTGAAACTTGCAGGCGGCGTGTTGGACAAACACGCGACCTACTGTCGACTATAATATGTACATAACAAATATAATAATAATAATAATGATAATGTATTAATATAAAATATGTAAACTAGATCCAATACCGATCGGTCCGGTCTTTCTCGTGGCCCACTTGTGTGGGAGGCCGATATATTCACACGGACCATACGTGTGTCACGACCATCCGATCCGTGTGCCCGAGCGCAAGTACACGTGTAGATAATATCTTCACACAAGGTATATTATCATATTATGCGTGTAAGTAAGATCCACAACATAAAATATAATATGTAGGTATATGGATAGAGGTCCGTCTTTTATAAATTAATATAATCGACCGACCGACCAACGCAGGCGAGCGCAAACTTTAGTTATACGACTGCAGGGCCGATGAAAGTGGTATCCAAAAATATTGATGTACAAACCGTCGTCTTAAAAATATTTATGATTACCGTTATCTACCACACTACTTATTAGGTTTTTGGACATATTTTTTTTTTCAGTTGAAAAAGAATAACAGTTCGTCATTCTTATGCCACTACAGAATTTATTAAGCCACTTAAATATCGATCGTACCTAACTTTAATTTTACTAAAAAATACTTTTAAATATTACGACCTCAATCACTACGCTCAATATAATGTTCTGACTTCTGATTTTAATTTTGAAAGCAGATATGAGTTTGTCACTAAATTATATTTATGCTTTGACAAAAGGAGGCTCACCACCACGTCTTTTTTTTTCAAAAACTACTGTTTCTAATTCCAACGATACGTGTTGACAATTATCACGATTTTCACCCTGAAAAAATATTTGGATTGTCCGTAATAATATAATATACAAAGGAACGATCGAGCCACATTTTTAATTTTTGTAATATTATGTAGTAAGTTATACCCACAATCAAATAACATTATAATAATATTATTATTGTCGCTGTCGTTTTCAAATAATATGCTACTCGCTGCGTGCGGAAATCAATTTTCCGGACGTCTATTGTATAGCTATCAGGGTAGCCTGGGTAGGCATACACCACGACCGGGGTTGTGAAATATCTGTGACCCAGTATTAATTTTAATATCGGTGTGCAACACGAGTCGCGTCTTATCTGGTGAGAATGTATATTATACATAATGATAATACATGTATAATATAATTTTATATTTTAATGGTACACAGCTGATAGACACTGCGCGAGAGGTTAAGCCGACTTGACCACCGTCGTAAGTACCTATATATAATAATATAATATTTTCATCTTGTGTGGGCCCTGGTGAGCGGAAATTAATTACCGATTTTTATTATGCTCGTACTACAACGGGCATTCATTATGTACGATATTATTATCGTCAACACATGCGAACGTATATCTGAAAACGTGCAGGCCATAACCCGAAACGGTAGGGGGCCACCGCTACGATTATGTCTTATTAGAAAAGGAGAGAAAATAATAATAATAATAATAATAATATATATAACAAATTTACTGACCGGCTGTATTATATCGATAAACGCCGAAACATAATTTGTAACAGACGACGTGTGTCAAAATTATAATCGTAGATACTATAATAATATTTTATCGTACATAATTTATCATTAGGTGTGTACAAATAGGTCGACGGACGTGATAAACAAGCGTGATTATTATTATTATTATTAATAATAATACTATTATGTTATATCTCATATTATACTATGCAGGTACGACCGCCTAAGTACTATCCGGCGGACGAGTTTCATATAATATTTCGTCGGGAAGACTACGTGTGAATTCGTTTCAATACACGCAGAGTTAGAGGTGTATGCACTCATGTACACTGCAATATAATATATCATACTACGAAGAGTAATTATAAATCATTATCAGTTAATACCAATGTAATATCTTTGACGTGCGTCCAATCGTCGACTGTAATTGTTATTATTATTATAATATTATGTTGCATACTGCAATTATTTGTAACACGAAATATGCGATCGCGAATACCTACACAGACATCATAAATAATGTATAATAATATTATATCGTGTTTTATGGTGCATATAATATATCAACAAGTGGAACTCGACGGGGGACACCACGAGCTTTCGTCGCGATATCGATACGACGCGATTACGACATCGAATATATACGATCGATATATTTTTATTTAGTCGCACGTACCTATTTGGGTTGTGGTATGTAACCTACCACAGAGAGATCAAAACATTCGATTTTATATTAGAAAATAATATTATTATATCCCCCGCATCACCAGATTTTTTTCTGATCAATCTGTATGCTCATTTAACCATTATAATAATTAATATATTATTATTATAATTTATAGGTATAGCGGTACCTAAGTACTATACTATCGACAAAATATATATTATACGGATTGATTTCTTTAACGTAAGCCACTCATTATTTCAGTAAACACTAACATTTTTGAAAATTTTAATTTTACATAATTTTAAGTCGTTACAAAATACTATTTTATCGTTATCATTTTTTAAGTTTTTTACTTTTATGGAATGACGACATACATTTTTAATATAATATTATTGTTCCTTAACAGAATATATAATTTTGAGTATTTTGCTCTATAAAAATTAGAGGTGTTCCGGGTACCCGGTTATCGAGTCCAAACCGGGTACCCGATATCATATTCAGTACCCGACTAATACTCGTTACCCGGCGAATTATTAAAAGATGACTTGGACAGTACCCGGTACCCGGTGTAAAGCTACATTTTTACCCTGGAATATACCCGGTACCCGGCTTAATAAACCCGGCACCCGGGTTATTAATAATAAAAAAAAATGTGTGCCCACAATCAACCAAACGAAAATATTATATAAAATTATAATAGTAGTTACTAGTTACTAGTTAGTACTAGGCACTAGCCCCTCCGGCCCCCATGCTAGTTGTTATGACTATAAAATAAATGTTTTTAATTTTTAATTTTGTTTAAGCAAATTAAAACTATAAGTAGTTATGTTTGCAGACTTGCAGCTAATTTTTTATTAAGTAATTACCTATCTGCTATTTAGAGTGAATCAACCTATCAATTATTATGAAACTTGATGGTTAAAAGTTAAAACATTATCTGAGTTTGTATGTGGGGTTTTTACAATAATTCAGTTTTTAAATGATCCATGAGCATTTTTAATTTATGCTATATTATGCAAAACTTTCTAAAAAAAATTAAGTATCACTAAAAACCATATACAAATTACAAACTGATAATCTCCATTAAATGTTGAATCAGTTTTAAATTTTAACAGACATTATTATTTATTACTTGGCTAATACTCAGTACATGGTATTTAATATTTATGTAAATTATTACTTGACCAGTACCCGAGACTCAGTTTTTAAAAAAATTATTACTCGACCAGTACTCGAGACTCGGTTTAAAAAAAATTATTACTCGACTAGTACTCGAGACTCGGTTTAAAAAAAAATTATTACTCGACCAGTACTCGAGACTCGGTTTTAACAGATATTGTTACTCGACAAATACTCGGTACCCGGTTTATAAGTAAAAACTGTACCCGGAACACCTCTAATAAAAATACTAATCATAAGTATTTAAAGTTTTTATAAAGCGGATAGTAGTGGACCAGTATTTTTCGGGGTTACACTGTACAACTCCACAGTTTACTCCACCCATCTAAACCATGATGAATACTTATAAGCTACTCGTCGAAAATACGATTTTTCTGCATCGAAGTACTCCAATCTTTATCCAAATTCTTATCATGTCTTATAACAATGAATTAAAAATGCATTTTAAACATTTAAAAAATTAAAAAAAATTATTACACGAAAATGACCCTATAAATAATAATTTTTTTTTTTTTGTTTCTAACGACACGAATGTGTAAAATAATAAATATTTTTAAAACTATTAATATAAGCATAGTTTCTGAAATAATAATCGCCATACGTTGAACAGCCGATCGCCGGGTATATATAGTATACACATTACACATTATAGCCACGACATACGTAATACATACAATATAAATTATATTGATATGTACGTAAACCGCGCGTGCTCATACATTATTATATTATATACCTATAATATATTACAATATACCTACTTACAGAGCGTACCTATAAGCGAGAGGCTGTGGTGCAGTATCGCTTACAAGAGACGCGTCTCGGCGTTTAACAGGCGCTATATATACGAATAATACGAAGAACAATGGCAAAAAGAATTCTGTTAGCTCGCCTTTAGCCGCGGGTCGTCCTGGGGGCACACAATATTGCATTATATCGTACAATAATATTATGCCTATACGTATTGGCCGTCGGCGACGCACGTATGTTATATATATATATAATATTATCATCGTACACGGGAAGCCGGTAAATATATTTATATATATATACGAGCATAAGTGTTCCCAATATAATAATATATACTATGGTTGTGTTCTCGGCTCGGACGACCTCGTTAACCTTTTTGGCTTTTGCCTAGCTTCGTACTTGCAGGCGATTTTTTTCTCATTTGCATTGAATTGAAAAAACATTTTTTTTTTTTTCAAATAAAAACAACAAACGTCTTCCTCTCCGCGCAGCACCCTCCCCCACAACCGCGACCGCGATTACTATACCACGAACACCACCGCGCCGGTTTCGTGACGACGAACATTTTCTCTGCAGACTTCACGCGTGTAGTGCACCGTCACACGGATTGTCTCTGTGCACTATATGACCGAGTGGAATGCAGCTAAATTGCTTGCGTGAATGCAGCACAATATTATAATACATTACAAAGTATGTATATAGGTAAATACGCACGTAAATACCTTTGGCCCTAGCCAGTTTTTGTCAAAACGATTTCCGGCGAGCAACAGGTGCTGTAATATATATTATGGTTAATTTATATGGAACTCGTTGTCATAGGCGTGCGCACGGGTAGGGCTGATTGGTCTTTAGCCCTACCTGAGCTTTTTTATACGTGGGTGGGTTGGTACCTTATGAAGACATGACTAAAAGTAGGTATATAGCATTTTTAGATTTTAAACGTTTGTGTTTACCCGAGAGACTAAACAGGGCGATTTATTTAAAATTAAACACTCATTATTTCAAAAAGTATTTTTTTCTTGTGTGACCATGACAAGGGGGTGGGTGATCAGATTTAATTTAGCCTTACCTGACCTAGAGGTCTGAGCACGCCTATGCTCGTTGTGGTTTATAACTGTACACACATAAAATCTATGTAAATAATAAATAGATATGTGGTATGTTTGAAAGGGAATTTGAAAGTCCACGTCATAGACAATCGCATTTTTTTTTTAGCTATATCTTTTAGAAAGCGACATTCGTTTGGGAAATTCTCGTGGAACCCATACAACACCTAGGATTGGGTACACGTTAAGTACATTGCTTAGAAAGGAGTGCAGCTTAAACATTAATTGATTCAAACATTTAAAAGTATTCATGAGTATTGAGTTTTAATCGGTAAGGTGTAATTGGTTGTATTTGATGACTAAGCATTAACTTATCATAATGACATTGATATTAATATATATACTTTATACTTAATATAAAACACACTTTGTGCATGTTGCCTATACGATAACTAAATCGAAATTGATCACAATATATATAACACTATACGTATATACATATATAATACGTTATTGTGAAATTTGTTAGGCGATTTTGTTTTTAAATGTATATACATATTATGTATTTATATAATTACTTTTTTAATTATATATGTCGTGGATACTCGTGTATGTATTATATGTTTATAGGTATAATAATACTATTATGCTCGATTCGCGCACGGATCGAATGAAAGGAAATTACACGTCGTCGAGTTCCGTTGATTGACATAGGTACCTAGGTATATCGCGAGCTGTTTAAAACCGACAAAACATATTATATCTCCGTCACTTTTGCATAATATTACACGGTGTACACGACAAGTTCGTGCTTACATCCACGCTGCCCCGTCGTGCGTATTATAATATACTTATTTACACTCGTTGGAGTGCGGTCCCGGCCGACAAGTCGGCGCGGTGTCGAGCCGAACACTCGTGTTTTATATAATAATGGATCACGAGCAAGTGTGTAACGCTATACGCAGAGAAACTTCCATGATGCGAAGTCTTAAGGGGAAAAAAAATCGTATTACCTACAGAACAATTCGTTAAATATAATATAAAACTAATTTACTTTGTTTTTACTGACGATTTTACACTCGTTCGAGTGCGGTTCTGTCGAGCCGAATACTCGTGTTTTATATTATAATACCATTATTATAATGGATCACGAGCAAGTGAGCAACGTTATACGCAGAGAAACTTCCATGATGCGAAGTCTTGAGGGCAAAAAAAAAAACAAAAAATAGTATTTCCTATACAACAATTCGTTCAATATAATTACTTTGTTTTTTCCGAAGAACAAACTAGAAAATTGAATTTAGGACCTCTTCGAAGTAAGGACTTGAACCAGTTGAACTGTTTCTGCAGACATATAAACTAAATAAAAACACATACTTATATCAGTTGCATCGTTGTAAAAGCAATACCTATGTAGGTATACATTCATTATTTTATTTGGAATTGAAAATTTTCTATTGCAATATTATATACATAATACTTTAATACTTATGCTATGTAATAATAATAATTATATATTACGAGCTATGTATATTAGAAATCAGTGGCTGCGCGAAATTGTTTAGGCTTTGAAGCATATTGTATATTTTAAATATTTTTACCACCGTATCCTTCATTGAACCAAAATTAGCAGCATGGGCCATTAATAATTATTAATTAAAATATTTGCCACGATATTTTTGTTGAGGTCTTATGATTATATATATGTATTTATACAAACACCCACCCATTTCAGACATGAAGCAATTGCTTCAAATAATCCTATATCCCGCCGCCACTGTTAGAAATAGAGTTTAACTAATAATGTTTAAGAACAATTTCTTGGTCTCAGAATTCCAGTGTTTACTGTTTACTATTAATTTTATAATTACTAGTTTGTGAAATTAGATCAATTAGTACAATTTTAACATGTACCAAAATTATTATATGAACAAACAATACAATTATGTTGGTGCAATAAATTAAACACTGCATCATACTGATTAATAATAAATTTATAATATTTCAACTTGCTGCTCATAGTTTTTGGTACGGCCGGCGTCATTATAATAGCTGCTGGTTAACCTTTCATTTGCCTACCTATTACATTGTTTTTATAACCATTGGGTAACGCAGGTTTGTGTGTCATAATAATATTACAATCACAATTGTTTTTTTGTATCTGCAGTGTTGCTAATCTCATAAAACACCTAATGACTATAATATTATACTGCAATAGGGACAATATGCAACTCTAAAGTTCGTGATATTCGATCGTACGCACTATATGCGTATACAATATACACGTAGACAATAATAACGAAGTGTAATGTATTTATAGTGTGCGCTCGTATGGTCAGAACAGCTATATGGATTTCGTTTCTCGGTCGGCAAAAATAAAAAGCTGTATCTATAATCAATTTGAAAAAACGCGCACTGTTACACTGAATTTATGAAAGCGATACCGTTCGGTATATAGTGTCGTCTATTACCAGTTAAGTGCACTATATTATGACCGAGCATACCGGTTATGCGTGCAATATACGCCATCAGCTTGGGTAGCCAAGTAGGTATATAAACAAACAATATGTATATAGTATCGCGTTTATCCACAACCGTGTGGTACATAATATATTATAATCTTTATAACTAATTTGATATTTAGATAAAAACATATTATATAAGTACATTATTTTAAATGCTTGACCCACGTCCTGTTGAAAGGATTTAAAACGTTTTCCTAGGCGGTGGCATCGTATAATAAACACACCGTGCGAGGACCCTTTATCTCATCTCCGAGTTTTATTCTTGCGATGATAATAATATAATAATGCATTGGCTTTTATCTCGAAATGTGGCAAATGCGAGGGCCTCCATATAATACCTAATAAATAGTTATTTATCTCCTCGGCCGTATTTTATGGACTTTTATAAGGTATTATAATATATGTATATCGGAGATGCAATATAATTTTACGACTTATACTATCGGGGAAAAAATAGTATAATATGTAATATTATCATTAATGGCGGGCCTTAGGATTCAATTATTATTGTGTCGGACATAAAAAAGAAATGTCAGATTGACCGTAACAAATGCATTTCGGTGACGTCTTATTATGTATAACTGGTGCGCGTCTGGTGTCGACGGACTCCTCCTCCGATAATACTGCGGAAAATATAATATAATATATAACGACCGTCCGTAATTGCAAAGAAACGACGAATTTTCGATACACAGATGTATCACATTATTACCTATACATGTTGTGTAATTCCTACGCGAAAATTATCGACGTTATTAACACTACACACACACACACACACACACACATTATGATTATACCTACATGTACCGCATTGAACCGTCGACAATAATAATAATATAATATGACGTCGTGTATAGAATTTATTTTTGATATCGATCACGAGCGTTACCGAATTTTTTTGCCTCCTTCTTCTATTTTTCACGCTTCAGCTGCTGTTTTGTCGTATTGTTTCCACGTGTGCTGGGTCTCAATTACACGCGGTGGACGCTCTTTATTGTGAGGTTGCTTGGCAATAAAACACGCACATTGTCGCTAACGACAATTTGACAAACCATCGAGTGGGTGTGGTTTTTTGCGGCGTTATTGTCGTCGTCTTAGTTTTCACCACCCTCCTCGCCGCCTACGACCATATAATAATATAATAAATTATATACACTACACAATGTATAGGTATACCTTGCTCGCGTGTACGGTGGGGAACGAGAAAAAGTTTTGACCATTATATTATATTTGGTGCGCAGAAAATGATTTATTATCATTTATCGGTGAATGTCTGTGGAGGAAAGCGAGCGTTTTTGTATCAGGTATACATATATGTAGGCACGTTTCGTAGTTTCGTTTAACTCGAGAACGAGGAATATAATATTGTAGATTCGACCATAATACTTCGAGCCGTGTAAAGCCTACAGTGGCCAAAATGTTGTGCCTATAACGCTATTCGTATGTAAATAATATTATATGTACCTATACGATATTTAAGTGTGATGGTTTTGAGTGACTTAAATTTAAAATTCCATAGGAATGTGAAGCGTTATGAACATGTAATATGTATGTTGGTGAACTGGAAATGACTCCGATTGATTTAGTTTTGAAATCTTTAATTTCCTATTTTCGATTTTTAAGAGGAAAAAAATCATAAAAAGCTTCAATATTATATAATATTCTCTATAGTACATTAGCATTATTACATTATATCGACAATTAAATACGAATTAATGTTTTTGTATTAATTTTAAATAGGTTTATGATCAGACTATTAGTCAAGAGACCCGGAGTTGTATGCGGAGTTGTTGAGCTGACGTTATTGGTAGGTCTATAATTTTAACTTTGAATTATTCAAAATCGCTTTTTAATGTGACGTCTTAATGGCTTCTGTGAGACTTCTGACGTATACGTACATCGAGATATACATACAAGTTCAACATTTCGGCTTTAAAAAAAAAATAATATGTATTTTACCTATATAGTTGCGGAAATCCGTAAAAGTTCAGTCTCATTAAAACCACCTACTAAAAAATATGTCGTTACACTTTTTCGTATGATTATTTATCATTGGCTGGTCGAAAATATATAATTTTTTGTCTAAAAATAACTAGGTACCACATAGCTCATGAAAAACGCCAACGACCGAACCAACGCGGTAACAAATATGTAATTGAAGTAGAAAAGCGTTGAATAATAATTATTATGATGTTTTTAATATTGTATTATAATATTATGTCATAATACGATGAATAATACTCATATTTTAATAGGACGTTCCGCGTTATCGAGTAGTATTTCCGGTGCCGAAGCTGTACGTCTATGTACACCTATTAATTATTAGATGATATCATTGTAATATGAATTCGATTTTTTACCGATGATATACAATGATATCTATTCTTATCAGCGGAAACGCACTAGATTATAAACTATATTGATAACCCCGCGAAGTCTGCATCTGCACTGCACATTGGACTCGAATATTCGAAGGCTCTTCTTCGATATATAAGCTCGAGAACTCGCCAAGACACGTCTCTGCATTACTATTATAGTTCTCTGTTATTGCACGTCTTATATTTTTAAAAACCCGAGTAAAAAAATAAAAACTTATTAATTTATGAACGCTGCATCCGTTATCCGATCGAATACCCACACACACACATCACGTTATTACACGTAATTTATATTATATTGAAAAATTTTTCTCCTCCGGCACACTAAGCATATTATATTATTATATACACGGTCTTACTACTGGTCTTCTGCCCCGTTGCCCATAACCGAGGTATAATATTATATGTCCTTAACGCGCACAAGCACGGTTCACACGTTCGACTTTTACTCGCCTATAATAATATTATTATAGATAAATCATATACATTATACAATATAATATACATAATATTATACACTCACGCACGTGCACCACACACACACGCACACTTTTACAGGTAGGTATATATCACTGTGGAAAAGGCGAGAGTATAATAACGTGATGTGATATTGTGTGTACAAGTAATAAGTATATTTTATTTTATTTTATTTTTTTGATTTTTACGTATAAGGCAATAGCCGGAGTTGGAGTTGTAAAGTTTTCTAATATGTATACAATACGATAAGATAATACAATAATGATATATTTAAAAGGATGTCAGAGCACTATTTGTTTTCTCTCTCTGGCTCACGCGAAGCATAGACAAAACGCATTAACCCAAAATCATTTTTTCTATGTTTTTAAGTAATCTTAGACTAAAATCAGTAATCACCCATTAAAAAAAAAAAGATAGAGAATAATATTTTTGTGGCAATGACATACCGATTTTATATTTTATTGTTATTTGACTTTCAAAATAAACAAAATAATGTTGTACATTTTTAAATGATGTTTAAATCTTTTTGAGACAATATTTTGAATAGTAGATACACATTCCATCAACAATATTGTTCTCTATCTTTTTTATAATGGATAACTTTACTCTAAGATTACTTATACACATAGAAAAAATGATTCTGCGTGAATGGGCCAGAGAGAGAAAAAAAATGGTGAGTTGACATCCTCTTCATATAATATATTATCTATTTCCAATGCCCTATGTCGTTATACCTATTTTCTTTTTAACTAGCTTTTTACGACCATTGTATATAAATAATATATAATATTAGGTATATGGGTACCATGGTACCGCATGGTACTTATTGGTTCTTTATATTATATAGGTATGAGTACGAATTATATTTTTTCTGTTTAATCATTAACAATAATTGTTATTGTTCTAGGAAGATACTATAGATGGGACTTTGTTTTCTGTATAATTTATTATTACCGCCGTCTTGTCTTACGAAATTTCGTTACAATATACCTATTGAAAAGATATCCTATATTAATCTGTTAATACATTGGGATGTTGAGATAAGAGCTTATGATTTATTTTTACATAAATGTATATTTTTAAAAACAACGTTTCAAGTAAATATACATTTTATATTAAAAATTAATTATTATTGCCAGCATATTATTATAAATGTGAGATTTTACACGGCAAACGTGTATACGCATTGTGCATAGCCGTACGTGTTGTGGTCGCCTAATAGAAATTTGATGAAAGCGGATCGTTTTTCGTCGTTTTATCGTTCATTTAGACCAATAATAAGCGAAAGAAAAATTCACAAAGTGTTAAAAGTCCGATTTTAATTTTTAAAACACATTTAAATTCCATATTCTCTTTTTTTAGGTTACGTAGGAAATGGATTTTTTTTTTAGTAACATTAAAGTAAAGGTGAATTTTGAAAAAAAAATATATATATTTTATAATTAATTTGGTACTATACTAGTTGAACAATATACAAAAAATCAAAAATCCGTTTCTAACATAACCTAGAAAATAGAATAAGGAATTCAAATATGTTATCAAAATTAAAATCGGGATGTTGGTACTGGGTGAATTATATTTTTTCCGCTTTTTGGGACTTTTATGTTGAAACTTTTTTGATCGCAAAACGTAATGACGTGTCTGCTCATAGGTTTACGTTACTGATTTCCAAGAGTCATAGCCGTAGTTTATCTACAGAAAGTATTCGGTGAACTCATGCACACTAATGACTCAATATAGAATATTGCCTAAGCATGACCCCTTAAAAATGGTTCGCTTTCAACAGCCTCAATAATGACCGAGTAGAGACAAAAATAAGATAAAAGTTTTACATTTTATATTTATCTTAATATTTCTGAGTAAATACATAATAAAATAATTTTATGGTTGATCGTAAAACTACTTACTTCTCTTAAATAATAATAAACTAAAAATTAAAAGATAACACACACACGCAGTTTGACTTTGTATTTTAAATAGGTGTATTAAATATTATTGAATAAGATTTCGTTTTAAACAGTATACATATAATACATATTATTATATAGATAGGTATTGACTATTAACGAACATTCCGAGTTTTCATAACAATTTATACCACTTGCTTAATAATACTACAAGAACCAGTTAAAACGATAAATTATATTATTAGTTATAGGACTTGGGAAGTCTAAGAAATACATAAAAGTAAACGGAACAATTTAGGTAATATACTAGAGTTTAATATTATAATCACATGAATAAAAATGTGTGTGTTCATCTTAAACGGTTAAATTAGAGAAATGTAAAAACTCATTTCCGTGTGTAACGATTTGTATAGTTTATTGCCTACACGTGGTTTGTTTTAAAATACGCGTTAGGGCCCGGTTCTTAATGAAGACATATAATATCACATTTGTATAAGATAATTTGCATTCAATTTGGAACACTATTGGTACAACAACGATTTATTACAAAAAAAAAAAATTTAGGTATAATAATATTATAATATTCTATAGCAGAGACTCCTATAGGATGGTGAACTCCATTATACTTGAACTTTTGTTGGGGAGAGGAATAATGTTGGCATTAAATATTTACTAATTTAATTTATTTGGTACTAATATTAGTCATTCCACCACCCCCTGTACCGATTTAGTATAGATTGGTATAGATCGTTCATTGCATGTATTATTACATACAGGATTATTAAAAATGATTCATCCGCATTCGAGTGTTTTAATATATATGGTTAGTTTTTACTTTTTAGGTCAGGTTATGATGAACATTAAATAAAAGCGAATAATATTTCCGATTAATTTAATGGAACTCAAAAAGATGTCCTATGTGCATCTATGCTCTGCACACGAACAACATCTAGTCGGAACCCAAATTCATTCCATGCGCATGTCCGTTGTACTCGAATCGGTTAATATTGTTAAACCCCTCTGCAGTGGTTGATGATAACAACTACGATGGTCAGTGTCGAGCCGAGATGAATATAATTTTGTCCATATAAAGACAAAGGTAAATTATAATAATGCTATCTAGATAAAGATAAAGATAACTAAATTATTTATCTGTCTAGACAAATTATGGGGTAAATTTTTTTTATATTTTTTTATGGCACTCCGTAAGCTCGTAGCAATATAGAATAACTTATAATAGTATGTTATCGAAAATTTTAAATAATGAATTACTTAATTGTCTACCTATATTCTATAATAAGTAAAAGCCGTTTATTAAATTAAATCATCAGGATAAATTCATCTAGATAACGGGGATTTTTATCTTAGATAACTGTGTAAATTGATATTTTCTATTTATCTATAGATAAGCTCAACACTGACGATGGTATAGGTACGTGTCCATCGATGGTACCTAACTAATAACTACAAAATAAGTATAATATAGTCACATGGACCAATTAATAAGTGACCTAGGAACCTATACGTACATATAGGTGCAACGCATTGGAAGATTTATTTCGAAAACATAAACACGTGCAGGACATATCACGAAGTATAGTTATTTCTATTCGATTAGTCGTTTTTGGTTTTGTCATTATATATACATAATAATATACCTATATAGAGTCGCTGTACCGTTTTCGCGACGCTCTGCGGCTTTTGTTTCCACGCACTCGTGTACAATTATTATAATAATATCGCCATTGCAGAGGAGCACAATGAATACAATTATTTACTATTATCGCATATCATGTACATATTATAGCCATATAGGCGACGCGCATTACACGAGCTCCAAATGTTCACTTTGCGCCACTATATAATACCTAAGCGTGGTAAAAACACCGTACGCAGCACGACGTAAATCACTTTTGAATGGTTTTTTTCTTCTCCTCTTAGTACAGCGATTTAACCGCGTAATTATGAGCGTGGACCTACGCCATATAATAATAATAATATGTAGGTATAAAGTCGTACGACGTGTGTGCCGACTTTGCGGTAAACCAGAAACGCGAGGTCGGTAAATGACGGTATACCGTACACGGTATATATTCTATTATAGTAGGTATTGTTCGTATTAATGATAATTATCAAAACAAATTCGTCCTGATTTCGAGCCACACATGTATACGTTATAGCCCATATCGGTTGGTAAGTATAACGCGAAACGCATAGATATAATAATTATTGTCGAATACAATTTTCCCGAAGGTTTTTAATCACAATAAGCATCAAAAAATATTATATCTGCCATCAGAAGGGGACAAACCATCAAGCCTATATAGTAACTATATAATATTATTGCAAATTTAAAAACTCGATGATTTACCATAATATGTATTATTGGAATTCGTGTGTTAGCGCCACGTGACACATAAACTGTGACTCTCTGTGAGATGAGAAGACGATATAATAATTCAGAATTTTTCAAATAAAAAAAAATTTTATAAAAAGTAGTTTGTCAATTTTGTCAATGACTAAAGACCCTGAGAGCTTGAACAACAATATTTTTTGAAAAATGATTTGATGTTGATCGAATAATCGTTTTGTAAGGATAAGCTCATTTTTAGATTTTAAGATGCCGTATTTTGTTTGTACATAGAATTTATATTATACATTTTTCTGAAGTGTCCAAAAATAATATTTTATATTCAGTGGAACTCTAATTATCTACATTGGTACATCTACAATGTAAGTAAGTGTATACATATATATATAAATATATATATTTTTTTATTGAAGGCCTTGGCTGCTGAGTTCATTAGGCTGGAGTTATTTTTAGCCAGTTTTTACAATGGGGGAGGGTATAGTTTGAAACCCGTGTATATGTGGTGAGGTTTTGTCACTAAAAACTCGGGTGGTCACCCATCCGGGAGCTAACGACACCGGGAGATGCTTGACCACCTTAGAACACGTTAATATAACTGATGCCAATTATTAACGTACTACACCAGGACAACAATGTAAGTGTAAAACTTAAATGATATATAAAAATAAAAAATAAATACATTTTTAAAGAACATATTAATTTTGAAGTATGCCTAAAATGTACATATATTAATTATATTATATAATCAACGTCTACTGTTGGAATTATTGTGGTAATATCTATATAGACGTCTAAAAACAATTGATGGTCGAGTATGTATAATAATCACGAGACCTGTTGGATTTGCTTTGATCGTTTAATGAGACAGCTGTGTGGCGTCATCGCTTCTTGACCATATTGTGAATTTACTACGCGTCTGCGCGACTCGGCGGTGTCATCTACCTAGCAATTTCTACGACCTGTCGACCTCGTGTATCAACATTTAGTTAAGTACCAACAACATCCGAGGATTTAATGTTTTCAACAATTTATGATGGGGAGGGGGGGACTTGCAACTCGTCAGTTGTATAGTAATAAGCGAACAAATAATTATAATTAATAAAATTAAGTTTGTGACACCTTATTTGAATTAGTCACAATATATTATGACGTCATACGGGCTGCAGGATGGTGAAGTTTTCCGGTGAATGTTTGCTTGGAACTAACATCAATAATATTATATTATAAAACGATGAAACCATCGATTTTCATTCTAGTCAATTTCTGTATGCGCACCAAAATATTTAATCTGTTTTGGCTTGAAAACGCTCTCGGTAAGCATCACACTATTATAAAATATAATATATTAAGTCGAGTTGACGCGGAAAATTCAAAAGGAAAAAGCTGTTTGGAAATCGTGTATCATAGCAATAACGCGAACACCGGTTAAGATATATTATATGTTAATTTTAATTAGTATGCGTATATATTATAATATATATATATAGTTTTCATATTATACTATTTCACAACTCTTTGACGTATTCTTGAAAATATATATTGCTTTCTAAACGAAACACCTGATGATTGTTGCATAGGGAATTCCTTGTCGATATACCAGCGCGTATTGTACCTATAAGCTACAATGATTGGATCTTTATCGCTTTGCTTTGTTTAGGTTTACTCTGTACCAAGCATGCGCTTCTTGCAGAGAGATTCAACTTTAGTGAAGTACCTAATTGTTTTCTGTTAATAATTGTAGATGTTGAGGCTTAAGGGTCTTTTTCTGAATATTTCTTTATGATGTTTTCTATTCACTTTATTTTGGATATGTGTTCATAGTTGGAATTTTTGATTTTTTGGATTGTTCTATTCGTTTCCAAGTTAACGGAATCTTTTATATAATCTATATTTAACGACGACCTTATTGTATGGTTAGAAACATACCAGTCGCTGCCTGTAATCATTCTCAGCGTTTTTCACTGGAATGCTTCTAACTTTGTCCAGCTGGCTTTTGAGATATCATCTAATACGATAGGAAATAAGTTATGATGTATGCCATTATTGTCGTTATAATATTACTATTTGTATAGGAGGATGAAAAAATTGCGGTTCGTCAATAATTGTTTAACGATTATATTTTGTAAAACTTCGAATCACACGAGTCGTATACAAACGCTGATTTTCTTATGGGGTAGTTGAAATCGGCCACACAAATCGTATGCATATCATTATTATACTCAGCACAGATAGGTTTTATCATAAATTTGTCTTATCTGCATATGGTCGGTAATCGAACTTGTCCGCAAGAAGGAAATGTGTAAAACGTATAGACACTGCAGCACACGATGTCACAGCGTTGAGAATTTCTGCGAACACGTGCGAAGAAAAGGTTGTCGATAAAAGGATAAAATCCTATGCCGGAGTGGTTTTTTATTCAGCTGCAGAGGCGATAGGGCGCGGTTACAAAGGCGAACGGAATGTAAATTACCGAAAATCCTCGTAAGTGTATATTGTGTGTCGTACCAAGAGAACGATCGCCACCTCTCTACAAATGTATAATATAACATTATACATTGTTATACACATCGGGTTGTACACCTATATAGTTCACTGCAAAGGACGGTAGTCACAAAGGATACTATAAATCACTTCACTGTTGACCGTCTATACACATAAGAAGTATATATCTAAACAGGGTGATTCGCCAAGCACGATCGACCCCCACATGTCTTATCCTCGATAATTAAGTTATTCAAACTCTGATTTTTTAAATTTCTCGACACTAAATATTTTAATGGTCAATTATACTATGAAGTTAAGTACAAATTAAAATTTTCAATCTAATAATTAGGTTAGAAAAACTATAATAATATGTTGCGGTAACTGCTGTAGATGTTCCGACACAATGATATCAACTATATACGTTTAGAACTGTCGACTATATTGTATCATGCAGGTTGTCCGTATATTGACCATGGTTTATGGTTGGGGTAACTGTTAAAATGGTTACTGTAAATATATATTTATTTCCGTGTACTAACTCGAAAAACGAAAACTATTTTTATCAATTTCTAAATTTTTTTTTTACTACTTAAGGAGTGTCCTCTGGTGATACATAATTTTTAATTATTGCTATAAATATTGGTTAGTGGATTCCTTTGTTTAGAACATTTTTAAGGATCTATAAATAATTCAAATTTTGAACGAGTAGGTAGTTTCTTAGTTACTAAACTGTTTATAATAAGAACAAATTACAATAATAGTCCTTAATAATGGATCTAGTGTTTATTATACTTGGACCATTTTTGAAAAATATTTAGACGGTCGATAGATTAACGTAAATTACAATTCACTAAAATGTTCAAACCATTCTAACACCCAATAAATAACTATAGTTATAGCCTATAGGTTTTGTACTATTTTTTGAATGTAATTTTATATTCAAACCATACAATGTGATGATTTGATAACAAATTGTCAGTGGATAAATATGCGATAAGTTGCGTCGTTCCTGCGCATGTCGAACACCTAATTCGGTGACTATCGTCCCTGACATCGGCAACATTTTTCGTATTGATTTAATACGCTGTGGCTCCATCCATAGTACCTACATCATCAGTGGCGTGGTGAACAGTAATTTCAGAAGCAATTGCCTCTGAGATTTTTCTTAAATAGAGGGGTGGGTGGTAGCCAGTGGGTCCCCTAGTAAATGCAATTTGATAAACTCATTAGGTTGTCAATAATGATCTGAATTATAATTAGTCATATTATTTTAATACATTATTATGCATTATTACTTGGGATATTTGTAACTTGCCTCTGGAAAATGTTAATTTCGCCACGCCACTGTACATCATCTAAGGTTGTAGGTAATATTAGCGATCCAAACTTATATACAGTAGCCGTTTTGGCGAGAGACGAGACCTGCAGTGGAAACCCGAAGATACCTGACCTGATCCAGCTAAAGTATCTACACCCGAAACGCCCTGCCGCACACGAGATATAGCGTCTCCGACGGACGAGATTTTCCTACATATATTATAACTCACACACACACACACCTGTTGTAAATGCCGTCGCCACTGGTAGACGTCGCCAACGACTACTATATTCCCGACGCCACTGGTACGCACTCGGTATAGGAACAATTGCGGTCCGCCGCAGATACGAATCTCTCTCTCTCTCTCTGTCCCTATCGTGCGCGCGTGTACCATTGTGGCGTGTACATAGCGACGCTTTAGACGTATTGTTATGTGTATATATACATGCGCACGCGTATACATATTATTATATAATATAGTATTGTCGGTACCTATATCATATGGGTAGGTACGACCCGATGGAAATAATAAAAAGAAACATACACACGATTTTTTTTCTTATCCTCCCACTCCCACTCCTTTTCTTCCACCCGTCCCTTTTGTAAAAATACAATATCATATTATATAGGTACCTATTGTCCGAGGCGAAGGTAACCTTAGGCCGGGCGGAGTAGGGGTGGGGAGGGGTTCGATATGTGACCTGTCGTACGCGCTGGGTCCTACCGCCGCCGCCGCCGCCGCCGCCGCCGCCGACAGTGGCTGTATCGTAATTTTTTTTTCTCGTCTAGCCAAGTCGGAATATCGATATTTTTATGCATATGTACGTACAATACCTATACAATAATAATATACATACATAAAAATGTTTATATGTGTACCTATTATGCGGTCGCGCGCGAGGGCGTGTTGAGGTGAATACGAGCGCACAATCGGATAGATGACACGAGGTCGTTTGAGAGAGATTTCGCATCGTTTCGATAACAACAATAATGATAATAATAAAACATTCAGACGCACACGCAGTGTGCACACGACGTTTATAGTATTATATTATTATTATTATTATTGTCGACCGCGAATACGATATATGCGCATAATATACCTATGTAGGTATAATATTATACACGTACATAACAATTTATATATTATTATACATATACGATGAGCAGCTATCGTACATTTTATTGCACGCGTTTGACTTTGCGCTTTTCCGATTCCGTCGCGGATAAGCGGCTCGTGCCGACGCGTCTTCGCGCGAAAACGACGTCGTTTTCGTGTGGTGCGAAATACGCGTACTATGGGCACAACGTCAAGTCATTATTTACGAGCTGGGATCTATTTTTGTCACAAAACGATTTCCTCTCTATAGTGGCATCCAGAGCTCTTCTAAATTGTAGAATTTGTAAATGTAAATTGTTAATCTTAGCCGATATACCCATACGCATCATATAAGTACAACGCAACAAATTCTAACATAATTTATGATTTGAAGTTTCGTCAACAATTGTCGAAAACTTTGCTTGTCTGTTTCGAAAATCGTCTTTAATATTATGTTATACGGCCCGTTGCATGAATTTTGTCGTATTCGGCGCAGTTATTAATCTATCAATCGCACCTATCGGTGTCTACAACATAATATTACACACGATTTTTGTTTTAACAACGAACACTATCATTATCTACAAAATTTGTAGTTTTTTAAAATGGTATATTATTATATCATTCAATTTTAATTCAATACTTTTTCAAGTTTTTCAGAAGTTTAGTACATCTAACAATTTATGATTTGAAGTTTCGCCGAAAATTGTCGAAAACTTTGGTTCGTTTCGAAAATCTTCTTTAATATTATGTTATGTTTAATATTATGTTACGGTTCACTGTAGAGCTGCATGCATTTTGTCGT
Source organism: Macrosiphum euphorbiae (assembly GCA_949089665.1). Classification (NCBI taxonomy): domain Eukaryota; kingdom Metazoa; phylum Arthropoda; class Insecta; order Hemiptera; family Aphididae; genus Macrosiphum; species Macrosiphum euphorbiae. The sequence continues at coordinate 13,750,117 of CARXXK010000004.1, read as the reverse complement.
CTTCGGTGCAGTTGTTATAACCTACTATATCCTCTATCGGTATTAGACGTCTACAACATAATATTATCCGAGATTATCGTTTTAACAACAAATACTCATTATCTACAAAAGTATATAAGTCTTTTTTGAATAGTATATCGTACTAATCAATTTGAAATCTTTCATATTTTAAGTTTTTTCTTCTTTTGTATAATGACAAAAACCGGTCGTTTGTTCGTACTCTTACGGAAGCACTTTGAACTTGTCACAAAAAATACACCCACGGAATTCGGACGTTGTCAACCAAAATCACTTGTGGCAAGCAATTTGGATGCAGCTAAATTTTTAGTTTCATGTTTCGAAGCAAAATCTTTTCTAACTAGTATTGATTATAGGTTACATAAGATTATAACGTGTAGATAACTTATTTTATGAAATATCTACCTAAAATATTAAAATGTGTGACATTGAAGACACTTTAGATAATTGTCTTATTTTTTTTTTTTTATTTATTTATACCTCTAATAATTATGAACTATACTCAACAATTAATTGCAAACAATATAATATTACTATCATTATTTAATTAACTATTTTAAAATGGTGTAATGGTACCTACATACAAAATACAAATATCATTGAAAAATGGAAAGTCAACTGGTGGCGGGAAGGTAACTAACAATAATAGTACCATAAACTTAGAATGTTTGGAACAGAGTGGCAAAAGAAATCCACCAAATTGTTTATACATCCATAAAAATTCTCAGAAAAATATTCTTATTAGAAATATGAAATTATAATAAAGTAGGTATGACTTCATTCAAAAAATTAAAAAATCATATCGATATGAAATAGAAAAAATATAATTTTAAATTTTGTCATCGATAATGTAGTTTCGTAATGATTGCACCTAAAGGTAAAATAAATATTTTCATATACTTTTCGACTATTATGATTTAATTAATGAATCAGATGAGCATATTTGAACAAAAATCGTTCAAGTTTTCAAAATTAACAATAAACTGCAATTGTATAAGAATTAATAACATCTATTATTATTAAATATGAGGTCCTGCACTATTATTATTATACTTACTTATTATTATATTATGTCATATATTATTCAATTATTACTTATTATACAAGTCACGACAGTCGACAGTCATATTATATTACACCAATAATAGACTTGGTGTAAATAATATATTTAACCCATGTACGATATTAGTATATGAAATATTAAAACTTAATCAAAAAAAAAAAAAAAAAATTTTATTATTATTTTTCGACCGCAGTTATAGGGACATGCGAAACACGCGGAAGCATTTACCGCTCGAAAGCCCTCAAAATAATATCATATCCCACGCCACCTGCAAGTACCGCGATGCGTCGCCCTGTCACTGGGAATATTTTTGGGAATCGCGTCATATACGACTATGCACTCGGAGATACAATAATAATAATAATAATAATAATAACACGTACGGTGATTTTTCGGATGTGACAAACGGGCCGGAGAAAGAATGTTTTCCCACGCGCTTTCTGACTCGCGTGTGTGTGTAATAATCATATCTGTGCGTACAGCCTGTGTTTAATATACTCCGTTTGGACATATATATGTACAACATACCTATGTATATAATACGTGTATGGCTGTGATCACGCACAGGATGCAGTCCTCGTGAAACGAGAAATCGTCGCCGAGCACCTGTGCACCCCTTTGCCACTCCCCGCCGCGCCACCGAGTGGAAGTAAAACTTCACAAATCGTTAATTAACCGAAAACACGAGCGCCAAACTCCACTCGGCTCCCCCTCATCCCCACCCACCCGCACCCCCACCTTAGCGCCTTGCAAATCGCAAACGACCCGTAATAACAATAACAGTATAATAATATGGGTAGGCGCGACGAAAGTGTATACATACATAATAATTACCTGCGTCGGGTTATTAGAGCTGTGAAAAAAAAAACCAATCAGTTTCACTGCGGACATCGCTCGGTGGTAGGTACCAGCCGCGTGGTATTGGCCGCGGTATATACCTAGGTAATATCGAGCGCGTAATACGGTTACCCGCGTCGCAGCAGACTTTCAACGGTGTATAAAATAATAATATATAGTCATTAGCATTTTAATGATTGTTTTTCTTTGGAAAAATAACAAGAAGAAACTCGTCGTCGTCGTCGGCGCACTACATTATGATATTAACATATAAATGAACGTCTCGTCGAAAATCTGTTAATCTGCCACGCTTATTGTGCATTCATTATGTTTAACCACTCTACATGTATAATATTATATGCGCGTCGTACAATACGACGTAAATATTATAATGTACCAATTGCCAAATACCTATATATAATATATAATATGATAATATCATCATGAAGCGCACTCGTCGTCGACGGTTTTTTTTTTTATTCAGAAACATTTTAATCGCAAGACTGGAGCCGCAAAGTCGTTTTCGATTAAAAAACCACTGTACATAGCGAGCGTTTCGGTGATATAATTTGTATATTATTAAAAAAAAAATGGAGATGCGATTTGAACGCGCGTGCGCGAACTCTTTGGTCTCGAGTCTCGACATTATTATAATATATATATATAAAGGTATACCTATGTACGTATTTGTATACAAATTATACGCGTGGGTGCGTTTTTATTATATTTTTCGATTCTTCGTCGTTATTTTATTTATACCTAATTTAGCCGAGGTGACGAATGTTTCCAGGTACCTACACTGAAAAGTTTAAAGTCGTTGTTATTATATAGTCAACTATAACACTTTAACAAAACCTAATTGCGATTTGAGAGTTTGTTATTTAGTATATTAACATAAAATATTGTGTTGTAGTAATATTTCTTGTGCGAAATCAAATGAAGGCTGACCCGGGTCGTTGGGATGAAGAAATAACTACAGTTAAGAAATTAGAAAAACCTTTCGTAGAAAATTGCATTATTCGACTAGGTATTTAAATTCATATACAAGGCGATTCGTCTAAGAAAGCTCAACCACCCCCTTTATTCTTAATCATAATAATGCGTTTAATAATTAATTCGAATTATAAATTTTTTTTTTTAGAATTTTTAAGAATACATAGACCATAATTCAAAATTTGCTATTTTTTAATTACATTTAAGGAGTTCCATGTGGTGATACCAACTTTTAATATAAAATGAGACTGGTTGTACATTGGCTGTACATTTATATTTTTTTGAAAATATTGATATAATATATCTAAATCGAAATTTTAACGAATAGTTTTTGAATTACGGATATAGTGCTTGATAAATGGTTGTATGGGTATAAAATATAAAATATATGTACTTAGTCGAGTACCTATACTTATTATATGAGTACAGATAATTTATAAAAACTATAAAAATATGTTAATACATAATATACTCAAATATAGTGTTTATCATTATAATTTCCAAATAATCATAATATAATTATCTTTTAAACCTATTATAATGATCCATCTTAATAATTTTTAATCACTCAGAAACTAATCGTTCAAATTTAAATCAATAATGTTTATCGAAATCTTCAAACAAATTATCTGCTTAAGAATGTATAAAGAATAGTTATAACTAATAACTAATACATATCGGAGTTTGAAAAAATGAAGTTTGTCGTCATCGCTGGACACAATCATTATCAAGTAAAATATATGTTAAAAAATTCCAAAAATAAGAGTTCGATGCAATGCACGTGGTCGAAAGAAAAATTGGAGTTGAACATGGTTAGTAAATCACTACCCTGCACTCTGCAGTAATAATTGGCAAGTATATATTTTTCATATACAAACGATAATAATTAATGATAAATAACGATCGCATCATAATTACGACGACGATAGTACTTATAACGTCCTGCGATTTGCCGACGGTTGGAATAATAATTCCTCTCGTATGTGTGGATTACTTATATAAAATTTAAATTGCATAATAATTTACACCTTCCTCGCGGTGGTATTTAAAAAATAAACGTATATAATATGTACACGATCGATCGGTCTCTCGTCGACTCAAAAAGAGCGCTCGGCCTATATCGCATCCGCCACCTCCGTGATAATATTATGGAGGTATATTATATAATATACATAATATCGTAATCACACCACAGTAAAGAATAAAAAAATTGAACAGTGTGATGGCGGTGAAAGAAGGAGACCAAGACGAAAAAGACGTAGAAGAAGAAGAATGAAATAATAAAATAAAAAAACATTACACACACGTCGATGCCGCGGAGGTGGCCCCGAGGTCAACCCGTTTGAAGTCCCGTCAGAATATTATCAGCTCTACAGGTCCGTCTCGCGGGTCCGACGCTGTGCGTTTATAATATTAATAATATTATATACCTATACATAAAACGTGGCTATGTATGATAGATGTATATACATATATAGGTATTAAATATTGTATGTACATAATAATATATATCTATGCTCCTCGCACAATATTGTATTATTACCATTATTATATTGTTTCGCTCGTCATTTATCACGCCGCCGCCGCCGTCGTTTTATTTCTCTCACCTGACCGTTTTACACGCGTACCCATATATTATGATTATTATTACTATATACGATTGCGCACACCGATCGTTCACTAGCGTTATTTGTTGTACACGGCTCGTAATCGTATTCACCCTGTCTCGTATTATTATTATTATTATTATATACCTACGTGTGCCCATGAATTATAAATACACGAGCACGTATATGTATTTATAATATTTTATAATGTATATTAGTGCGTTTGTGTGCGCGTATAATAGACGTACACCTTCACACACACACATAATATACTACACGTGTACAACAGTACATATACATATTACCTATATATTATTATTAAAATATTATATACGATAGTCGCCCGCACAATTTGTTATTCACCCGATTGCCGCCGCCGCAGTCGTGGGATGAGTAATGGATTTCGAGACGCGCGCAACAGGTGACGGACGGGCGTGAAGAGAGAGAGAGAGTGTGTGTGAGAGAGTTGAACGACGGGTATGTGCTTACATTTTCGACGTGAGAACGCACGTGTGACAAAAATCGGTGTGCGCAATTTTAATACTCCACGGCAAGGTGTATCATTATAATTTATAGTTATCTGCCGAGAGTGTCTTTCGTACGTGCGTGAACGTCGCAAATACACGTTTCACGAAAATCCGTCGTAATAATAATATATGATGGGTACACGAACGCTTGGCAAGTGAGAGTCAAAACGTTATATCACTGTATATTATAGCTAGGTATGTACAATCGAAGTGGAAAGCGAATGGCTATATTATTTTCATCGGTTCCATAATATTTCAAAATTACGACGATTACAATATTTAAGACGTTACAATGCTAGATAGTGTTGTTTTTGCTCTAAACTATATGACATAATATTATTATCACTAGGCCCTCCAGATCGTAATGCAAAGTGCATTATAATATTGGACACTCGAGAGTCTAGGACAATGCATTTCGAAAGTACATAGTTCGTTTCGTGTAATACTTCAAAGGTGACAGTTTTATTTTGCACTGCGTACGCTCTTTTTCCATTTTTAGAACATTTTATTTATTTTTAGTACATATTATTATTAAACTGTACGAGCTCATAGAACAGTTGTGTATACAGTGAACGGTAAACCGGAAAGGAAAATACTTAGAGTCCGACCGAAGAAGAGGTGGCTACACGTATGGTAGAAGAGGATCTATTAAGACCCTGGGGTGTAAGATTGGAAGGGAATCGTTCAACATCGAGGAAGAAATGGAGGAATGTATAGTAATGGTGAGAAAGGCTAAAGACTCGAATATAGAGTTGTAAGTGCCAGTGATGATGATGATGGTGATGAGCTTATAGTAAAAATTAGGAATTTCAATTATTTTATCAAGGAATATTGATTTCATAATGTTTGATATAATACATTTTAAGTATTTTTTATCGGTATCAAATTCCAACCGTTATCTATTCGTGAATGTGATAACGTCTTTATCGATCTACAGCGATTATCGAATGTGGTGTCTTACTCAAACAAATAACAACTAATTGGTCTCTATAAGAGTTACACTGTAATATGCGAGTACCTATCACATTTATAGAGAATATAGATTATACAGAGTGACGTTCATTTATCGAGAGTGTCTAAGTTCGGTATTTTGTTTTTGTAGGTATTATTGTTATATTTTGTTAGTTTGGTTAAGGTAATAAAGAAACATTAAAAAATCTGGAGGTTAAACCATTGTTTTCTTCTTGCTTGCGTGGTGCCCGTCATTGGGGCATATTTTTTAACGAATTGTTTGATAGTATTTACTTTTAGTGCATTTAAAGCCTTACTTATCACACTATTATTATAGGTATATCCCGTAACTGTCTGTTGGTTAATATTGGTATAGAGATGGCATGGCACAAGTTGTACAACAATAATTTAAACGCTCTTAAAAACGATGTCAAGAGGCATTTCGGAAGGGCGCGATTACGACCGTTGAATATAACACTGTTCATGACAGATCTTCGTGAACGTGTTTTGATATTATATCCAGCTCCACGGCCGAGTTAAGTAAAAAAAAATATAGAGGAGGAACGACAGTGTATAATATAATAATAATAATAATAATACTATTATCTCGAAGCATTGGTTGCCCATTTAAACAGTGCACATTTTGGTGTTTTTTTTTTAACCGGACCTAACTAATATTATCTACCGGATCGATTAATACCCAATTGATTGGAAATAATCAGACGAATTGTGTAGATGATCCTTTTGTTATAAATATTAAACTGTTAAAGAAAACCTGCAAACTTTTTAATAAAAATTATAATGAAATCCGGAATCACGGCGGACGACGTATCTTGTCGACCTATACACCCTCACTAAATTTGTGTACACAGTAGGGTGGCTTAGAAAATTACAAGAAATTTTATTATTGCTCTATTGCCTATTTCACGAACTCGCGTATTTATTATTTGTTTCATTTCGTTATCGCTTCATTAAAATATAACCTTAAACGTATATTATATTTTATTTAATGTAATTTGTTAAATTGTAATTATTACTAGTATTATAGTGTACTAGTGTGTTATTAATGTGTTCGCACTCGCGTACGATAATATATTGATTAGTGCCTAGTGGTATTATTTAATTAAAAATATGCCAACTAAAGTGTACAAATAAAGAATAAAAACTTGGCTGTAAATAATGTTGCTAATAATCTAGATTACCTATAACTTTCTTTAAAACTAAATATATTTTAAAATTATCTATAATATTAAGTTGTAATGTATCGGTATGATAATGTCATACTGCAGGTAGTTATTTCTTCAATTCCGTATAACTTTTATTTACCTACAATATGTATTATATTAATAAAATATTTAAATTTGAATAGTTTAAAACTTCAGCAAGTCGATAAGGATATATAAAGTACTAATATACTTTTAATTATGTAAAACATAATTCACTTATAGATTTATAATACAATTTTACATTGAAAAACATTAGTAGGTATATGCCTACACTTAATTAACATTTACTGCCTCTTTACTGAATCTGTATAACACAATTTAAAATGGAGCAAGGTGATATTGTTGCCAAAAAAATGTACCTTCTAATTTTAATCATTAAAAAAGCGCGGTGTAGTATGTCAGCGGTGTTGGAAATTTGATTGGAATTTGGAAGTATTCGATTTGAATGCAATGATTGCATTCGATAAAAAACGATTCTGAGTGGAGGATCTGTGCTTAACCGTTTTTAGCGGTTGCCGGTTATTTTAAAATTGTATTCGTTTCTATAATCTAAGCGTTAGAAAAAAAAAAGCTTAGCAATAGGGTATTTTGGTGGTTTTTTTTTCCGTGGCTTTAAAAAACTATTTTAGAAAATCGGAAAATGACCTCTGTAATGTATCATATTGATCCAATTTTCTAAAAGATAAGATACTATATGTTAAAATCGAAGCACTCGTTCTGGTAGAAATTTTGTTTACATTATAAAAAACAAAATAAACATCATTGTAAAACAACCAGTTCCTAGCTCCGCTCGGAAATCAAACCAAAGAAAAGTACTTATATAAAATAAAAAAAAAACTTGGTGATCAAATATATTCCCCCCAAAAAAAAACCGTTGACTCGTCAATTTTCCAACCTGTATTATTAAATAATAATATTGTTGCATAATATTATATAGTACATCCGTCTATTATAATACTCTAAAGTTATAAATTCTAACTCGTATACTGTAGCAATTATCATTGTATTGTATACCTACCTAATTTATATTGCTTAGATCTTTATACACATATTTATTACATTGAGAGATGTTATAATTAATTACTAAATATTTTAGTATTGTATTGTATTTAGTGTTGCGTTCGACTACTTTTAATATATTTATATCGGCACTGCAGTATTATAAATTATAGTCAGCATACCTAAGATTACACACCTGCAAGAGCGTGGGTCGGACCCATCTACCAAGTGGGTAAAGGGCAACAAACTCACCGTAAACTTTTCCGCACTCGAGCTCAATATAAATATAATATTACGATAATAGCAGTATTGATATAAATATGTTTTTGTTCCATATTATATTAATATGTTACACGAATCGTAATAATATAGAGATAACGTAGTGCGCACAACGCAGTTCTGAAAAAAATTTAAATAAAAAATAATACGACCGTAAAAAGTACTAACTTTTTCTTTAGGTTTCTTAGATTAAATATTAGCCGTATACATAATATTACGTACCGCCGTCTCTGGCGGTTAATAAGGTCATCTATATTATATTATAATATATATTCGTAGTGGTGTGCATTTATATGTGTCTCGATAAAATACTGACTCATTGAATGACTAATGATTATAATATATAATAGGTATATTGATAACATAATAATATACGTTATACGCGCCGTGTAAAATATTATATTTTTTAATGAATGTCTATGATGTGTATACAGCCGATTACACACAAAGTATATTCATTTCTCGTCGATCAATTATAATATTGTATAGGTACAAGTATATAAGACTAGAGTATTCGGTAAACGTCCCTGCTTAACGACAGTAATAATAATATATCTAGTGTAGGGATGTGTAAATGTGCGTATATTTGTTGGCTGTGTTGTTGGATTAACTTAAGTTTCAAAGTATTGTAATTAAATTAATTTTTAAGAAATTTGATTGTATAATTCGATAGTAATTTTATTTTATTATAACGTAATTTAAGCTACTTTTTGGGACAAAAATTAATCTTTATACTTTATTGAAAAAAAAAAATAATACATTTTAATAGGTATAATATATTATATTGTTATATACAATAATCTAAAAGTAACGTTTATGTAGTAGCAAAACAATTGTATTCGACAAAAAAGTTTTATTTTTAAGAAGTTGTAGTTTGGAGAATGCATTGTATTAAAATACATTTAAAAATTAAAACTTATGTGTTAAACAATAGTATTGTCCACTTTGGTTCTTAACTAAAAATGTTTATATAAATCCATATTGTTGATTATCATTACCTAGTTGATGTATTGACAGCTAAATCATCAAGCGCAAGAGATAAGAATTTTTGAAAAAAATAAATTAAAAGTAACTTTAATGTTGTAATAAAGTTATTTTTTTTAACTCAAAAGTAACGTAACACAACAAAATACAAAAATCGGGTTAGTGGATGTTGCTCTGCTGTACGGTAGGTTACAAGTGGGTCATTACAACTTGAATTCAATAATATAATATCATTGTATAAGAAACACAATTCTGAGCGAAGGTGGTCTGTCAACCTATAATATTATCAAATTGGTATATTATATTATATTATGATATTGTTGTGATTGAAGTAATTAATTTTAGAATTATAAATATTATAAATATTAGAATTATAAATAGACATAAGTATCTACTAAAGTACTACAGTAGGTTAAATTCATTTTTGCCAGTCAAAATATTTTCAAAATCGTATGGTGTATAGGAAATGCTAATATAAACATTCAGTGAAATTTTCATGTATCTACAGTTATTCGTTTTTGAATTACAACAAAATAAGGAAATCGCTACATGAGAAATCGAGTGAAAATCCAATGTTGTAAAAATTTGAATTTCAAACGCTCATAAAAATTTAATTTGACTGTCCGGTAGAGATTTTTTTATTGATAAAGGTAGATAATCTTATAAGGAATCTTGTGTTTCATTTTCAAATCTTAGATTTAAAAAGAAAAATTTTTACGAATTCTTAACTCAAAATAATTTGCTAATTTTAGTGATTTTTCCATATTTTGTCAATTTTAGAACTTTAAATGCTTATAAAAAAAAATTGTGACTAAGGATTTGTAATATTTTTCATCTGCCTTTGAAACAATATACTAGGAGCCTTCTATTAAATTTTCAAGCTTTCGCAACTAACAAATAAAATTTTATTGATATTTTTAGAAAAAAAACTAAAAAAAAATGGAAAATGAAAATGTCCTTAAACAGCTTAAAAAATACTAATGTGTTTAGAAAGTGCTAATGTAAACATTTAATAAAAAATTGCATGTATCTACGGTCATTCGTTTTAGAGTAACGACATAAACCAAAACCGGTTTTGCATGAAAATTCCTTTTTTTCCATAATTTTTTATTTGTTTATCCTGGCGCTCTTGAAAACTACGGGGAGTTTTAAATTTTGAAATCCCCAATGCACCAAATAGATTCACCTTCCCATAGAAGAAGATACTGAAGTTTAAAATTGAAGCATTATTTCGACTATTATTTATCGTGTACACAGACACAAAAACAACTATTTAATAACAATTTTAAAGGATGTTTCGAAATGTAATTTAGAATTTGGTTTCCAAAAAATAGTATACCTTCCCCAACACTATATAGTTAAGTTGTGCGTGCATAATATTGTTTCTGTCTATATTATAGGTACCATAAAAATACGGGGGGCAGAACCGTACTTAATAATATATTAACTTCAAAGCATTGTGAGACGTAAAACATTTCGAGAATTTGACATTGAATCGCGTAAATATATTACAAATAGGTATTGGTGTATATATGTAATAATACAATTTAAAAAAAAATCGTGCTTATGTTTCTTTTTATTTTTTTCACCTATATGGGTACCGCCAATACTATATCATATAATGTATATACACATAACAATACGTCTAAATCATTGCTACAATATGTACACGCCACAATGGTAAACGAGCATGGAAGAGAGGCCGCGCACGATAGGGACAGTGCAAGAGAGAGAGATTCGTATTTGTTCCTACGGAGTGTTTACCGGTGGCGTCGGCTGCGAATATGGTAGTGGAGATCTTATATCAGTGGCGACGGTATTTAAGACTAGTGTGTGTGCTCGTGTTATATAATATATGCGCGTGTGTAGGAAAATCTCGTCCGTCGGAGGCGCTATCTCGTCACTGGCGTGTACGGAAGGCAGTACCTAGTGGATCCAGAAGTTAACCAGGTGGGGGGGGGGGTGGGGAAATAACGTTAGAAATACGGTCCAAGGGGGGGGGGGCGACTTGGCGATCACCCCTCCCCTCAAATCTTCCACTGGTGGCATGGCTTTTCGGGTATATGTATACTCTGGGCCAGGTCACGTCTCCTCCTACTGCAGGTCACCCCAAGACCGGCTCAAGCAAAAATAGAGGACTAGGCAAAATCGAATTTTGTCGCCAATAACAATATAATATTGTCAGAGTATTTTGGAAATGCCGACCTCTTACTTAAGTGCTGCTTAATTGCCGCCCTAGGCGTGTGCCCTTGTCGCCTACCCTTTGCACCGGGCCTGGATCACCCCTCTTACCTGCAGCAGCTACTGCATATTTGTATATACGAATAGATCGCGAAATTAGATGATATACTATGTATATGAATATTAAATCAATACAAAAAAATGTTGCCGATGTCAGAGACGAGTCACCAAATTAGGTGTTAGATTCGCGCATGGACTACTCGACTTCTCGCATATTTATCCACCAATAATTTGTTATCAAATCATAATATCGATGGCGTAGTACACACATGTTGTAAGTGCAAAATTTGGAAAAACTAGTTATTTGCATGGTTGGCTTGTCAACAACTCTTTACATATTGTGTAGTCTGCTAGAGGTCGGTGCGTTTGCTGTAGTGCATGTGATCTACGTGATATGAAATCACAATTGTCGTTCTCCTGAACAATTACGAAAATGTCACTTGCAACATAGGTGCACTATGCCATCGCCCATTGATATTATGTTTTAAATATAATATAATATTTAAAAAACAGTAGAATACCTATGACTATAATAATAATAACATAATATTATGAGTATTAACCACGAACTAAGATATTAATATAGTAAGATTTAGAACAATTATGTTACCTATGCAGGATAAATTATTGTGCTAAGAGTTTCATAGCGCATGCGCACATTGATCACCTAATTCGGAGACTCGTCGCTAATATCGCGGGCAACAAAATAGTACACTGTTGTCCATAGTATATGATCTAAGAGTACGACTCTACGCAAAAGCATATTATATTATATAGGTATATAGGTACATTATACAGGATGAATGGGCAATTCACAAACAATACTCTGCACTCCCTTTTTTCATTTAATAATGCAGATATTCAAAATTTAATTTTTGGAATTCTTAAATATACTCAAATACGATATTTTCAAATTCAGGAGATTTTTGTACTCCTTAAGAAGCGATCTGTGTATAATAATATACAAGCTTCCGTTTTTCAAATGAGAACCCCTGTTTTCTACTATAATCTGTTAGCGGATAATTTTTCTGAAAATGTTGACACAAGCAATATAATTAAATTCCGTAAGAGTATATATACCTAGTATCTACCTTGGGTGTTGAGATGGTCTGAACATTTTAGTGAATTGTAATTTATGTCAACCTATCTAAATATTTTTAAAAATGGTCCAAGTATGAGGAACACTACATCGTCCAGTATCACATACCTATTTATATTTTATATTATTTTTGCAAAACCATTTTGAAGGACTATATTATTATAATTTGTCCTTATTATAAACAGTTTAATAATTGAGAAACTACTCGTTCAAAATCTGATTAGATATAGGTCATTAAAAATTGTCTAAAAACAGAAATCCACTAAATAATTTACAGCAATTTCAGAATATTGTATCACCAGTTTTTGAGTATAGGTACACAAAAAAACATAAATAGTTAACATTTTTGTATAAATTAATTAATATTTACAGTTAACATTTTAATAGTTACCCCAACCATAAACCATGGTAAATCCACCCTAGCTGTTTAGGTATACTTTTTGTGTTTAGACTGTCGTATGTCGTATGTGCCAATATTACCTAATGCTAAATAGTTAAATGGTTCACACTCCGTATTCATAATAATAGGCCAACGAAGCAAATGAGCTGAGGCAGCAATTTGTAAAATTATATATAAGGACGGAATAACCGCGGTACGGGGACGGTGCGGGTCCTCGAGCGTGGCCTGTATGTTTGTAAGCGATTCATCGAGATTGGTATTTTGTGTGTTCGTTTATGTTTAATAAAGTTATTTAATAGTGTGAATATTGTTAACAATTATTTTGTGTACCATCGAGAGATAGGTATACGACAGTGGCGCCCAACGACAATCGTAATCCACGACCCAGAATTTTTAGCATTTGTGTATTTGTTTGTTTGTGTATTTGAGTTTAATTTGTTTTAATTACAAGTACCTTTTTTTTTGTGTGTGTTTTACACATATCGCGTTTTATAATTTGTCCATCAGATTGAACATTTACGGCGGGAAGACTACGAGCAATTGGGTCCATCATTTTGGTGTTTTACACACTCAAGGTGAATATTAGTGTATGGTTATATTTTGTATTTTTGTATGTATGCGATCTATATTTTACGAATAATTTTTTTTGTTTAACCAATTTTTTTTTTTATTATTTGTGTTCATTTATTTATATTTAAATTTAAGAAGTAGTTATAATTATTTAGTTAGGTTTTTACATAGTAATATATATAAACCTTTTTTTTTTTAATCAAACACTCCCAATAAATTTTTCTTACAATAAATTTAATAAAACTTCTTAATAATTTAAATTTGTAGGGATTTTAACAATATTATAAAGTAGGTATATAATTTTAGTTAATATAAGATAAACATAATTAAAAACCGTTAAAATGTCCAAGTATAGATTTAGGATTATTTAAATTAATTTTTCAAATTTTATAAATTAATGAATCAACTTAAAGACCCTAAATCGGATCTTTCTATAACAATAAATACTGCAACAGAAATCTATACTCTCAAAAAACCATTTCTTATTAAATATTGCGAAAATAAAAAATTAAAATCAACAGGTACAACTAGTGAATTAAGAGCTAGACTTAGTAGATACTTAAAAGGCACCATAACATTAGACGACATAGATAACACATTAAGCAAAGAAGAATGCGATTTAATTTTAATCAAAGCAAAAACTAATAAAATCGATTTTAATAAATTAGAAAAAGAAGCAGGAATACTCGATTCGAGCGATTCGAGCACTGACACAAATACAATTAATAAATTAACTTCAGACAGCTTTTCAGAAATATCAAAAGATAATTTAAAATTATACGATAATCTTAATGCCAGTACAAGCTCATTTGTGAATAACACCGAAAATATTCTAACAAATTCAGATATAACTTACCAAAATTGTCAAAAGGAAAGTTCTGTTACTTATGAAAATATATTAAAAAATCTTAGGATTAATGATACTTCTAATAATATTTATGAGGAAATAAAATTAAATACTCAACCAGAAAATAGTGAGATTATTGAAAATAAGTTAATAAATCTTAATAATTCAACAACTATTGATTCTGATAACACAAGTGAAAAACCAAAATTCAAAAACGAAAACACAGCAATAAAAAAAAATAATCAAAAAGGAGATAACCTAAACTCTGAAATTCATTCTACTCTGTTAAATAAACAAACACAGATAATGACAGAAAAAATTCTAATGATTCGACCAGACCAGTTCTCATGTAATGAAGACGTAAGAAAATATTTCAAGCAATACGAAAAAGCAGCAGATGTAAACGGTTGGAAGGACGAAGATAAAGTAAGATTTTTATCGATATTCGTAAAAGGTACAGCAAGCATATTTTTGGAAAATTTGGAGGACAAACATAATAATTGGACATGGAATGATTTGAAACAGGAGTTTCTCGACGAATTTCAACCAATCGGTTACAATACAATTTTAAAAACTAGATTAGAAAATAGACGTCAAGGAGATACAGAGTCTATAATGAGTTTTGTAACAGAAATAGAAAATATATGTAGACAATTAAATAAAAATATGCATGAAGATGAAATTTCCACTTATATTTTAAAGGGATTAAAAGAGACAGTCTTACATGCAATTTCATTACATGACAATAGCAACCTAAAGGAGCTAAAGAAAAATTTAAAAAAATTTGAACTGATGCAATTTCGAATTAATAACAGAGGACCAGAATTAAGTGATTATACAGAAATGCTTAATGAACACGTATCTCAACTAAACCAAAAAACAAAAGAAAAAGGAAGAGAAATCGATGAACTAAAAAGACAGTTAATAGAGAGAGATAGAGAATACAAAAAGGAGATGAACCAGTTAAGGGAAAATATTCAACAAATCAACATTACAGAAAGAAGAAATAAATCGGTAAACTTCGATGATGAAGAAATAGATAATCGATATAATAATAAAAATTATAACTATAATGAAGATAGGAGCAGAAGTTATAATAGAGAAACAAATTATCGAGGACGACAACGTGAATACAAAGATAAAAGTCCATACCCAGGAAGATTTAATGACAGAAGTAGAGAATCTAGCAGAAATAGACAATATGGTAGAGACAGATCACAGTCCAGAGAGAGACAATATTACAACAAAATACAAAACGAGACTAATACATATCGAGATTACGAAAGAAATCCAAGCCATAGATATGATCCAAACAATTACGAATATAGAGATAACTCACGTAATAGAGAAGCTAACTTAAATACAGTCAACGGTAGAGGCTATAGAAACAGATCACATTCAAGAGATCGAGACAATAATGGAAATTACAATTACAACTACAGGCATCAATACAGCAGAGAACATAGTCGAGAGAAAACACCAGAAAGATACAGGGGAGATCGCTATAATAAAGAATCGGAAAGAGTTACATGCTATAGGTGTAATAAAAAAGGTCATTATGCCGATAAGTGTACAAATACAAAAAACTAGTAGGTACCGAGTTTAAAAAAAAATCGGATTGTTTAACTCGGGAATATAACTGTAACAATTTTAATGACACAATAGGTATAGAGAAAAATAATTATATACACTACGTAAAAAACTGGCACAACACACAAGAAACGAAGAAATGCATAATCAACAATTATCAGAACATTGACCTATTAAGAAATCATAACAAAACTATTATAATAAACAACATCGAAAAATACAATTCAGCAATTAAATATAATACTTCAGAAAAACATCACAAAAACGAAGGTGATGACGAAACTGAAAGAAAAATTAAACATACCGCTGGCTCATTCATAAAAATACAGGAAGTACCTTGCGATGGAGATGATGGTGCACATTCGTATTGAATTTGTTTACTACAACATGGGATAAAAAAACTACCTTAGAAATAATTAACATGCTGACTATTGATAAAATAAACTCCAGTTACAATTTTAGAGACGACGACTTAGCGTATGTTTGCGACCATTTTGGCATGAATTTATTTATAATAGCTGAAAAAAATGACACTTAAAATGCTATAATTTATTGGAAAACAAACAGGCCAAGTATAGGCATTTTTTATAAAAATAATCACTGGATGCCGGCATTCGAAATAAAAACAAATGAACCACAAATATTCTCAAATATAATAGTTAACACAATTTTTCCCGAACGTAGCAATATCATTGAACATGCACAAAACTACATGAATAAATATGTAGACCATACAAAATGCACAGAGACAAGCACAAACATCGGGACTGAATATGATAATAAACATAGAGTATTTTCAATAAATGTAGAACACGAAGGAATTGAGAAACACGCCATAATTAATACAGGATCAAATATTTCATGTATAAATGTTTCGCTAATCAAAAACCTTCAATGCATAAAAAACAAAGAACAAGTTACGATAACAGGCGCAAACAATTCAAAATTGGATCAAGTGGGAAAAATAAATTTAATGATTAAAATAAATAATCAGCAATATTTTATTGATGCATTTGTTATAAAAGGGCTAAATTGCGAAATATTATTGGGGAATAATTTCAATATTAAAAATAATTTAATAATAAATTTCAAAAACAAAAACATAAAAATCAATAACGATGTCATAACGATGAACGAAGTATGGTATAACTATTACAAAGAGAATAATAATTCAAACAACAGAGAAAGCAAATATAACATAGCCAGCATAAATTATAATACAAAATATATTGGAAAAATCATATGTAAAGACAATATAACGATATCACCTAAAAGTAAAATAAATATAAATACAAAAAATATGTATATAGAAACAAAAGAACAAAACAAAAGTTATGTAATAGAACTTAGAGAAAGTTTAAGCAAAAATAAGTATTTAAAATTGGAATCAACATACTTTAACATTGATGACGGAATCACAATTTACAATTTTTCAAAATTATATAGTAACATACCGAGAGGAATGACGATAGCGAATTTAATAAATACTGACACACCAAGGGTACAAGACGACACAGTATGTGAGCAAATAAACACCACTAATAAGACACCAACAGAAAACTATAATGACGATAACATTGAAGAAATTATGGATAAGCAAGGAAATGTGATTAAAATATCACAGGAATTAAATACTGAACCAAGAAAAAGGGCTTTAAGACTTATAAACAATTATAAACATTTATTTACATCAGATCCTTTAGACATTGGTTGCGCCAAGGTAGAACCATGTGAAATTAAATTAAAAACAGATAAAGCAATATTCCAACCACCATACAGAGTTTCACCTGCACAAAGACATAAATTGAGAATTCTAATTGAAGAAATGATAAACGCAGACATAATAGAACCTAGTAAAAGTAATTACGCTGCTCCAGTATTTTTAGTTCCTAAGAAAGAAAAAGGGGAATACCGATTCTTAGTAGACTATAGGAAATTGAACAACGAAACGATACCCGACAAACACCCAATTCCACGATCACAAGATCTTTTTAGAAGCCTGGAAGGGGCTCAATATTACTCTTCTATAGACATGGCCCAGGGGTATTTTCAAATTCCGATAAAACAAGAGGACCAAAATAAAACAGGATTCATAACAGATTTTGGACTTTTTAATTTCAAAAGGATACCATAAGGGTTTAAAAATTCAGCACCAATTTTTCAAAGAATAATAAATAATGTATTCAGTGACTATCTGTACAGGACAATGATAGCCTACCTAGATGATATATGTTGTTTCGGAACCAATTTTGAAGAAGCGCTAATTAATTTAAAAGATATATTCAGTAGACTGGAAGAAGCGGGTCTAAAATTAAAAACAAATAAATGCAATTTTTTTAGTTCAAATATTGAATTACTTGGACACTCAGTATCAAACATAGGCATAAAACCATTAGAAAAAAATATTAAAGCGATTACTTCATTTCCAACTCCAAATAAAATAAAAGACGTAAGAGCCTTCATTGGACTTACAAGTTATTATAGGAAATACATTAACAATTTTGCAAAAATAGCAAACCCTTTGACAAGCTTAACAAAAAAGGATAGTAAATTTGTTTGGGGAAAAGAACAGGTAGAAGCTTTTGAAATTTTAAAAAAAGCCATAACCACAGCACCAGTTCTGGCACATTTCGAAGATGGATACCCAGTTTTTGTTACCACTGATGCTTCGCTAGAAGGATTGTCTGGTATACTGGAACAAGAAGACAACAACGGTAAAAGGCATCCTATAGCCTATGCTTCTAGAAAATTAAAAGGAGGTGAAAAGAACTATTCAACTACAGAATTGGAAATGTCGGCTGTAGTATTTGCAACAAACCACTTCAGAGAATATCTCTTAGGGAGAAAAATAACTGTGTTTAGCGATCATTCCAGCTTACAGTATTATCAAACGATGAAAAACCCATCATCTCGTATTACAAAATTTATTTTTAAACTCTTAGAATACGATCTTGAAATAAAACATCGCCCAGGCTCATGGAACACGGCTGCAGATTGTCTCTCGCGTTACCCCGTTAATATAACGAAAATTTCTGATATGTTAAACGATGACGACGACAAAGAAAATATAGACACAATTAATTTCGACACAATAGAACCTGAGACACTGAGAACATTACAGTCAACAGACGAATATTGTAAAAACATAATTTTATCCTTATCAGGAGATACTAAAAATAAATACTATAAAAAATCCAGAAAATATATTATTAAAGACAAACTACTATACTTCAAAAATTGGTCACCACATGGCATAAAATATTTATTAGTTATTCCGACTAATCTGGTAAATACTGTCTTAAAGTCCTACCACGAATCCGTTTTTTCAGCACACTTTGGTATTACGAAAACTTTATCAAAATTAAAAGAAAAATATTACTGGCCAACCATTATACAAGATACTTATTCTTTTATAAAAACATGTACATCATGTCAGCTTTCCAAAAAGCCTCCAGGTAAAAGCAACGGACTACTACAACCAATACCTTTAATTTCGGGAAAGCCGTTACAAAGACTAACATTTGATTATCTAGGCCCATTACCAACGTCCAACGGAAAAAAATATATTATTGTAGCAACCTGCAACGCAACAAAGATGGCCTTTGCGAAAGCAGTTACGAATGCAAACGGAGCAGCCACGATAAATTTCCTTATGGAACTAATAACATCTTACGGAGTCCCTAAATATTTTTGTAGTGATAGAGGCACTCACTTTAAAAACAAAGAAGTAGAGTATGCATGCAAAAAACTAGGAATTGAACAAATATTCTCAAGTGCCTACCATCCACAAACGAACGGTATGACTGAACTAATGAATAAAATTATTTGTAGTAGCCTAACGCACTACGTAAATGAAAATCAAAAACAATGGTCCTTATACTATAAAATGGTAGTTTTTGCATATAATACTTGTCCTAGCTCAAGACTAAAAGTCAGCCCATTTTATTTACTACATGGCATGGAAGCTAATCAACCATTGGACAACAAATTAATGTCTGGAGAAAAAGAAACATTTAATCTTACAAAATCTCTAAAACAATTACAGATAATTAGAGAAAATATACCAGGAATAATAAAAAACGAACAATCAATCCAGAAAAAGTTATACGATCAAAAACACAAAGACATTAACTTCAAACCAGGACAGAAGGTATTAATACAATTCGATTTTCAGGAACCAAACAAAACAAAAAAGTTAGCTAACAAATATAGAGGTCCTTTTACGATTGTTGAAAAATTAACAGAGGTAAACTATAAAGTAGAATTAATTCTAAATAAGAAAAAGGTATTAGACGTTATACACGTACAGCGAATAAAACCTTTCCATGAAAATTTATAAATTTGAATAAAAATTACATATACATTCTTATAAGAATTAATTTACAATATTAAACCAATTACCAATCAATGATCTGTTCTAGATGTTATCCAAATATATTTTAATTCTCATATCAATCACCAACACATGTGCTGACGAAGATATAGCTATAACTGTGTCACCCGGAGCATTTTTCGAAGAAATCCAAGAAGCCATCTTATACGACAAAAGTATTCCTCTGGTATACACGCAAGAAATCCAAGATAACAATTCAAACAACATCAATTATAGCTGGGGGGTACAAAAATATTGTACAAATAAAAACACCAATTATTGTAATATTAAGAAAGAAACGTTAGAAATCCTAACTACCATAAATAAAAATATAGAGGACAACGACAAAGATATATTAGAGATCATAAACCTCAACCTTAAAAATAATAGATCAAAGAGAGGCATACAATTATTCGGGAACCTGTACCATTTCTGTTGCAATATAGCTACTGAAAAACAATTGAAAAATATTTATACGAACGAAGAAGCGTTAAATCAACAAATTAATAAATTTAAAGATGTTTTCGTATCAGATCACAGGGATTTAATTAATATTACAACCGAATTAAACAAATATACTAAAAACACAAATAATAATATAAAACTATTAAAAGAAAACTTCATCAAATTCACAAATGAGGAAAAAACCAATAATTTAATAGAAAAAACAAACCACGAAAACACAATTCAAGGTATCCAAGAAATAATATACAACCTCATGAAAATAATATTAAAATTCACAAATTATGAAAGAGACACTAGTACTCACTTACACTGTTAGTTACAAAAAATACCACCAAGAATAATAGAGTCCAAAACATTGTATAATGACCTCATAAAACTAGAAAACACAATAAAAAAAGATGGGTACGAACTGACCATTCCGTGGGAAAATCTTTCAGCGTATTATAATTTACCTATAGCTGAGTGTCAATTTTCAAAAACAAAAATTCTAATAAAAGTAAAAATACCGATCCAAGAAAGATTTGCTAAATGGAAATTGTACCAATACATACCGATACACTTCAAATTTCATGACTCTGTCTGTCTTATACATTCAGAAAAAACATATATCGCAAATAATTATATAAATGACGAACATAGGATTATTTCAGGAATTGGACTACAACATTGTGATCCACCCATTACTGATTTATGTTACATCCCAAAATTCTCGTCCGATATCACCCTCTCGCCAAAATGTGTAGAAGCAATATTTAAGAACCTACCATTAGACGTAATTAATCAATACTGTTATTTTCAATGTGTTAAACAACAAGGTGAAGATTCTACAATAATTAAACAAATAGGAATACACACATATGCACTAACAAACCCACAGCCAACTCTAAAAATAAAAATTGAAAAGTTAAATACAACAATTATAAAAGAACTTAACATAAACTATAGTTATCCAGGGTTAATTAAAATATCGTTTCCATGTAATTATGAATTATTAAAGGACGAAAAGATTTTAATTCCAAAAATGTACCCATGTGAATCTAATAACCTAAACAAATTCAAAATTAATAGAATATTACCAGTATCTTGGACAAAAATTAAGTCATTAAAAACCAATTATGAAGAAACCAAAGATAATAATATGTACTTTACCAATATGTCAGAAATATTAAATACAGATTGGACCAAAGAAATACCAAACTTTCACGTCACTAAACAAATACCAAACATAGATAAATACTTAAATGATATCATCCTAAAAAAAATTAACAAACCATTTGTAGATGAATTCTTAGGAGACATCATATACTTAACATGGCTAACAATCCTCACAATCACAATAGGTTTCATTATTTACAAAATTTATCCTGTAATAATTAAAAGCGAATTTATGACCTTTCCACCACCAATTCCACCCAGAAATGAATAATAAAAAAAAAATTTATTAATAAAATACTCAATACATATTATATACAATATACATAAATATTTATACCCATTTATTTAGATAAAAAAAAAAATAATGATATTATAACAAATATTTTTTTTTTCTTTCAAACTTAAAATGTAAAACAAATTTAATATTATATTGTTACCTATTAAAAACAATGTATAGACGACGGCTAAACAACACTACACCAAGACTACTAGATAATTAACACTATCAGCCACATGAAAAGGATTCAAACAACATAATAAAACGAAGAAAGGGAATCAAATCGCAAACTCAACAAACAGCATCCACAATATTTGTATTATTTTTTTTTTTATTTTTTTACTTCACCTAGCTCTCAATTTTTTTTTCCTCATTACCTTACATCCTTCTACAAAATGAAATATACACCTACTTTATAATATCAAAAACCACCCGATAGACAAAACTAAATAATCATTATGTGAACACCGCAAACAAGAAGCTGAAAGAGAGAGATACAACAATTAAGCATCAAATTAATAAATATAACAAATCTCTGTTGAAAGTCAGCGTGAAGAAATCCTATAAAAATTGACAAATTGGAAAAAAAAAAAATAGAATTCTAAACACAATAATTACCTATAGAATATATTGAAATATTATAAATTTTACCCTATCCTAAAAGTCTTCCTCTCACAAAAATATACATAATATGTAAATCCTATTTACCTTTCCACACTCCAAACACCAAAAATATGTACCTAAATATAACTAATAAGGGAAGTAGCATTCACCTATAAGCCAATATTGTGACCACCCCTCCCTACCCATAGACAATTAATTTCTAAAATGTTAAAAATTAACTTAAACCTTTTTGAAACATTTTATATATTATATATTTGAACTTGTTGAATCATATTATATTATGTATTTATGTTACATGTATACTGTATACTCTGTTAGGATAACTAATGACAAACTGTAAATTTTTTTTTAATTTTTGAACACAACATTGTACAGTTTTAAATTTAAAATATGAGGACATATTTTTTTAATAACTAAGGGAGTGTCGTATGTCGTATGTGCCAATATTACCTAATGCTAAATAGTTAAATGGTTCACACTCCGTATTCATAATAATAGGCCAACGAAGCAAATGAGCTGAGGCAGCAATTTGTAAAATTATATATAAGGACGGAATAACCGCGGTACGGGGACGGTGCGGGTCCTCGAGCGTGGCCTGTATGTTTGTAAGCGATTCATCGAGATTGGTATTTTGTGTGTTCGTTTATGTTTAATAAAGTTATTTAATAGTGTGAATATTGTTAACAATTATTTTGTGTACCATCGAGAGATAGGTATACGACAAGACGATCAACGGTGTGATTTATAATATATCCTTTGCGACCAACTACCGTTCCTTTGCTGTGCAGTATATATAAGTAGGGACACGACAACAAACAATATACACGTACAAGGATTTTTGGTAATTTATACATTTCGTTCGCCTTTAACCGCGTCCTATCGCCTCCATCGAATAAAAAACCACTCCGATATTGGATTTTATTCATTGTCGACAACATTTTCTTTACGCGTAGTGACATAAATTTTCAACTGTGTGACATCGTGTGCAGTGTCTACGTTTTACACACCTTCTTGAAAACGATCGCGGACACGTGTTAGGATCATGCCGATAAGATATAACATAAATTAAACCTATCTTTGGGTATATTAATGATGTGCATACACGATTTGTGTGGCCGATGTCGAATAAACCAGTGTATACACCCGAAGAAAACCAGCATTTACACGACGCGTATTATTCAAAATTTTCTAAATATATATTAATTAAAAAACTTTAAAATTCATTATGTACATATTCCATTGACAACAATTTAGATCACTCCACTTTTTTATAAAAATAATGTTGACCATTACTTTGTACCGTCCCCCCATCCAAGTAAAAACAAAAGTTGATATATGAAAAGATAAAATAAAGATAGTAGTCCGCGTCCCCCTGCGAACCTCTCTAATTCGAGCAATGTCTTATATTGGATACTTAACTGATTCTGATTATATAATATAATTTAATTGTATTTACCCAGTGGCGGTTTTGATATGACATCAAGGGGGGGCTATTTTAAATTTTTTGGGCCTCCCCCCACCATAATTACATATTATATCAAATAAAGAATACAAATTGTTTATGGTCCTATAATAAATTACATGTTATAACTTTCATTTTTTTATTTCATAATTTACTTACCTTTAACCGTGTACATAATGTTACATAAAATATGGTTAACAGTCCGTAAATTTGACTATAATCTAAAAAAAACATGAATAAGATATACATAACTGAAGTAATAAGTTTAAAGCAATTCAAGCATTTATTGTAATTTCAATTAAAAAAAAGGAAATTTTTTTTAAACGATCAGTAATGACTAAGTTTAAAATAATTTTCTCAGGATTAAGAATGCGATTGATTTAAATTGATCAACTCTTTGAAGTGCATATTTTTGGTACAAATTGTTTTTATATACTTCAAGAAAACCATCTTTAACTAACAATTTTTAAAACTTTTTTAAGGTAGTACCTAGTTACAAATGTTTTTAAATTTTCCGTTTTATGTTTTCCTCCTTGAATACTTTCTTTAAATCAAATACACGAATTTAACAAAAAAGTGTTTCTTTTGAAATTGAATATGCTAACCAGGTATAATTTTTGAATTGATTTTCTCTAAGAAAACTCTTGCCTTCTTTGCCTTTTTAACGCGTACAGAATAATGATATTCAAAATTATAAGTTTTGACAGAACTATTTAGAATCACATTTAAGCGTAGATGGTGGATAAATCTGAACATTTCCACAGCTTACAGCCAAATAATCCTACATCCATTTTGGAGGGACTTGAATCTCGATCAATTTCAGTCTATAATTATTAAAATATTGTACTCTTATTGTATATTATAGTATGTAATATAACTCAGGGAGAAAACTATTAAGGAGTAAATTTGAATAAAAATAAAAATAGATTGTCATTGTTTTGATGATAATGAGTAGGTAATCACATTTAAAATGATTTTTTACAAATACAATAAAATTGAATTGTTATTTTCAATCAAATATATAAAATATTTATCATATAGCTGTTGGTAACTGCTAAAAAAATACATTAAAGAATTAAACGCAAGTAGGTAGTAGACACTTACAGTTTTAGCAATTTTAAAAGGAACAGTTTCTGTGTTTTCAGCATTTCACACAGGACGTTATTAAGTTTGTCTTTATTGTTAAAGTTGGTCTAAAATTAAATAGTTAACCAACATACTATCAAATCCATGTTAAGTTCTTATCTGAATTAAATTATTTGTTGTAAACTCGTAAAAATAAAAGAATGAAGTACCTATTAAATATTAATTAACTCACCTCATTAATGTTTGGATATGGTTGAGAAACCGCTGCACTTGACCTTCTTAAAACAAATTTATCCATGACGAACAAAAAAATTGAGTAAGTATTTAGACGATGGACGCCTTATTCGTGAATTTAAAAAAAAAACCACGGATAACAACTTACTACAGTCACAATTTTTCAAGCCATAGTTGTAGGCTTAGGTCATATAAGGCAAAGCCTTATAAGGGTAATCATTCGATTAATAATAAACTATGAAATTATTGAAATATTTGTAGCTAAAAATACTTTCAGTTGTATTCTTATCACTATATTGCTCTATGATATTAAATGTTTATTCTATACCTATGTAATATAATAATAGAATATTATATGTATATATTTGAATAATTGATGTAATATATTTGTGTTGTATTGAACTTGCTGCACCCACCATGAGCTGAGCTTTTGGGGCGTACATTGTTTTATTTTAGTCTTCGTAATCTTTCTGTAAAATATTATATTGACAATAAACTATTATTATTTATTATTTATATATTTTATATTAATCACACAGAAACGAGATTACGAAAACCAAAATTAGGTATATTTATAATATTATAGAATTTTAACTTTGAAGACAAACCATAGCCTCGTCCGAGCCTATTGTTTTTAAGGGGAGAGATATAAAAGTATAAAACCAAACTTAACCTGAAGTAGCGCTAAGCCAACGGGCATTAAATTCGTCACGGGATATCTAATAAATGAAAGCCTCTTTAGTCTTTTCATTCGCTCATTTTACAAGACACGAACCTGAATTTTAATAGTATTATATATTCCTATAATACAGCGGAAATGTGCGATAGGTTAGATTAGATTGGGTTATCAATAGAAAATACTCGTTAAGACTATAATTTAATAAGTTAAGCTCGTGAATTTAATCGTAAATAATTAAAATGTAAAATGTACCAGTTATCCTAATAATTACTATACTAGACGAACATATTTTATCAACTATAAATATGTTTGTATTTGATGTGCTACTCAGTGTTAGCATCAATCTATATGAACGCATGATGTTTTTTTTTTAATTTTTGTGTTATTCGATAAAATACAATTATTAAATATATAATAAACACCGTATTAATAGTTTCAATATTATTTATTTTACTATATTATATTATATTATATTACTACGTTATAATATTTAAATATATTACTACATATTATACAATTTATTATTCTACTACATAATATGACTACGTTAAGTACGATTACAAAAAATATTTTACTACATATTCAATTCTTCTACTACATAATATTATAAGACTAAGTAACATAATAATATTACAAAAATTATTTTACTACATATTTTGACTACATGTCATAATTAACAACAGTTTCTATTACAATAATAATTGTTTATAAAAGAATTATTCTTTGAGACTTTTATTACTTTAAAAATATAAATAAACATAATATTTAAGACTTGACTATTTATCTCCTTTTTTTAAAAAACATTTTGGTTGAATAAATCTGAACGAATTGTATTATTTTTGTTTGCTTATTTCACAAGACATGAACCAGAATTTTAATAATTAATAATATATCACTATAATACAGCTCAAATGTGATATTCTAGGTTAGGTTATCAATAAAAAATAACCGTCTTATTAGAGGATATAGGTAGGGGATTCGATACGGTGATTTTCTGTTTTTGTCTAACATAGGTACACCGTACACGCCACATAAGATTTTAGGTTTTTTTCCAAACATACCAATTGATCGAATGAAGCGGTAAGAATTCTAAAAACATATTTGAATTTGTCTTCAACACTACTCGACTATTTTGATTTTAAGTTTTGACTTCTCAAAAAGTTGAAATACTACAATTTTTAAATCCTCTTTTTTTCATATATATTATGACAATTTTAGGAATTTGGGTTAAAATATTAAAAATGTGGGGAAGTCGATTACGCGTCAATCGTATTACTTGACGACAAGTTCAAATCTGTTTTCAAAATTCTTATCGATTCATTACAGATCAATATTGGTATGTTTGATAAAAAACAAGTCTAAAATACTATATCGCGCGTGTGTTAGACAAAAACAGACAATCACGGTATAGAATAACCTTAAGCACTTACATTTAAATATTTAATCGTAAATTGCAATGTTAACTGATACCAGTTAACCTAATAACCACTACAGACGAATATTTATCAACTATAAAATATATGTTTGTATCTGATTTATTTAATATTGTAAATAATTTTTTTAAAGTTCTTACAATATTTTCTTCTCTCAAAATTTGAATATTCTCGACTTTTTAAAAGAAGTATGGCATAATTTTAAACATGATTATATGAAAAATGGGCACTTTTGCAACTGTCTTCAATATTCCCTATACCTCCAATAAATTTTGGTGTAACTTTTTCACCTGTGTCATCAGTAAAAGGAGTCGGATAATGTAGATATTGCGATGATAAACCAATGTATAAAACTATAATTAATATTTTTAAAATCATTTTGATTCAGTAGGTAACTGTATTTTTCATTTACATAAAATTTGAAAATTAACTCAAAATATCTATTATCATAAACGCATCATCCATTGATTGGTCTCTAATATAATTATTTTCAATCAACAATATTTGTTTCGCTACTCTAGCTACAACCTTCTTTACAACATATCTTAACAACACCCAGAAATATTTCTTTATTTGGTCCATTGTTAGTAGTAAGCGCTGTATCCTGTGAAGTCCAATGTCTTGAATTTTCAGGTTCGATAATGTCTTCAAAATTATTACTACTCCGAACAATTTCAATTGTTGTAAAATTAAGTATGATAAAACAAACGATCAATATGACATTTTTATATCCAAAATACTGCATAGGTATCTTCTGAAAAAAAATTTTAAATTAAAAAAAAAATTAAAAACGGAATTGGTTCAATAACTACCTCATGTGTATGCTTGATATCAATGAGTTCCTTCGGTGGACTGTTGTGTAGAGAATACACTTGTATTGAACATATATTACATATGATTTTTTTTCTGTTTGAGTCCTCGTATTTATATTCGTGATCGTCGTGACCTATTTAGATTTACGCCATATCACAAGGCGATTGCGAGCGATTACAGATACAGTTTGTTTCAATTAACAAGATGACTTATATAGTATAATATATAAATAATGTTCAGTGAAACGATTAAATTTGATAAGCATTTTACTGAGTACCAGTTATCAATATTGTGAATGACTTATAATGGTAACTCTTAGAAGAATTTACAAAAACGGTTTAATTTATTATTTATAAAACTATTTAGTATAGATATCCAGACTCAAAAATAAAAATATTATATCAACGTTTTAAATTTTTACAAACCCATATAACATTATTGGTTACCCAAAATTGGGTCGTGACTTTATGGTTGAGACACGCTGTTATATACGATCGCCCGATACTAAAATTATACATATGAATATTAAATAATACTTCATAGTATGATAAAATATAGGTAATAATCAAGAGAATACAAAATTCGTTACCACTCCTCCAGGTACCCCTAAGTAGGGTTCATTCGTTTTGTACCATTATTGAAAATGAACAGAGGTTTGAAAAACATTTACATTTTGAGGACTAATGAACTTTTTTGTTGTTTCATTGTTGATGTCTATTTTCTTTCTAGAAAAAAATTTCTAAGACATATTTTTGGGCCTAAAAAAAAATGACCAAACAGGTGAATATGAAATAAGATCCAATAAGGAAATTAAAGACGTTGGAGGACAAGAAGACATTATACAAACACTTATAGGAAGAAAAAAAAAGTATGGGGGATCGAGTGGCATAACGAAAGACATGTTTAACTGGAAACCAGAAGGGAAGAGACCAATGGGCAGACCGAAGAATAGGTAGATAGACCAGCCTAACAAGAATTTCTGGATACTTGGGGTTGATTTGGCAAATGATAGAGAGGAATGGAGGAGGCTGTGTGGAGCAGTGATGGGCTGTAATGGCCTATAAAAGCCGAAGAAGATTTTTTTTCTTCTAGCACGGATATATAATATTTCAGGCATTTGCGGTATTTTTCCGTGTGGGAACCACCAAATTGCAGAATTTGGGTACTTGATCTGCGGTTTTTAGGCAGGCTTTGTTTTCGTGATTTTCACCGCCATGACATTTTAAAATCAAAAGCCTTGACATTTTAAGCATTGTGCAGGGCCAGAGGTGAGGTGTGGATCGACTCTGATAGTTATGACTCATACCTCTTGAAGCTCCATCTAGAATCAACAAATACAGAGACTTAATGCCGGATGTACCTTTACCTCCCGAACCTGTTGTTACCAGATGGGGGGGGGGGGGAAATGCCGCAATGTTTTATGCAGATCATTTTAAAACTTTTAAAAATGTTGTAGACAATTTAGACGATGATGCCATTAGTGTTGGTAAATTAAAATCATTAGTAAATAATAATGTAGGTAGTAAAATGTGGTTTGGCATTTTTTAAGTTACATTTATCAAACTTAACCACAAAACTCACAAATTTAGAAGAATCAAACAGCCAATTACGCAATAGTTTAAATATATTTAGTAAAATTGGAAATATATTAATAAATATTCCCGGTCCTCGTGGAAAAATAATCAAAGATAAATTTACTTATGCATTAGACAAAAATGATGGATTTAAAACAATTAAAACTTACTCTGAGGTGATAGCAGGTAATTTAAATGTTAATTTAGATACAAACATAACACCATCTTTTTTGAATTGTTTTAAATATATACACCAATAACCAGTGTGGATGTTGAAAGATCATTTTCTTTATATAAATATATCTTAAGATTGAATATATAATTTTAAGGAACACAATTTAGAAATATACATAATTATAAATTTTAATTAATTTTAATTAATTCGTAAATGTCTATCATGTTTGTAAGAAAATAAATAATAATTATACATTAAACATTTCGTAATATTTTAAGAAAACATTTTATAATGCAATTTGTACTTTTTTTGAAGCAATTAGATGATTTTATTATCCAATTATTGTATTATTTTCATTGCAATTTTGACATATTTTTAATACAACTAAATCCGGTCTTTAGTTATGAGGAAGAGAGCTGGTAGATCAAAAACGTGTTTGCTATCCGGATTGTTTGGGAGGGTTAACATGAACATAGGTATAGTTTTCGGCCGTCCTTGAGGAATTTACTTATGGATCGAATTTATTTTATTTATTTATTTCTAATTCAGCTTTGACCATGTACTCATAGAAGGATGGATGGATACCTCTGAGGAGTACTTTGAGAGTGCATTCTTCAGCCAGATCGAATATGTGGAAGGGTATGTTAATATCTGAGATATTATATTGTACCTTACGGAAAGTTTCAATGTCATTATAGTTTGTAAATGTATTACATTTTTAACGAGCTCTGCTGTAAGGTCTTTGCCTGGAAACATAGGTATGAAGAGTTTGGAAGCTGTAGTTGGCCATGTGTTTATACTCTATATCAATAATTATAGGCGGTATTTTGGGTGGCGCGAGCGATGGGTTTGCTTGTTTACTCGGTTGAAATTCAATTTTTGTATGTGTTTTGGTTTTTGTTTGGAGTTTATTGGATATCATCGATAGTGGAGTCTTGTCTACTATACTTACAGAGTTGGATTTTGTGTTGGTCGATGAAATGTTGTCGTCCGAGGTTAGAAAGTTCTCAGATCCTGTGGACTCTGGGCGTTTGGTGTTTTGAGTTTCGGCTAGAGTTGGGAGTGATATCGGATGTGTTTGTTTAAGCTTTTTGGGAAGGGGTTGCGGAGGGATTTTATTCAATTTACTTGGCCATGGCACGAGGATTTAGTTGGAACGAATGTGTCATGTCAGCTAGTATAATATTAAATATTTTTTATTATAAAATAATATATAATTAATTCATATCTGCAGAATGGAATAAACCAAAAATATAAAAGCGAAAAATTCGAAAACACTGTAATTTAGCCGACGGGTTGGGCTGGGGTGACGGCATTTTTTAAGTACCTATTTGCGATTGCCACCAAACGATGATCGTACAAACTTTAAAAACGGTATAACAAATTCATACAAATTACGTACTAAAATATGGCACTGGAAAAAATATATACATAAAATTTAATATACCTATATAATATTATATTATTATATAATATTTTATTTCGACATAATAATATTTGTGCGCCCATGGAATATTTTATTACGTAGGTACCTGTACGGCTATACCTAATTATAGTACCTTGGTATAGCTGGTACTCTTTAATTTCGCACGTCCCGCAACTACCGTAAGTCGTAATATATTGTAACTATTACTATTATTATTATCATCATTATTATTATTATTGTTGTATTTAGGTACGCGTATTGTGTATGGTAAAACGCGTCGTCCAGGTTAGGCTTAATGTCATTATATTATATTATTATGTTATATATTTCTTAATATTATATTTTATTATGGCCCCGAGAAAACAATATAGCATAGGTAGATTATAATGTACCTATAGTTTTTTTCCACTCTTTATACGTTTATAATTTTTGTTTTCTCGTTGACCGTCGTACCGGTCGTTTAAACTCGAGACCTGCTTAACGTATACCTAAATACCATGTCTATATTTTTTGGTTTTTACCGAGTTGTTATATATATATTATACGAGTACGATTTGTTAACAATATAACATATTATTATTAGGCACATTATGTCATTATGATATAAATAAATAAATATAAGTAGTTATAGTGTCTATAGGTAAAAATATACCAGGCAGTTTACATTTTTCCATTACAAAACAGGCTCATAGTAGAACGATTTTGTTTCTCCAAATAAATATAACAGTCCATACAATCGCAGACATTATATATTATTATAATATATTGTGTTCGCGGCGGACGATCTGTTTTAATCGAAAATCGAAAAGTATTTAATCGTATGGATTCGACGAGTGGAAGACTGATTTTTAAAACTTGACAAATCATTTGTATGTATAAAAACGTTTAATTATGAAATAATTTACGACCAGATTTCATGTACATTGTCCGTCCACGTTTAACCGTCTTTCCCTTGCCGATTAGATTTTGGTCGGACCGTTTCTATTATATAATTTAATTCCAACAATTGGTTTACGACGGGATGTATCGTCGACCGAATAATAAAAATAGGCGACGAGGGGTTGCTTTAGGTTTAGATTATGTTTCGGATTTTCTTAAGACGCGATAAAGTCTACTCTATGAAATCATCTTGTAATATAATACATTATTATACAATAAAATACAGACATACAGTACGCGATTAAATTAAAGGCTTTTTTCTTTTTTTTTATTAGGCCATCTGTTGCAGAGCTAAACAATTTATTATAAGCTTGATTATTGATAAAATAATAATAAAAATTCACATGTGAATATATAAGAGTCAAGAGGAATTCCATGCAATAGAGGTACTTATTGTCATTAAATATTTGTTATAATAATAATAATAGTTAAATAAGATGTATTAGCTATTATACGATCTGTTGTACTTCAAAATTGTAATGATATTTTAACAATAGAGCATATTATATTCATGAACTGCCCCAAATACACCAAAGTTTACAAGATCTTAGATAACCCTCTCACACTTCACCAAACTTCTTCAATGAAGTGATCACAATCAGTACGTTTTTCCACAATACAAACCTAAGCAATAAATTGTAAATAACTTGTCAATATTTGTGGTAAGATATAATGTATATATAACTACACCTTTTAGGCTAAAACCCTCTGTAGTTGAAGGCTTTTACCAATTATATATAAATATCTAAAAAAAGTAGTGATCTAGATCCAGACTAGATCATTATTTTTAGTCTTCTTTTGAAATATAGTTGGGTGATAAGAGGGTTTTGATGGTAAGTTAATCTGCGTTGGTGAAGCTCTTAAAACGGGGAAATACTATAATATTCAGTGACAGTGGATCAGTGATGTAAAAATACCGTATTTTATTTTTCAATTGTATAATACGTGTTTTATAAGTGTATAATACAGTACTTTACAAAAACCGTATGCAATTTAGATAATATTTTAGATAATTTTATATACACCAGAGTGTAATAAGAATGTAATATTAATAATATTTCATTTCATTGATGAATAATGAATAACGAAGCATTTTGATTATTAAATTATGAAATTGCAGTCTGGCAATAAATTAATAACTATACCTAATAGAAAATACATGAAAATTTATTGAATCCAAGTTTTGAATATTAGGTTTAAATATTTGCAGTAATTTTAATTAGTACCTATGTAAGTATTTGATTAGTAAGTGTTTACTTTTTTGAATCAGTTTTTGTACATATTATAAGAAATGATTTGCCAAACGAAATGCATTATAGGCATAAGCCTCTTTACAAAATAAGCATTTTTTTCTTTTTCATACCATTACTATTTTTTTATACATGACGTATAATACGCTTGTATAATGCAATTTACATCACTGCAGTGGATTATTTGACGTTTAAGTGATGAGTAAAGTATGATTGGTAACGTCAAATGGAGTTTTCGTAGATATGACACGAAAGAGTTTGGATTGGAATCCAAAAGCAGGATTCACCGAGCAAAAAAGTGGCCCGATCGAGTGACAGACATTTCAATTTTATTGACCATATTACACGATTGATTTAATTACAATTTACAAATTTAAATGCTTGCGATATGCCGATATGCGCATGAAACACGCATAGAAAAAACTCGATAACGTGTGTTGTGTATAGCACAACAAATTTGCATATAGGAAAAAACCCGTCACGGCCTTAAATTAATAATACAATTATCGGTAATTCGATTGGAAAAAACCAAAAATGTTAATTCGTATATAATATTATATAGCACATACTGTGTTAATCCATAGAACTCATTAATTCGTTAACCATCGATCAATCAATAACAAATTTTAAATGCAGAGCTTATACACTTTGGAGCACAACAAGGTCAAACCTCAATTCGCCTTAGCATAATATTAAATCAGATTTCATCATCCGAAATGACGAATTAACGATCTACAATGCTTGAAACGCATCAAAACTGTTGTTTATATTATTAGCATTTTCCTATGCACGATATAGTCTTCAAAAATGTTTGAATTGTTTTGAACTTTTCAAGGACATTTTCAGTTTCAAATTTTTTTATTTTTTATTCCTACTAATGTCAATAAAATTGAATTAATTGTCGGGTACAAAATCTTGAAAATTTAATACAAGGCTCCTAAACTATTGTTACAATGATGTTTGAAAAATATTAAAAATCCGTAGTCACAATTTTTTTTATACGCACTTAAGGTTCAAATCTTGACAAAACATTTAAAAATCACAAACATTTGCAAATTATTTTAAATTAGAAATTCATAAAATTTTTCTTTTGGAATCGTAGATTTGAAAATGTAATACAAGATTTCTCAAAAGTTTGTCTAATTTAATAAAAAAAAAAAAATGTCTTCAAGAAATTCAAATAAATTTTTTATGAGCTTTTGAAGTTAATATTTTTACAACATTGGACATTTACTTGATTTCTTATGTAGCGATTATCTTATTTTGTTGTAATTCAAAAACGAATAACTGACGCACGAAAATTTCACTGAAAGTTTATGTTTTTATTTTCTATACAGCATAACATTTTGAAAATGTTTTTTTCATGTAAAAAATTGCGCGATTGTGTTGAACCGGCAAACCAGACATTTTGGAGAAAAAAATGAACTATTTATTTCTAGACTAATTTGGAAACGCTGTTTCACCACCTTAAGAGATGAATTTTGAATAACCCTTTTTTGGTGCTCGTCTTCGTTGTATAAGGGTAACATCTGTGCAAAATTTCAAGTCTCATTTGTTTAGGCTGTGAGTTGATACTTCAATCAGTCAGTTTATGCTTTTATGTCTATAGATTATCATTGTTATAAGGCAAACGACGCTACGACTCTCCGTGTATGATATTAATAATTGATATACTTATTAAAACGTGCAAGTCCAGATGAAAAGTTATGTAATTATTTATAATTGGCTTAAAAAAAAAATGAAAACGATAAAAAAAAGTAGACAATATATGATATATTATTTTTTACTTTTTTAGTCGATATAATAATTTGTCAACATAATAATTATCATCTATCACGCACAATTATCTTATTCATATATTTTTTTTATTAGGTACCTATAATATCAAAATTTAAAACGATACAAAACGTTGTACTTTTTAATCGGTGATATATTTTTTTTTACTTATCGACGTAATTTACGTGATTGTTATTATAGAAAAAAAAAATTCGTAATAATTATTCTGCTATGCCATCGTAATATTATACAATATCATAAAATTATTACACCGATTTCTGTTAAAACCGATTCTACACGTGTTATATAGGTGCCCGACTGCCATACATTATATTCGTGTTGTATATAATATTTTTTTATTGTTATTCGGGTCACGTAGCGAAAATACGAAATATATTATATTATATAATATAGTGGTCTCTTCGATCGTAAACACGTTGCTAATTATTATTGTCACCGACAGTATTATAATGTCAATTTCTTGATATTTTTGTAGGTACTTCTTTCGACAGTGTATGTTACGCTGCAGTTATAATAATAAAATGTTATTATTTTACACCCCTCTGCAATAGCTGTTATTTTTTTTTCTTATAATTAACACAATATTATTAAATACTAGCAAAAGTGAGTCGGAAAATACGACGAAGGCTCTGCATCCAGCTCTTATCGTATCTAATAGTAATAATATTATTACACAAGCCCTTCGAGTTATAGACGGCGGAGACCCCTGGACCCCCCTTACCCCGCCAGCTAAATATGGGTATCGATTTGATTGGAAAACTCGATTGAATTAGAAAAGTCGATCACTCGAGTGTGTAGGTCGGTTAAACTCAAAAGTCAGAGGAGGTGATGAGGATTTATGATAAGACTTGGTGATTAGACATTCTCGTTTCATAGTTGGATTTTTCATAATATGTTACTACCTATTTTATAAAATAATAATTCCATTAATACAGCAAAATTATAAGAAATTTTAAAAATTAAGGAAAAAAAATCGACAAGATTTAGTTGTCACTGCGATAGTAATATTTAGAACATTTTTTGATTGTATAAGCGCTATACGAGGAGAGTGGGTAGGGTTGAATAAAAAAATTTTTATTATTAGATCCTTTAAATTGAATTTAAGAAAACTAAAAAAAAAAAAATGCTGATTTATTTTATTATTACAAACTATCATCGTTAATGCCTTCTAAAATAAATGTCTGATTCTAAAACGGATAAAGTAAAATACGAAACTTACATAATATACTTAATAAGCGCAGGTACTTTAATAATATGCAAACTGGTTTTTCTTTAACGGGTTAAGTTGGCCAATCAGAGTACAGTGGCAGCTTTCGAACCATCCAAATCTATTGGTAAGGAATAAATAAGTTTTTCCTACTCCCTCCAAATTATTATTGCTGTCTGCTGCGGTCTGTTTGACAGTGGTTTAAAAGTCAACGAGTTAAATTTTACGACGGAGGTTTCAATAGTCAGAAGCAGAACACAATATAAATTATCAGTGTCCTAGAAATCAACGTTGGTATAGTTACTCTGTATCGTGTAAGTTAAGTTCTACTAACTTATCATTTTTAAACATAATATAAAATTGTAATATAATATTATAATATACAATATCTTAATAAATCTTACTAAATACCGAGAAAATGGATCCACCACAGTGTTGTTCGTCTTGCACCCGATTAGATTATCTGCAACGCTATACATATTTTGATAATTTATTATAATATGTATAACCAAATGGCTAAAATAATTGTATGCGATATAAAAAAATATTATACCAACGAGTGTATCAAAATAGCCTATCCATGACGCCGTGTGATCATAATTTATAGGTACTGAAACATACTTAATATGCAGTTATGTGAGAACAATATTTTCAAACGTGTACTATAACTACTAAGCATTCGTATTTAGTCTTAGTCGATTGTCTATGTACTAATAAAAGGATAATCTAATTGTTTATATTGAATAGTATTATCATCAATATTATGACGTCTTGTATAGGTAGTATTATAATTATTATTACCTAGGTACCTACTTAATAAAAAAAAACACACAAATATTTTGTATATTATTATATCGCATATCGATTTCGGTTGTCTAATCATTTTATTTGACTTGGTTGCTTATACCATTTTAATATACTTGTTGGTGTATTATGAAATATGATAACAAAAAATAATAAATTGTAAGATTGAACGCTAGCTAGAACTTGGTGGGTGACGATCGTTTTGAGATTATGCGAAATGGTTTTCTGGTTACAACTTCCATCACTCACTGATGTACTGAGAGTGCAAAAATATTATCGTAGACTTCTTGCGTCGGATGTGGACCGTCATACTTGATGCGATAGTCGATTCCCGTTCACACTATCCAGTTAGGTATAAATAAGCCGACCAGTCTCGTCACTTATGAGGTGGTGACGTTCGTCGACCGAGGGGTTATCGAGAAAAAGATACGGCGAATAAACGATAAAGATCGTGACTCGTGAGGTTTTATTTCTTGGGTCACACGGTTTTCGTGACAATATGCGATAATACTTATAATACTAATATGTATAGGCATAGGTAAGTTTTCATTTTCTGTAGTCGCAGTTTCGATTTCGACGTTATTTTATTAATATATACATTCGACCGTCGTTCGTCGTCGTCGTCGGTCGAAAACACGGTAAGACAATAAATAAATATTGAAAACCGTCTTCGGGAGACAGAATATCGCCTCGCCAACATGCGAGTTCGAGTTTGGCTCCGTCGAAAAACGTCCATTGTCTCGCGATGCTGTGTCGTCTCAAACATATTGTAATGATATTCCCTGAACAATTGGTCGGCGGCGTTACGAGCAGCGCTGGACTACAATACCGTATAGCTGCAGGTATGCGCCCGGTATATGTATAATAATATTGTTATGCAGTCGTATAGCGAGCGAGTATAGTCACTGCAGGCGAGGGTTGGGGGGGGGGGTAGTGGGAGAGTGCACCGGAGAAAGATTTCACCGGTAGACTTTTACGATCATTTGTTGTGTTTTTTACTACAAAAAGACAGACACACATTCGAAGAATGTGCGCACGTCTCATATTGTAACATATAATACACACATATATATATACATAAACCTGTAGATATGGATTCCGCGTGAAGTGGTTTACGCGCGGCGGCGACAGACCGTTTATAGGTATTTTACTGCATAATAACGCGCACATAAAAAACTGGTCCGGGGTCGAACGACAGTAACAATAATAATAATAATAATAATTATAATTATATAATGTTATGGAAAACAACAATCGGCAATTACACGGCAACAGCTATGTAGCTCAGCGGGGGCCACCATTTTCGGCTGTGGGACACTCGTGATAACAATAATAATATCATTGACTACTAAACGAAAGTGTCACTAATGGGTGGTGGTTGCTCTCCTCAAATGTTCATGGCTTTGTATATTTTTTTTTTTTGTTAATACCTTCAATACCTCCATTCATTCCCGTATCATATTTACTTAAAGGTTCCACACTGTACAGATTGTACATTTTCTTATGAAAATAAAAAAAAACTATTATATTACAATCGCCGATTGCCGATTTCGATGTTTTTCTTCTCGATCGATCGTCCATCGTCACATCTCAAGGCGCAAGTGCACTCCCTTCCACATCACCGGAAATTGACACTTGTCGAATCGCTGCTGGTATGACTATTGCAGCACTCGCTAAGCCATAGAGTCTAAGGCATGCATTTTACGGCGTTTCTCATATTATTATTATTATTCATCGAGGTATTGTATGTTACCTGTGTGTAATGTACCGCTCACGAATACAGGTGGTTTTCCGACCGCAGGAATTCCATCTCGGGTTGTTTATCACTTGCCGACGCCTCCAGCGGTCATCTCGTCGGTATATATTGTGTTTTTCATATCCGTACCGGCTACGGTTTTGTCGTCACGTTATATAGAGATACTATAACGGTGTTGAAATTATCATTTTTTGATTTCCAGTTTCCGTCAGCGTCGTTTAGATCTCCGGGCGATGACGCGTGTTCCGGCTTTGCGGTTTTTTTTTTTCTCAACGATTTATTAATACAATTATATTACGATTTCTTATCACATGTCGGACTAGTCACATATTACATGATAATATAGTATGATATTATGTTCACATAGGATTGCGTACCTAACAGTATATATTTAAGACTTAAATATAAAACGTAACGATATAAATAATATTATAATTTAGTTGGTTAGTATTAATTATCGATAATCAACCACCGACATTTCGTACCTACATGATTGTATAATAAGAACTTGTAAAAACCTAACCTGACGTGGAGTTTTTAGTGCCTACGTTTATTTAATTTTTTATATTATAAAAAAATCAGTATTATAATATTTACAAGCACGTCATGCCTTTTAGTTCACCCAATCATCCATGTAGTGTTATTTTCGTATTGGGATTAGTCCTCAAACACAGGTAAACATTATTTATAAAAAGAAAAGTGATCAAAATTGAATAATTTACATAGGTACTAATCATTACAGATTTCGGGACGATGTAGATAGTTAGGTAGATACACTAAATTATTTAAATCAAACAATTTATTTTATATAACAATTTTTTTTTTAATTTTAAAGTTATTAATATGATAATGTACTCTCAACGAGCAATAATCTAATCCTATTATTACTTTCATGTCTTACAAGTATATATGATTACAGTAAAACCCAAAAGTTAGAAATTTAAATTGAATTTGACTAATATAATATAGGCAATATATTATAGGTACCTACAGTAGTGGGTTCAAGTGAAAATAAAAATAAATAATAAATGTTCAAGGTTGATATTTTTAGGTTCAATGTTGTTCTGTTGGTTTGTCTGTCTGTACTTAATAAAACTAATAATTTTTACGGATGTGGATGTCCCTTAATTTTTAAATTCTGATTAAACTACCACGGTGGTGGCACTGATATAATATTATGAGTGTTATTTTAACATAAAAAAAATTATTTCGTTATATTCAATCGTAACACGCACTTACAAATTTCCGATTTTGTTGATTGTTTTTAATTTTGACATTTTAATACTTCTGAATTTAAAACAGTTTATATTTATTTGATTACAAGTGTTGCAAAGTTATTGTTGCACTGTTTACTGTTTTAAGATTTGTCTAATACATTCGTAAAATACTTTTTTATCCACAAATTGTATAAAAGTAGGCAACCAAACATACACTTCAATTTTTCACGATTTTTTTAATTTTTTTGGTTTTTAATTTCCTATTATACGCCTTGACCACTTAATTTTTTTTTCCGTATTGCGTATAACAAATGGACTGCATTATTTTCCACTTAACGCATTATTTGTGTTTAATTCTTTTCGTCCACATTTTCGTCTACAGAGTGGTATTACCTAATTATAAAATAGGTATTTTATTATATCAAATTTTATATTATTTTATCTTTTTTACCTAGGCATATCTAAATAGTATATATATATATAAGACAAAAAATATATGCGTCTCACTAGGTCCTTTATGCATTCCTAAACCGTTCATCCGATTGCGATGAAATGTGGTACAGAGATGGATTAGACTTTAGGAAAGAAGATAACTATAAAATGTTGTCTCGAAAAAAGGTAAATAAGAGGTCCAACCGGGGGATGTTCTCATACAGGGATTTTGAAATAATAATTATTATTTTTGTTTAAAAATGGTTCCTATAATTGGTTTTAATAATAATAATAATTATTATTATTATTTATGCGATAGGCCTGTGTATTTTAGTACAGAATGTATCGAGTTCGAACCACGGTGGACCAATTTTTTTGCACTTTTTGTTACTTTAAAGTTGTAAACTATACATCTAAGTATGCACCACGTGGGGTCCGCGATCTAGATTGCTTACATGATAGGAAACGGCTCTCATAATCACAACAACTTAGCAAAAACAACGAATTGCCTTGTCCAGCTAATATAATATTATACGGTATATAGTTCAATTTTAGGTTAGTAAGATGATATCGTAATAATACGATATACTTATACTGAATAGATATTGTTTAAATTTTAATTGGTGCCAGTGAGTAGAAAATCCATTCTCTAATGAATACACTTCAGGGGCGTAGCGTGCATGTAAGCACTGTAAGCACTGCTTACACTTTAAATGAAAGAAAAAATAAATTTGATCAATCACGACTAATAGGTACATAATAAATGATTTTTAAAATTTTAATTTTATTTATAAAATATTTAAGTTATAGCTGGTAGTGGTTTTTGTTATTGTTTATTTGTGTCGTACGCTGTCTACTGATTACCAACTATTTAGAAAATCATCGATTGTAGGTCTATTTTTAATCCATTCTGTATTATGTTAACTGCATAATCATAATACGATATA
Organism: Macrosiphum euphorbiae; assembly: GCA_949089665.1. Lineage (NCBI taxonomy): Eukaryota > Metazoa > Arthropoda > Insecta > Hemiptera > Aphididae > Macrosiphum > Macrosiphum euphorbiae. The sequence continues at coordinate 13,707,762 of CARXXK010000004.1, read as the reverse complement.
CAGTGTAACACATTCTGAAATTGCTTACGGGCAGCTGTTGTTTTCGAATAGTCTATATTCTATAATGCCATAGTGGGGGTCACGTATTTAACTAGCGTTTGTAAGCACATTTGATTTTGCTTACGCGAGAAACAATGAGCGACCCGTACGTAGCCCGACGCGTTGTAGACTGTAGTCGTTTTTACGTACACTGTCACTGTCATTCGCCTAATAGACTTTTGAAGTATTTCTTTATTTTCTCTTTATTACATTTTTTTATACATAATTTATAATTAGGTATTTAGGTATAGTACCTATATTCTAATCACTTTTGAAAAAAAAAAGGCCACTGCTTACATCTTTTTAATACCCACGCCACGCCACTGATACACTTTGAGTATCAGATAGTTGAGCATAAAATCATGTTATATTATTATAATATATAGTTTGGTAAATTGAACAATATATGAGTATGATATCAATTTTTTTTTTTTTTTGATATCAATTTTAAATGTTTTTTCTACGTGTACAATGTATAGACCGTACGTATTACATTTGTATACCTATTGTATTATCGTCCACGTCGAATTAATTATACTAATGCGTAAGGCTGTGGGTGGAACTCCGAAAGAGACGAGAGGAGAATAATATACAAATAAATTAAAATGTAGTGTTTATTCTTCGCGGTTCTTGGGAATTTGCATTTAAGCGTCTGGAATATTACTTATTAGGATGTCTATATAATAATATTGCGCTCTTTTCTGTGCACGCGTTTGTATAGTAATAATATTTTAAATTAGCAAATTATTGTCAGCGGCAGCTGTGACAAGATATAAACATAGCCCTGCGACGTCTGATTACATTCTTATTTACGAAAAGTGCGGTGTTAAATAAATAATTCGTTTCGACTGTCGTTTAAAACAAATACGCAGCTACTCGTTTTTAACGAACCGTATAAGAACGTGTTTTAAATATTATCTTGGCAAAAATTAAAAAAAAAAAAAAAACCATGACGTTTGCATAAAAACTAACTCATTGTCACCACGACATTTTTCATCCAATTATTATCATCGCAGACAAATTTAATTTTGAAGTTTGTATCGTGTGATAGTAGACGTGGCTGTGATTTTCGTCCGATTGATTAAAACTTGTCCAACCGTGACCAGAACGGTCTTATTATAATATAACCACTTTTTGTTTTTTTTTTTTTTTTTTTTTCCTTGTACAATGACTTTATTTCGAAAAACATTATTATAATATTTTAATTGATAAGTACTAAGTAGGTAAATACAATAACGGGACCGGATGTTTCTATTTAACGAGTTCGTCACCAGTGGCCTACCCAGGGGTAGGGTTCTATAGGGACCCCTGAAATTACTTTTTTCTACAAAAAAAAATCATATTTACCACCATTTCAATACACACAGTCACACAGATGACACATCAACGGTAATTTTTAATAAATATCAGATAAATTATTGAATATGACAAAGACATAAGATAGGACATAATAAGACATTATAGCATAGATTCAGTTTTTTTTTTTGGGGGTGATTTAGAACATTGCTAAACGTCTGCCATAATCGATGGTGTATATCATCGATTATTACCACATTCATTCCGGGCTGAAGAGGCCTTATAGATGAGTAGATGACCAAGATTAAACACCGTAAACGTAGACTAAATTTGATACTAACTATAATATTATGTTATATTAAAACTGTTTAGAAAAAAAAAAAAACGTAAACTATTTACTCAGGTAAAACCCTAACCGAACTAAAATCCTGGGTACGCTGTAGGTACTGTTCGTCACCGATCAAATTGAATAACAGCTATAACAACAGCAGTACACCCTAAACACGCGTGTAGCCACGTTTTTCTTAAAAATTAATTACTCGTTAGGTAATCGAAAAACACATTTTTACGTGGTTTGAATTCGTTAGGGTGCGAGCGGATTGACTTTTACACGACTTCGTGTCCACAAAACAACACCGACAGCAGAACAACAGCAATATCAGCTGGTGGTTCGTAACTTCTGCAGCAGTGGACTACAAAATATTATACAATAGGTATATAACAATACCTAGGTACATTTCTATACGATATATGTGCATATTACATACGATTTCGGATAGTCGTTGGTCGTTGTTTACGTAAATTGTACATTGTGTGAACGAGCGTTGAACTAATTTCGATAATAATTATATTTTCAGACACGGCTATAGGGGCGGCCGTCGAAACGGAAATGAAAATGTCCGCATAATACTGATGTGTAGATACACGACCGGTGGTCTGCAGTGCGATGTTTATTTTCGAACGAGACATTTTGCATTTTCACGGGACGCAACACCCCCCCCCCCCCATATGGACGCCTATTTTATAATACGACGTGAAGCGACGCAGGGCGGAAATCAAATATCGGACTGGCAGCCCAATTCAATTTCCTGACAGATATGATAATAACGCGTAAGCACGTATATATATAACATTCGAACCTTATTTGTATTATTATTTATTTTTTACTTTTTGCACCGCGTACGCCGCACACTGTATACTGCTGCTCACCGCCTTCACTTCCGGTCACCGGCGTCTATATCCGTTATTATTATTGTACTGCACGTTGGACGTGTCGAAAATCCGCACGCGGAAGTAGAGCAAAATGACGAGTTTAATAATATTATGTTTATTTAAAGCAATAGTCGCGTTTCGTGTCAAGTCAGGTTTTCGGTCGAGTCACCGTAAAAACCTTATTGTTTTCATTTGATTATGTTTGACGGGAAGCAGTATACGTACAGACTATGCAAATGTATTTATTTTTGTATCATAGGCCATAATAGGTTCATCAATGTATGGTTTTTTTTTTACTTCGCCCGTTGTCATGGTCCCAAAAAAAAATGTAATTATTACTGTCATCACCCTATGTGGCTATGTCCCTCGTGTGAATTAACATTTGAGCTTTCAACCTACAAATATATATTCTACGCGACGTCGCTAATGAATCCAAAAGGCTGATAGTGCGCATTTCATCTTCAATATAAGCTACATAAAATTATAACAATTTTTTGAACTCTAAACGCAATTTCGCGTATTTAGAAATCCGCTTGAGTTTTATATTATTATAAGTTTATACAGTCAATACATATTATTAATTATTACCTAATTCTCTACCTCTCAGGAAAGTCGCATACACTGTTTGGGGACCGTAGTGCGAGTAGCATATGTAGTGCTTACAGACTGTAATTTAAAAACTAAATTTTATATTGTAAGTTTGTAATTTTCACGCGGCAGTGAACGCGTAATAGTCACACTTTTGGAACAAAACCATTTGAAACAAAGTCCAAATCAGCACCCGCCAGTGGCGTGGTAAAGATAATTTTTTCAGACCTGGGCCTCAACATAGATTATTGGTGGGTGGTGAGGTGTACTGATGTAAGGCCTTGAGAATCGTAATAGAGAATTAAATATTTAAATGTTAACAAATAACTAACCACCGGAAAGATTGGAGACTGCAAATTGTACAATTTGTACTTATAAAAGTAGCCCTAGTGGTGGTAGTAAAAATAAAAATGTATTTGGCATTGGCATTTGGACCTATGATGTCATAACCGTCGTTACCGGCCGTTATATTGAACCTACTATAATTTAGACTATATTTTCGACCACGTAAATTGGCATGGGGGAGGGGGGGTAGCTATCGTTACCATTATTATACCGCGGTCGGGGACGAGACCGGGCGCGGGAGAGGAAGAAAAGTAAACAGCCGATCAGATAAACACGAGCTCGCGCACCTATATAGCTATATAATGTATAATGAGTCGCAGAAAAATCATTTGTACGCGCTGCACACACAGTGAAAGTCGTCGTTTTGCGATATCATAAATCGTGGTTGTTAAAAGTTTAATTAGGTAAAACGCGGTCGTCGTGTCGTACTCACACACATACACTACGTAATATAATATATTATAATATATATTTATAAAGGGGTATGGGGGGAGGGTGGGTGGCGGAGAAAACCTTTTGTTTGGCGGCGGCGGCGATCGGCGATAGTGTTGATTTATGTGCTCACGACGACGTGTCCTAGGGTTGTCGTATATAATACGCGTGTATATCTCTAATCGCTTTCAAATGTCGTCGTCGTCGGAGTGCTGTACGAAATATATTGCACCAGTATAATAATCCTGTGCAAAGCGCATCTTCGCCACTTTTTTTATTCCCTCTCGGTTTTCGACGACGCCCGTTGTTTTCATTGTTGCTGTTGTTTTAGTATATTATTGTCATAATTCTTCGTTTTGTTTTGCTGCGGCGAGTGCTGTTTAGCTACTGTTGTATAAGCACGCAACAACGTGCCGTCTTATGCCGATAGAGTATATTTGTATAGGATATATTTGTTTTTTTGCAAAATGTATCATTTTTATTCCGGAATTTTCAGCCGTTTTTCTTAATTATTAATTATATTTTATTTTATACATATCTTTTCTATACATTTTTAATGTTTCAAGTAATTAGTTTAGTTGATTTATGTTCTCACGACGACGTGTCCTAGGGTTGTCGTATATAATACGCGTGTATATCTCTAATCGCTTTCAAATGTCGTCGTCGTCGGAGTGCTGTACGAAATATATTGCAGCAGTATAATAATCCTGTGCAAAGCGCATCTTCGAAACTTTTTTTTATTCCCTCTCGGTTTTCGACGACGCCCGTTGTTTTCATTGTTGCTGTTGTTTTAGTATATTATTGTAATAATTCTTCGTTTTGTTTTGTCGACGTGCTGCGGCGAGTGCTGTTTAGCTACTGTTGTATACGCACGCAACAACGTGCCGTCTTATGCCGATAGAGTTTATTTGTATCAAGTTGACTGCCGTGAGTACCCTATTTGGTACTCACATGGTTTGTCTCCTGAGCCACAGTATTTTTATAGAGTCATCCTCATACGCTATGAGTACCAATCCTGGTACTCACCCGTCATTTGACACGTGATAACCGTTTGACCTTGATAACTAATAGTTTTTTTTCGTGATTTCGTCACTGAGTACCATTATTGGTACTCAATAATCCAGAAAACCTAAAACCCTACGAGCCAAACCGAGTGAGTACCATATTTGGTACTCATGGCGTATGAGGATAACTCTATAAAAATACCGTGGCAGTCAACTTGATAGGATATATTTGTTTTTTACAAAATGTATCATTTTTATTCCGGAATTTTCAGCCGTTTTTCTTAATTTTTAATTATATTTAATTTTTATACATATCTTTTCTATACATTTTTAATGTTTCAAGTAATAATTAGTTTAGTTGATTTATGTTCTCACGACGACGTGTCCTAGGGTTGTCGTATATAATACGCGTGTATATCTCTAATCGCTTTCAAATGTCGTCGTCGTCGGAGTGCTGTACGAAATATATTGCACCAGTATAATAATCCTGTGCAAAGCGCATCTTCGCCACTTTTTTTATTCCCTCTCGGTTTTCGACGACGCCCGTTGTTTTCATTGTTGCTGTTGTTTTAGTATATTATTGTCATAATTCTTCGTTTTGTTTTGCTGCGGCTCGTACTGTTTAGCTACTGTTGTATAAGCACGCAACAACGGGCCGTCTTATACCGATGGAGTATATTTGTTTTTTTGCAAAATGTATCATTTTTATTCCGGAATTTTCAGCCGTTTTTCTTCATTATTAATTATATTTTATTTTATAGATATTTGTTGATTTATGTTCTCATGACGACGTGTCCTAGGGTTGTCGTGTATATCTCTAATCGCTTTCAAATGTCGTCGTCGTCGGAGTGCTGTACGAAATATATTGCACCAGTATAATAATCCTGTGCAAAGCGCATCTTCGCCACTTTTTTTATTCCCTCTCGGTTTTCGACGACGCCCGTTGTTTTCATTGTTGCTGTTGTTTTAGTATATTATTGTAATAATTCTTCGTTTTGTTTTGCTGCGGCGAGTGCTGTTTAGCTACTGTTGTATACGCACGCAACAACGTGCCGTCTTATGCCGATAGAGTTTATTTGTATCAAGTTGACTGCCGTGAGTACCCTATTTGGTACTCACATGGTTTGTCTCCTGAGCCACAGTATTTTTATAGAGTCATCCTCATACGCTATGAGTACCAATCCTGGTACTCACCCGTCATTTGACACGTGATAACCGTTTGACCTTGATAACTAATAGTTTTTTTTCGTGATTTCGTCACTGAGTACCATTATTGGTACTCAATAATCCAGAAAACCTAAAACCCTACGAGCCAAACCGAGTGAGTACCATATTTGGTACTCATGGCGCATGAGGATAACTCTATAAAAATACCGTGGCAGTCAACTTGATAGGATATATTTGTTTTTTACAAAATGTATCATTTTTATTCCGGAATTTTCAGCCGTTTTTCTTAATTATTAATTATATTTTATTTTATACATATTTTTTCTATACTTTTTTATTGTTTCAAGTAGGCACCTAGTTTAGTTGATTTATGTGCTCACGACGACGTGTCCTAGGGTTGTCGTATATAATACGCGTGTATATCTCTAATCGCTTTTAAATGTCGTCGTCGTCGGAGTGCTGTACGAAATATATTGCACCAGTATAATAATCCTGTGCAAAGCGCATCTTCGCCACTTTTTTTATTCCCTCTCGGTTTTCGACGACGCCCGTTGTTTTCATTGTTGCTGTTGTTTTAGTATATTATTGTCATAATTCTTCGTTTTGTTTTGCTGCGGCTCGTACTGTTGTCTGTTTAGCTACTGTTGTATACGCACGCAACAACGTGACGTTTTATGCCGATAGAGTTTTAATAATTGTATAGGATATATTTGGTGTCTATTTGGATAATTTAATATACCGAACAAATTAATGAGAAAAAAATCCCTGTGTGTTAGGAATTAATCGCGGACAATCCCCCCCCCCCCATTAATAGCTTACTATTTAATAATATTATATTATATTTCATCAATTTATTAAATTATAGATGTATATTTTTGATCAACTGAACTACTATTGAATCAAATTCACAAAAAATTAAATATCCAAACTGGTACAATTAAAAAAAAAAAATGTATATAAATACAAAGGCCAAAAAATTTGTGTTTGAATTAACAAAAAAGTCAGTTATTTTTTTTTTTACAAAATGTATTATTTTTATTTCGGATTTTTTAGCCATTTTTATTAATTATTAGTTATATTTTATTTTATACATATTAATTTTTTTTTGTTTTAAGTAGTTCAGTTGATCAAACATATACATTTATAATATTTATGAAAACAAAAATTATTAAGTTCAATAATATTAGTAAATAATAATAATAATAAACTTGGGAGGAAAATGTCGTTTGAATTTGATTTTGATACAACATTTTCAGAAAAATTATCCGCTAAATAATTTACAGTAGAATAAATAAGTGGGTTCTCATTTATTTTGAAAAAAATAAGTTTGTATCGCCACGGGACACCCCTTAAGTAGATAGTACAAAAAAATTTGAAAATTTGAAAATAACACGGTCTTTATGACGTATAAACGACGTATTTATGACGTAGGTACCTATATATTTAAAAATTCCAAAAACCAGGTTTTGAACAATTTTGCATTATCGAAGAGAAAAAGGGGACGAGCGTCCTCGGCGGCGATTCATAATCCGTACATGAGCTTGTAATATGATCGAAACGAAAATTTTTCGGACGGTCTATCTGGACACGCGGACGGTCAGTGGAACCCTTCGGGGGGTCGATAAAATCGAAAAATGTCGAAAACTGCAGCGGACGGCTGCTAATACGTATAATATATAAGAGCACACAAATCACGAGGACCGCGGTCCACGACAGAACGATTTGCATAAATATATATATATATATATAATATTATAATACGATGTACGCCCGCAACGACGATAGGGATTCGTCATATTGACGGGGCCACATGTGCGGCGACGGGTCCACTTAACCGAAGAAACCTCTCGACGGGTTCGCGTACAACATACATACACATTATATGTATACTGCAGCGAAGTAAAACGTCACGTGTGGAAAACCGCGGTGGAACAAGAGCATAATATTATATAGACATCGCGTTTTGGGGATGAGCTGCCGGTAGGGGTTGAAGACGTCTTATTATTTTGTGAATCCTGGAAGCAGGATGTTCCCACGCGGAAGGAGACTCTAAATACACACACACGCCTCGCATATATTATAATATACTTTTAACGTGTATTTTAATAATAATATTGTGTGTTGTCCATATTGTTATGCAAGTCGGGTTTATAGCCGGCGAGGAATACGAGTTTGCGATATTATATCGTCGTCGTCGTCGTGGGATGATTATGTTTCCGCTAAACACTCGCTGCTTGTGCGAGCACATTTATTTTATTGAGTTAATAAGGATACCGAGGAAACCAGACCGCAATTATTACAGAGTATTAGTCTTAAGGGGATTCGATCCGCGATTTTCTGTTTTTGTCTAACACACGCGCCACATAGTATTTTAGATGTGTTTTTTGCCAAACATACCAATTGATCTAATGAAGCGATAAGAATTCTGAAAACAGATTTGAATTTTCCGTCAAGTCTAGTTGAAATCGACTTTCCCACATTTTTGATATTAACCTCCAAATTTTTTAAAATGTCATATTCAAAAAGAGTATTTAAAAATTCTGTTATTTCAATTTTTGGAGAAAATCAAAAAATCAAAAATGTGGAGAAGTCGATTTCAAGTAGACTTGACGACAAATTCAAATCTGTTTTCAGAAATCTTATCGCTTCAATAGATCAATTGGAATGTTTGGCAAAAAACACGTCTAAAATACTATGTCACTCGTGTGTTGGACAAAAACAGAAAATCATCGGTATCGAATCCCCTTAAAGTTATAGGAATGCGCATTAAGCTTAACATAATTATTAGTGGGAGAATGTGAAATATATAAATGAACACTTATTTACTTTTTTTTTTCGATTTTGCAGTCTATACCTGAGAAAAAAATTGTATATATTTTTGGAGTCCTGTCCGTCGAGTGCTATTGTTGATGGGTTTCCGAGAATTCGTCTGGAGCCGTTGAACTCTGGGCATTTTTTAGTGGGATGTGTTTGATCGTCAGTTCTTTGTCGCAGCAGAGTTCACAGGTCGGGAAGTCTTCTTTAGTTATGAGGTGCAGGTGTGTTAGACGGGATGAGTGTCCAATCCGAGTCCTTGTGACAACTACTTCTCCGTGCCTGGATGAGGATGAGGGGGTTTTCCATGAGGGAGTCGATCGATGTTTTGTTTTCATCAAGTTTGTTAGTAATTGGAGTCTCCTCCCGCACGTGTTTTTCCAGTGACCTTTAGATGGATTTTTAATTTTTACGAGTGCGTCTTAATGTTATTTTGTTTGTTCTTATACCGAGCTGGGTGATGCTATTGCTTCGTTGGCTGCTTTATCAGCTAGTTCGTTGCCTATTATGCCAGTGTGCTAGGGAACCCATAAAAATTCGATTTTTTTCCTTGAGTGTGATAACTTTTCTTGAAAAACGTGTATTATGTATAAATAAAAATACGTCGGAGAGACGTATAATAATGTTTTATTTTATTTTTTAAATAATATTGTGTGTGTGTGCAAAATGCGATCGTATACGATATATCCACCGACCGCCGTCTGAACTTCCGGTCGAGACGACTTTTCGTGTTCACCCTGCAGCCACCGCCGCCGCCGCCGATAATAATAATAAGAAATTACTACTTTCTTTTTTTCTACCGCGTCCTGCTGCTCTCCCGTTTCGCACGCTTAAACGAATAAATAATGACTTCGGCCGGGTTATTTTCCGTTTTTATATTATAATGCCTTATTTTTTAATTTCCTTAAACCGTTTTTGATGGCCTTTGGTAAATGGGGCGTTAAAAAAAATATATACATATACAAAACAAAAACATGTCGCGTCCTCCCGCCGATTCTGCGGCGCTAATTGTTTATTATTATTATTTTATTCTCCCCCCCCTCGCACATTTCATCGCGATTATTTCATTATAATATGCGAAGTTTTGAACCAATACGTGACGGCCCGAGATATACCTAAACTAACGATATTCACATAACATATAATATTGAATAATATATTTACCGACCGTTATGTTAGGTGAGCGTTTTGTAGAGTCTTTAACATGTTTTTCGAAAGTAAAAATAGTAGTTAATAGGTAATCGTTGATAAGTCCCGCATTGATAATACAGCCCTCGTGATATCTTATGAACCTCTAGTAAGTACCTAAATAAATTTACTTATTACCAAACTACTTTATTTTGAAAATAGCTAGAAATGCGTGTAAATAATCTTTGAGTTGATTTTACAATACATCGACGTTAGTCCAGCAACAAACATACAAGTAATGTAACATTTACTAAATTAATGTGTTTAATGTTATGTTTATCGATGTTATTTTAACTATAATAATAATATATTGGATAATATGACATTCAACTATTCAACATATTATATTCAGAGTCAATATAGCTCCCATACTAATTAATTCTGAATTGAGTACAATGTATTAGTCTAGTGTTAAACCACGTGTATTTCATTTTACACACACCGTATTGTTATTTTAACACTCCAAAGCGTATAATTTTGCAATTAAACTGATTGACAAATTCAGTAAGATGTCAAGTCAACTGCAGACTTCTAACTGTGTAGAGGGTTTGGCACAGTGGCAAACTTTGGCATGTTTTTCGAAAATGAGAGCCATTTCGGCCATCGGTGTAGGACTACATCGTCAACGAGATCGTAATGCCTTAACATAATATAGACAATATAACGGCTTTATAAGCACAATACGCAATACTATGATAATACATCATTATGTATACACAACAATGTCACAGTATATTATTAAAACGTACAAGCGTTGTGTATCACGTCTTGTTATTTTTTAAACAAATTTGACGTGTACATACTTATCGTTTAGCCGAAGAATGACTCTATTACGAGCGCGTGCACAACAATCATATATTAATATATTATGTAGGTATAACGAATGTGTTATAGTCGGTAGGTACGAACATATTGTTCAGGTGGGTACTAGGTATGCATATATAATATTAGTTTCTATAATATAAATACAATATATATTATTATATGAATTTTGCCGACGTTTTCTGCAGCTCGGGGTCAGTGCAATATATTGTCTGCACGCTGTTTGGATTATAATAATAATATAACATATCGTACACCTCGTTTATACGTATTGCAGTCTAACCTTATCATCGGAATATATTATTATTATAACATGTACACAACGATCCCCTTGTATTCTATAATGGCCGTCAACAACTGTCAAGTGTGTGTATTATATACCTAGGTATAATATATTATTATATAGTGTAGTAGTGTACGTATTATATTATTATGTGATAGGTACGCTGCACGAGGTGCAACGGGAGTACCCATATTATTATAATAGATAAACGAGTATACTTATACTTACATATTATTCGTAATATATAATCTTGTCTAAGCTATTTGAATATATTTTTTACGTAAGCTATACTCGTCCAAAATTAGATTATTAAATACAACGAAGTACTCCAAAAAAATTACGCTATGGTACAAGGAATCAAAAATGCACGAAGTCGTTAAAAAATAAAAATAATGGTAAAAAATATAGCTTTTTAGAAAAATATTGTTTTTTAATGACTTAAATATTTTCAAAAATATTAAATTTTGAAATAATGAGTGGTATAACTTCGCCAGCTGGTATATACGATAATATTGTTTATACATTTACAATCCAACGTTTGATCAACTCGTAATCGTCGATACCTGGCATTTTTCTTCCTGGTCCTTTGAATTTACAATTACTGTATTATCCTTGGATAACGCTCGAACTTTTTGGCCGATCCCTATGATGACTTTGAGTAAACCAAGTGCCCGAGTCCGACTGTAATATATAGTTTTCTTGAGTTTTGTGTACTTTATACATATACTAAAATGTAGAATCACACGTTAAGGCGGCTCTTAGTGGCTATTATTTAAGGGGAACAATTTAGGCAATTTCTAATCTTGTCGTCGCCGTCCGTAATCTATGTGTTAGTCGTAAATGATTATTAGTGTGAAATTCGAAAGAAATTCGAAATCGATAACAATAGATTTTATATCGCCCGGCTGCGGGCACACGGTTCAATAGCACACGTACGCGCATGCACAAGTCAACGTAATCACTCTCGGAAAATATTTTTGTACACTCACAACAGTGAAAAATGCTAATAAGCTGGCGAAAAATACACATACTTCTAGTAGTCCAATTTCAATTTTGAAAAATTATTTGAATTCGTCAGCCTCTTTTCTACGATTTGTAGGAAACCGATTTTGGATATTTTAGATAATTTACGTATATTACGGTTCCAAATGACTGCTTGATTTCTCAAATTTAACTTGCACTTTTAAGTGCTAACTAGACAAAAAGATGAAAAAGTTTTTCCTACAGATCACAGAAAAGATGCTAACGAATCCAACTAAGTATTAAAAATCGAAATTGGACTACCAGAAGTATGTGTATTTTTCGCCAGCTTATTGGTCTAAATGCATGAAAAATCCAATCGTTTAGAGCCGCCTTAAAATATGTAATACGATATAATATATAATATAATACGAGTTGGCACGAATTGGGAGTGTATCGTTACTTTTGAAAATCAATTTTGCACCTACCTACGTCTTATAGTACATGACCGCAGTATAGCCTTGTATAATATTATGCATACTCGAAGTCGTCCCGTGGCCGTTTTCATTTTTTTTCGACACAATTATACTTATTTTCTGTCACAAATCGAGATATAATGTTAGTAGGGGAAACCTGGGTAAGTAACGAGGACTAGAGGTAAGATCGTTCTATCTCGGAAACTATTGAGATTTTGGAAAAAAAACTTTTATACAAAAAAATTAGCAAGTATGAGGTCATACTATAATAATATTATTTGATATCAACAAATAATTCATGTGATACGGTGCACAGGTGTTTTGGATTTAACGGTGCCTAATATGCGATGTAATATTTTGCGAACATCAAAATAATGAATAATAATAATTATTAGTAATAAAATTAAACATCAAAATAATGAATAATAATAATTAGTTTTTTATGCTTAATTACCTACTCTTGTATAATTTCCAATGGCTACAGTCTTGTTAGATTTCGATTAATTCGACTTTGGTAGAGTTTATCCTTATTTTCAGAATAATAGACGCAATAATAATTTAACACAAATTAAAATATTTCTATTTGGGATAAGACGGGAAAAATTACAATGGGGCAAGATGAACTATGCTATTATTATTTTTTTTTTTTTAAAGTTTTAAATTCGACTTTATGTTCATCCCGTTGTATGAACGTACCTAACTGTGCAAAATCTCTAGCTGGACTATCTAAAAACACTGTTTTTGAATATTGCCACACTATAATAACAATATAATATTATAAGTCCCTTCGATATGGATGGTCTTTTCACTCAAACCCCCTGTCTGAATTGATGCAAAAAGTTGTAATTAGTCAACCACCTGTTTGTTACATTACCCATAATTATTTTGTCTTTTCTATACTAATTCTAGTTTAGTTCTAGCATAAAAAAAAAATAAAAATTATTATATTAATATAACGATGGTGCGATATTATAATAAAGGATCGTACGATGATTATTATTATTACTAATGGGTATAGGCACGTCCTATATCGGTCGTGTACTTATAAAGTGCCTGTACGGCAGCGTGTTGTTAACACACCGCGAGCAAATAATAATAACTGGTTCTCGGACGTCTCGAGTGTTGCTAAAACCAGGTAGTTGGTAACCGCCAATACGCTTACTCATATCGTCGTAATAATATAATATAGTACGTAATATAACACGAGAACAGGCCATTATAATAATATCATACATATACCAGCTACAACTGCAGTTTGTACTTATTTTAACAAACTGCATAATATCATACGCATTATAATACTAATAATATATATGGTACCGTAGACGGCGGGCATTGTATCGTACCTATATATAGGTACACCCGCGTAACTTGACCTACATATTATATATTTTTTTAAATACCCAATATTATGCTGCAACGACGGCTGCTATACAGATATACAAAGGATAATGATATTGAACAATATTCACGATTCGCTATTTGTACCTACGGGCGCGGTACAAATTGTGTTTTTTCTCGTTTTCGTTTTAAATGTGTTCTCCCATAGTCCCATGCATACTATAACTATACTATTTAATATTATTATAGCAACTATATATTATAACAACATTAACGATGACAATAATACTTATATATATATATATATATATATATATATAGCATACTAGCTGATCCCTTGCACTTCGTTACCCGTTAAATGTACCATCTCTGTATGACTCAAACTTTGTTCGATTCGTTATTTAATATTCAGTGCATGGTGTTCAACATTTATCTTAACTCTTCTGTTGCCTGGGATAAAAATTCTGATTCGCAGCAGTATATTATCAGGTAGGCAATCTACTTGCTGTAGATCGCGGACCCAGTGATGTTTGTACGTAACTTTATGATTTAACTCTAAAGTATCAAAGTTAAGCTAAGTATGTCACTGAACTCCTCCTAAACGGTTGCACTAATTGTGAATGTCGAGTCTGTTGACCAATATTTCTTCCTCGTCCACGAATAAGTGGCATCGTGATTGTTTTATGTATGTACCATGTACGTAACTTATATGTGAGTATAATAAGCTCAATATTTACGTAATTGGGGTACATAGCACAGCGTACAAACAAATTAAATGCATTGAATGAATACACTTATTTCAAGGCAACCAATAATAGTCTATAATAGTTTTAAAACCCATGACAACCATTTATAAACAACACCGTAAATCTCTAAGTCCCAGTTTGATCACACCATGATTTGTAGCCTATGTGTTATTCTGACGTGTAAGCTATATTGTTGTAAAGTTTCATTAAAATCCATTCAGTAGTTTTTACGTGAAAGACTAAAAAGTAACAAAATCACAGACTTTCGAATTTATATTATTAATAGGATTATTATACGATATCGTGTAAGACCGGGCAAGTATAGGTACCTTAATGATAATAATTGTTTTTACAACAGTGTACGCGTCCCACGCCGACCACATGATGCACAGTTATTATATAATATTATTATTACGTGCTATACCCCACGTACAAAGAAATATTATTGATTTTTCTTCGATCCGTATAGGTTACATTATATGTCGTATGCGATTTTTCGATGAGTGACATTTGTGGCGATTTGCAGCCAAGCGTGCACTTACAAAGTTGGACAATCGTGGTTGGTCCGAAACCGTGAATTAACGTGGAAAAACATCATGTCGGAAACACATCATGACGTTACGATTGGAACTGTCTTTTTATCGAATTATAATATTATTACTTTGAACTTTGCATTAAAAATATGAGGGCGTAATAATTGTATATGGAAAATATAATAATGTGTTGTTTACTCGACTTGTTCTATGGAATCTTTTAGTGTCAGGATTTGTAATGATGGCCAGCTGAAGGTATCGTTTGACAAGCACTTGCAGTCTAATCCTGTGATTTGGCTGACTGAGAGTATAGTAGATTGCGCAGTGCCTCCAGTTTTGACCAACTGCAGCAGGATTTCGATATGTCGACAGTTCATGCAGACCCTGAGTGAGTGATGATAGTTCAGATGTAAGTTTTAAAAATAAATAGTTTAGAATTGATTGATCAATCTTGAATTAATGTGGAAAAACATCATGTAGGAAACACTTCATGACGTTACGATTGGAACTGCAGTCTTTTTATCGAATCATAATATTATTACTTTACACTTTGCAGTAAAAATATTATGACGTAATAATTGTATATGGAAAATAAAATACTGTGTTGTTTACTCGAGACTTGTTCTATGGAATCTTTTAGTGTCAGGATTTGTAATGATGGCCAGCTGATGGTATCGTTTGACAAGCACTTGAAGTCTAATCCTGTGATTTGGCTGAGAGTATAGTAGATTGCGCAATGCCTCCAGTTTTGACCAACTGCAGCAGGATTTCGATATGTTGATATGCAGGTTCTGCGTGAGTGATTGTAGCTGGTCTGATGTAAGTTTTAAAAACGAATAGTTTAGAATTGATCGATATAAAGGGCTTTGTTCGTTAATTAGTGGGAAAAGTGAGAACTTCACACATTTAGCTTTAGAGACGACATTCTTGACTCGGGAGGAAAAAATTAGGTTTTTGTCCATAATAGTGGCTCTTAGGTATTTGACTTTGTTTTCCCATTTGATGTTTGTACCGAAATATAAACCTTTCATTTCTATTTAATGAAAATCAAAACGGTGTTCCTATTTGTTTTTGGGTATAAAACAACGTCGATCTGAAATATTAATGTAGATATTATATATTGTATTAATATTAGTAGTATGATATAGTTTTCAATCCATAAAACTCCCCAAATCTGGAGAGCTATATTTTATTGAAAAATAACGTACACTCCATTCTTAATTTAAACATTTATTATTAATAGGAATTTATTTGACGGTAACACTATAATGTCAAAATTAAATGTTCATGGTTATGGAAAAATACGTATTTCTATTAAGCGCGAAGGGAATATTTTTTCAAACGTCACAAAAATTGATTTAAAATACATAAAATAATATATTATAATAACATTCACGCAATGTACAATTAATATTATAAACATATTTTAATATTTAGACGTTTAGCATAAAATATAGTCGTCGAGATAGGTGACTTCTTCAAACCGTGGCACCGTACAGAACGAAAAAATAAATAAAATACTTACACGACATAACTCATGTCTCGCATTTAACGTGCGCACATGTATGACATCGTCTATTATTTATATATATATACATATATAAATGTATATATATATGTGTGTAATGTACAGCTGCAGTGTAAAAAGTTTGTTTCAAAATAATTTCAAACGGTTAAAAACATAAAAAAAATAAACACGATTGCGTGGTACCTACCAATATATATATAAGTTTTTTATAGTTTGCAGAGCGAAACACAAATCGAGTCTGGGCGCCGGACATTTATATTATTATTACCGCAGTTACGTCCACCGGTGGTTTATTATAATATACATAATATATTAAATTGTTGTTATTATTATTATTATTATTATATGTACGAACCGTTTACAGTTACTACACACGCATAATATAATGTATATTATAAACATGTAATGTGCGCAGTATACCTCTCGAGATATCGCATACCTATAAACGTATAGTGTACCTACATTTATATTATTATTGTATATTATTTATTGTAATGTGTAGTGAACATATTATTATAATAAAGTAGGTAGGTACTGTGTAATGTTTTTTTTTGTTCTATACCTTAGGAACGGGCGAGTACTACAGAATATTGCACGGAATTTACACGGATACGGAGCTTAGTATATAATGTAATATATAATATTATTGTATTTCATTTTTATTATAAAAGAGAAAGAGAGAATATCAAAATAATATAAACACTGCACAACGCATTACAATAATAATATGTGCACGCGCGCATATAATATACAATAATAATATAATAACGCACCTAAACCTATATGTACACAAAGTGAAACTAATTTATAACAATGTCTTTAGTATAATATATTATAATAATAATATGATTTCGAAATGAGACGATAAAATAAAAAATACTGTTTACCTTAGCAATACGTAGGTGGGTACTTTTTACGTAAATACAATATCACTAAATCATTATTAATTATGCTGTTATAACTTATGCATGGGTATAGGTACCTAATATTATGTATAAAAATATATTGTAGTTGTGATCTACAGTATGATCGTCGCGGCAGCTGCAGTCAAATTCTGAGGATTTTTTTCCAACCCAGTCGAATTCGTTTCGATTGCACTTGGGTCCGAGACCAATATCATCAATTTCTAAATGGACGGTTCGAATTTTCCGGTTATTCGTTACTCCGTCGGCAGCAATATCGTATGGGCTAAGTTTTTTTTTTTTAAATTTCAAACATAAAATAAATATATTAGGCTATAAAGAATTTTTTTATAATGTTCTGCTGAAAAATTCTTTTCAGAAACATAGTTAATATAAAGGTGTTATACTGTTATCACTTTTATTACTATAATTATATTACCAACATGCATAAGTACACGGATAAAGGTTTTAAAATTATCACTCAAAACCATTCAATCCATTAATGTTGCTTAATAAAAAATTCTTATAACAATTTTCGAGAGTTCGTGACTCTATACATAGTTTCTGTAGTATAATTGTATAGGATAATATTTTATAATACCATTATAGCCGTATTACCCGGAGGGGATGAGTTAAGCCAAGATGGGCAATCCACTTTCGGTGGATAGTATATAATAATACCATAATAATAGTAACTTTTTTTCTTACTTGAACAAATTGCAAGAAATAAACAAATATACGCTGATGATTTTGATATTATTAATAACTGGTAAGCCACCTGAAAATAACAGATTCAATAAATTCTATAAGTCTCAGTAATAGCCTTTGTCTAGGTATACAATGGCTTCTATTTTATAATCAATTACGACCCGTTCAAGATCCCAAATTATATGTGTTCAAAATTTGGTAAAATTGGTCAAAAACTGTGGATTTAATATGACACAATCCTGAATATACACTCAATACAGAAGACTATAATGACTATTTTATCATCTGAAACCAACGTAAACAATAAACTATAATATTATGCATGCTGCAAACAAAAAATAATCGATTTTCGTAAGCCGAAACAAGATTCGTATGTGAACTACCCTATAGCGAAGGCGACGTATAAGGGTTGAAAAAAAGAAGCTAAAAACCCTCACCAAGTCTCAAGATATCTATTTAAATAACTTACTTTATTACCTCAATCAGTCAAGTCGTTCAGAAGTTATAGAATCACAACAAATGCACAGAAGAATAATTATGTACTTATTATAAATATAATATTATGACAATATTATGTCGTCGATAACGATGTCGGCGTATACAATAATAATTAACAATATAATAAGAAGGAAACGATTGAAGTTGAAAGTCATAGATAACAGTTATAAAACTATAAAAATTTATAAATCTTATAAATAGTGTAATTTATAATTGTGTAATTTGCCTTTGTCCAATAAAAAATTAGATATTATTGGATATTGGATATTATTATAAATATATATACATAATATAGTTTATGAAAATTGTATTTTATAGATAGAGAAAAAATAGTAGAAAATTATAATATGTAATAAAAGTCTATGGAGTTGATTATTTTTTAATTACCGATTTGTAGTATTTAAGTGCAATTTCGATGACGTAGGTAATCGGTTTTAGTTTGTAATAGCATGTTCTAAAAATACAGATTTTTCGCTATATTTGTGTAGATTCTTAGTACCTACCTAGTTTATTCATCGTCACATCAAAATTTCACCCGAGTAAGGTGCAGTGATAGTGGTATTCGATCAGTTGAAACCGTTTTAGAGGTAATATAGCGATAAAAATTTTACGGTTTTTTAAGAAAAAGGGCTTAATTCATTTTTGGACATTTTCAGTTTATGCATTAATTCTGTGTGAAATTTCAAGCCGCGTTTAATGGTTCCACTGCAGATGCCATGTGGGATTTGATTTAGGAGATAAAATAGAATGCGTATGGTAACAAGTCATTATACAGAATTTTTTTTCGTATCAGAAAAGGCCTAAGTCATTTATTATAACTTATTTTGATGACAAAGGGCATAAGTCTTATAAAATTACATGCAATAGGTCGTAAGACAATGTAATTTGAAGAAAATAAATATAAATACTAAAATATATTTAATAGTAAAATAACAAAACACATATATATACACCTATGTATTAAACATGATTATGAATAAAAAATGTAAAAAACATTAAAAATGTACAAAGTTCTAATGTTTTTCGTGTCTCCTGAAAAGTATCAATTTTTGACTTGAGCCCTTTCTCTTAAAAGCGGTCCAAATAATAATTTTGTGCGAGATAAAAGCTCCTCCGGTCCGATATAGTCGGGAGGCGATTAGAGCGAAAAACCGTGCCACGCACATGTGTGCAGTTCGCCCCAGCTACGACCCCGTGCTCATAAATAACTCAACCGCCATCGCCTTGGCAGAACTACCCTCTCTCGTAATATAATAATAATATAATAATTTAATCCGGTGACGGGGCACATAAATTATATACGATCGCGACGTGTATAACAAATAGGTACCTAAATATATGTACATACATAGTCCTTGTCCGCTGCCGCACGAGAGGTTTTACCTCGCGGTCGTGGGCGCGACAAATTCAATAACACGCGCTGCACTTGTTCCGGTCAATATCATAATACATATTTTTTTACGGTATTTTTTCGTCGAGTTTTTCTCCCTTGCCCCCGCGTCGATCGTCGACGTTCAAAAAAAAAAAAAAAATACTCTGCACAGAACCACGAAAAAACCCTGCGGTGAGGAAGCTTTTCGCATTACTTATCCCCAGCACTTTACCATCGTCGATAAACGACGATGTGTTCGATGTCTTTCCTCGGCCATCGGCTCCTGTTTATAGCCTCGTAGAAATAATAGTCGTATCCGTCACCGTTATCATACGGACTTGGACCGTTTGAAGTGATCTGCAGTGTCGGATGTAAAGTGATAAAAATGTTTCTACAGTTCAGTGGCGTATAATATAGGGGGGAGGCCGCCTAGACCATAGTGCAATTGCAGGTTCAATTAAAGCATTGCATGTATATATATCTACACTGTTTACAGTTTTTCACCATGATTAAGTCAGCCGGTTGATTAAAATCGTTTTTGAGGAATCGACAATAGGAAATGTTAGATTGTCAAGACTTGCTTCGATGACTCGTTTGATGACTTATAATTGACTTTGATGTTAAACCCATATAGTAAGATAACATTAAAATATATAAATGACACTGTCAATATTTTTTAAAAAAAGAACAAACAGTTAATTTTACATAATGATTAAATTGCGCAATTTTTATTTGTACCGTATATGATGTCGTAATTATAACCACCCAGCTCCTTAAAAAATTTATAGTTATGACTTGCGGCTATGTTATTTGTTATCACTAGTCGGCTAAGCTTGACTAGTGATAACTGATAAATTGGCCCATACTGAAAATAATTTGTATATATACACCACTGCTACAGTCATATAATAAAAAATAATAGATACTTTAGATTATATTATATTATAATATAATACTATTATAGTGTTATGAATTTATGTTTAATAGGTCATCATCATATTATACCATTTTCCAATAACACATAGACTTCTATAATTGTATGAGTAATTTTGAGTAAATTGCTTACTGTATGTATAATGTTATTACCACTTATTAATTAGAAATTATAGGGTTCTAGGACCTTAAAAACTGTATCTATAAGTTAATCGCATTGATTGTATGAATAACAACACGATATAAAATAAGTAACAACCACAATATTATACCTATACAAAGTGTAGCAGAAAGAATTGAAAAAAAAAGTTGCTACTTAAACGTGTCACAAAAATTTCTAAAATTATATGATTAGTAAATAATTTAAGAAATATACTCATGTCAGCAAATTCCTAAAAAAAAATATTTTGAAAAAAGTTATTACGTTCCAAATTCATCTAGTCAAAAAAATATTGATATTTAAAAAAATTATAAAAAAAAACTACTCGACTTAAATAAATGTTTTTACTACCAAAATTGTTCGTATAATCAGATTCATAAATTGGCTATTTTGAAAATATCCAAAAAAATTAAAATCAAATTTTTATATTTTTATTTTGAGTGTTAAAAATAAAAATAATAATTGTTGTATAATACATGACGTGTATAGTGCTATAGTGACTATATAAGTTATACATAAAAAAAATATTAATATTGATTAGAACAAAAGTTATTCCAAAAGTCAGTTCTATCTGTTACACCCTGTATATATACCGCCATGAATATATTTAAAATAAATAAATAAAAATCATATTTTCTTATAATACAGACAGTTACAATTTCAATCGACTACGATAAAGTTTTGATTATTTTAACGTAAAACGAATAAACTGCAACGTGTTATGGTAGGTATTATTTTGTACACCATTAACAGCTCAAAATTGTAAGTGTATTGTGTAGGTACCTACGACTGACTATCATAGTTATAAATATATAAGAGGGACAGATGTACGCACTAAGGTTTGTAGCAGAACAAAAAAAATTTCGTAGATACTCACTGTGACACTTTGAATTATTATCGTAGTCATGCATCGGACACGCAATGGCTCACTATTTTTGAGTGTTTTCATCGTCAAACGCATATAATATAATGTACAAAAACTATGTAGCATTATATATTACACAACTGAGAGAGTGAGAGACGGATGTAAACTATATTCAGTAGAGTCCTCGCGGGACGATATTGTATATTATGTATTGAACGACGTCGAGAGGGATAATGCATTAAAAACTTCAAACCGTCCCTAAGTTTATATTATCTATAGTGAATTCTGCGCAGTACGAGCCTAAAATTAATAATTACAATTTATAATAATATATAGTATAACACACTTATACTCCAGCAATACTTATATAGTATATAGGTTAGGATACGCTCAATGCGCTGTATTTCATTTCAGTTTTTTGTCATCACTCGAAATTTAAAATACCATAATATAATAATCGTATAAGATATTTAAATTTGATATATTTATATTTAATTGAACATTTTAAATTTCAATTTTAAATGTACAAGTTTTCCTACGGGGTTGTGTCATTATATCCGTAGGAAGTCAAATTTTTTGTTTGGTTAAAGAGTTCATTCTGCACACTAATATTTTAAAAGTTACCGATTTCATTTTGATTATTGACGCACACAGATCGACGTCGGCCGATAAATTCAATATTTTTAATAGTGTTGTGACTTATTGCACGCATTGTACTTACTATACTTACGGTGTACCACAGACATAGTTTTGTATGCAAAATATCGCATCATTAAAAACAAGGGATTATATTAATATGTTTCATCAAAGAGTTTTAAAATTTATCAAACGATTAAGGATGTAGGACCCAAGGGTGTGTTTTTAACGAGTTAATAAGTTAATGATCAATCAATTTTAACTTATTTACTTAACTTATAAGTTTGAGTTTTTTAATTACTTAATTTATTTCCCTCTACTGAAATGAAAACTTATTTAACTCGATAAAGTTTATCTTGAATTTTCATGACCTGCAGAGAAATATTTTTGTTTATCACTGCTGTGTACCTACGGCTATAAGTTTCTACAAATATTATGAAAAAAGAAGTTTTTTATTTGATAAAGATAAAAACCGATTTATCATAGTAAGGGAAATAATATATAGCTACCTATTTAAAAACTATTAATTCAAACTATGTACTTAAAAATTCTTAAAATTAATGAAATTCGTAATAAGATTACCTTTATTCGTGGATTGTGATCAGTGGGCGTTTTATTTAATATTTTAATCATTCAGGTAGTTAGATATATAATTATTCATTTATTCGATTTTCCTATACCCCTGCACTGTTACGGTATTTTATCTACATACTACCTATTGATATTTATTTTGTAAATTAATACGTATAATGAGCACTTATTATAAGTGTTAAATAATACATAAAGTAATGTTTTTATTAAAATCGTTAATCCCTCAAGTATATTAAATTAATGAAGGCACCTAGTATATTCATTTTGAAAATTTCAAAAGGCAAATATAGGTATATAGGTATATAGGTATAACAATATGCCATCCGCACTGATTAGTCATTAATTTTTAAACTAAATTATAATTATTGAAGTGGTAAGTATTATTTACTTCAATATACTTGATGAAAAATTAATTAATTACGAAAAATAACTCAAGTTATCAATTCAAGTTATTAGTTAAGTTAATCAATGAAATTTATCAACTACAAAGAGACAAATTAATAGTTTACTTATAATCAAATAATAGAATATCATTAACTTGCTCGGCTGCATATATATACCTATATGTAATGTGCTATAATGAAGAACAAGTATATTTTATGTTATTCGTTTTGTTAATATAGGAATTATATAGTTTTGAAGTAAAAAGAAATCAAAAATATATAATATTTAGGATCGTTTAATTAACTAAAATCAGTCGTTTTCAGATCTGAATAAAATGTATTACAGACGAAAACATTATACCTTAAATTATACCTATATACACATTACACACACAGTTCTCAACCCGAGTGCATATTTTCTAATAGGTACCTATTGCAATCAAAATTCTTACGATAATTCCACCGTCACAATAGCACAATGAATATAAAACACGATAAATACGCATTTAAGAGTATTGTGTAGGTACTTACCCTTCGCGTTATCACTATAATCGTTTGCATAAGGGTACACTGAAATACATATCTATATATAAATATATGTAATATGTATTGTGTGTATGTGGTTGCAAATGACGGAGTATGTATGTATATGTACTGTCTTCTGAACGCGACAACTTGGAATTTATTAGCCAAAAACACGTGTGGCACATGTCACGCACGTGACATCTGTTTTTTTCTCTTCCGCGGCGGTTGGGGAAATATGTATAAAGTTCAAAAGTTCACTCGGCTGCAGCTACTTTCGGGGATGCTCGCGTTTCGTCATGTCACCCACTCCTACCCCTCCGCCAGCACCACTACTCATCTCGGAGTCGTCTGCCTATATATACTATAACCCTCCCGACCCGCGACGTTTTCGCAGACGGTTCGTTTACCGTACGGCTATTTCCGGGCTGGCGTCCCCCTGCTGCAGCAGTATTATAGGTATAGCTAATATATTATGCTGCCGTTACACAGGCAGAGCCGAGTTTTTATAACATATTTTCGGTCTCGGCATTTTATTTCCCCCGTCGTCTCCCGTGCACCCCTACCACCACCACAGATAGCGGTTCTCACGCGAGAGGGGAGAGACGACGGAGACCTCGAGTACAGGAGCAGCAGCAGTCTGTGCAGCATTTCGGTTTCCCGCTGCAGCGGTATCCGGGGCACGGGGTTAGCCGGCGAGACGGATGAGCAGCAGCCGCCACTGATTCCGCGTGTGTAATTAACCAAGTGAGTTTAGATTTCGCGCTAGTATATACCTATACTATTATAATATACGCACATTGTGTTACATCTACGACGCGCAACACGTGGTCGCGGCGATAGGGTTCCCACAGTGAAGAGGCGCGGAAGTAATGACCCGCGGAACTCCACGAGCGGATATAGGAAGTGACTGTTGTACGCGACGGTACTTAAAACACTTACATCGGTTGCAATGATGGTTTCATACGAGACGCGTATGACGGTGTGTATGAGCATTCGCCATCGGCGTGAGAAAACGGTGAAATGGAAAATCTTCATAATTTATGACAATATCATCGTAGATTAGAATATAACAACGCTATTGCAACGCCAATCATTTATCGCTGTTTATATTAATTTCGATTTGACCGTCACTACATATAGTGGCGTGAGGTGCAGGAAGGAAACTCGATAGTTATTTCCCACCTCCTCCTCCTCCTCCTCCGGTTAAGATGCGACACTAGTCAAATCCGAATTAAAATAATGAGCGATAATGATGAATGATTGCATTGCCGTCGGCTGTCTATACAGTGTTATTTTAATCTATGATAATATTATGAATTTCGAATTACAATATTATTATATGCGTATGGGTCATAGACCTAATGAGAAGGTATAAGGACCTCATTAGGACTATCGTCATGCATGTTATGGGTACGTGTGAGTCGCCAAGACGGAACTACTGCCGCCAAACGATTGTACTGGTAGATAACAAAATTATATGGTGATTTCATCTGCAGCTAGTAAGTTGAAGACAAACATGTAATGTCATAATATATATGTGAAAAAAATAATTGTTTTTTTTTTTTTTGATTCAGCGAGTCTATAATGGATGCGGTTTGCTATGATGTAACGCAAATCTGACAGTAGGAAAATATAATAGCCGTATAAGAAATATAGAAACTAGAAATAATTAGATAAAATCGCAAATGCATAATATATGCATAAATTGCGTAATTTATATATATAATATAAATTATATTCTCTAAATCATTCATATACTACACAAACGAGAAGTGACCAAGTATGGAACTTTTGGTGACAATGAGGTGGTTTTATTGAAGTACTACAATCTATAAACATTGTCTTAAACTCCCTTCATTAGAAACTCCAATAATCGCAGCTATAACATAATATGCATTCATATTATAATATGAGAATTGATATGCACAGTATAAAAATAATTCATTTTGCCTTAACATCATAGTATGTAAATATTACAATTTACAACAATATAAAAACCAATTATTCTTCAAATCATGGGGGGGGGGCATTCGCCTCCAATGCCCCCCTCAAAAAGCCACTGTCTTAGCTACGATATTATAAAGTATCAAAATAATATTAATTTCTCATTGATCTAAAAATTACATCCTACTTACCACTTCCTTAACCACTATTGTGTATCAGTTATCGACACCCGATTGGGCCGATTGGGAAAACTCCTGGGTAAAAACTTTAGGTTAACCTGTGTTTAAGAAATATATCCAAATATCATCATAGATGTATTTTTTTTATATATATAATTCAATCGGAAAAACTTCCGAATAGTAGCACACGCGTGACGCGTCATCATAGCTATAATGGCTAATAGTTAATGCACTTCCATTCTAGATTTCCAATACCATTTTGTTGTTTTAAATATTACATCAAATTTACCAGCATAGTCATCAAGTAAGTCGATAACATATTATCTGTGTTTTCTTCTCAGCTTTCCAATCAATTTTATAGATATAGTTTTTAATTTTATGAACATTAAAAAATAATTGTGGGTACACGTGGTTAAGATGTTGTTAAATTATTCATCAATTTATGGTTGGGATAAAATATTACAGGTTTGAATCTAAGTACCCGTGTCTTGGAATATTACACAATCGTCGTGGAGATCATGTGGAAATAATTACAGGTATATTAAATAATATTATATTATTACTAGCAGTGCACTTCGTTTCCCATTAAATGTACCAACTCTATATATGACTAAAACTTTGTTCAATTCGTTATTTAATATTCGGTTCATGGTGTTCGAAATTTATCTTAACTCTTCAGTTGTCTGGGATAAAAATTCTGATTCACAGCAGTTTATGATCTGGTAGGCAATCTTATATTTTTATTATTACGTATTTATTATTAGTAACTATACCTACGTATAGTATTATAATCTATTATACCCGTGCAAATAACATAAAATCAGATTACTGTAATTCGGCCATGTTTTAACTTAGAAAAGAAATTCAACCACTAAAATTCATTAAAAATACAAAGAAAATAATTTGTGGTCAAAGATAGGTCGTGCCATTAAAAAAAAAAAATATTGTGCGAATGCCCAAAATTAACTGTCACAAAAATAGTCTAATTATTTGAAAATGTGTAAAATAATGTTTATTGGTTAGCCAAAAAATCAGAATTGAAATAATATATGAACTATGAAGCCTGCACATACCTAGTATTATTGAGTGTTTCCACTTATCGTGATCACACTGTATACATACTATAGTATATCATAGTATATAATATATTATACCCTCTTGTATAATAGTGTTGTAGTCTGAAGAAAGACAATATTTTATATGATAAAAAATAGTCGAAAAATCGGTGCACCGTGCAACAATAACTATACGCATGTCGGCTTAGATGTTTGATTATTATTATTATATTGCACTCGTGTGTATATATATGCGCCAGCCGCCGATAAATTCGAACGCGACATGAATGTAATATAATAATATTATTTTCTACGATCCTATACTGCTGCTGCTGCTGCAGCCGGGGGAAAGAAAACGGAAATAGAAATAAAAACCAAAAAAAAAAGAAAAGCCCCCGATTCTACCCGTTCTCGTATTGCGGTCGCGTACCGTTCCGTTTGCCCGACCGCACGCAGAGACTCCGCCGACCCGATGATATATGTTTAATATTATTGCATTATGAGAGCGTGCGGTATTTCGTCGTCGTTATTGAGTGACGAAAACTGCGTAAATCGTTGAGTATAATATTTTTTGTAAAATACCGACGACGACGACGACGACGAATACCCCCGAGAAATGGATCTGCCGGAAAATTTTTAAGCGAGGTTTTAAGTGATTTTTAAATCTTGTGTATTCGAATTTCGAGAGAAACCAGGGGTCGGCAATAGGAAGGTCCGTGGAAGGGAAATAACTGGACCTCCACGAATATTTTTTTTATGCTGTTTTTTATATATATTTTATCTATTAGTTACTGAGCTGAGCGAGGAAGATAGTGGTTGGTTTTACAATGGTGTTAATTTTTTTTAATTTTATTTTTTTTTATACCCTGTATACAAAATATTTCCCAGAAGGAGTGCTTCGATTTCAACATATAGTACCTTATCTTTTAGCACATTGGATCAAGATGATGGTACTTTAAAGAGGTCATTTTTCGATTTTATCAATAAGTATTTAATGCCACGGGAAAAACCACCAACAAATTACGGAAAACCTCTAAAAAATGGGATTTTCATTTCCAACGCTTTGTTTATCACCATAGAAACGAATAAAAAATAATAATACCTATTATAATATAAATTCAACTTACAGGATATAATAAATAATAACAATATCCAGACTGACAAACCGTCTCCTTCAGAAACGTTTTTCTTATACAATGATATTATATCGTTGAATTCAAGTTTAATACAATCCTTTGTACATTGACCCACTTGTAACTTACTGTATAGCAGAGCGACATCCACTTACCCATGTTTTTTTTTTATTAATCAAGTACATAGTAAGTACATTATACATTTTGGTTATAACTTTCATTGGTTGAATGAGTATAAATTGTATAAAATGAATAATTTATAAATGTGAGTATTACGCTTTAAAATTAAAATATCAAAAAAACAAAAAAATACAAAATATGTTGTTACCTTTGAGTTTGATGTTATACGTAAATTCCAACTCTTATTTTTATGTTGTGGCGGTGTCGCGAGATCATACTTTTTTCCTCACTCGCAAATGCTTTCTTATACGGGGTGCCCAACGTGCCTAAAGAAGTTTTCACTTCTAAAATATCGTTCAAGATTAACTGATCTCCTGCAACCTTGAAAACACTCTGAGCATTAGTTGTTCTCCAAGAGTATCAAATTTAAAAAACTGGTCAATATTTATATATTAAATTGAACCGTATTTTTAACATAAAATACCACATTAGGTATATTAACTAGGTTTATCTATTACTTTTTTCTGGCCCTTGAATTTTTTTTTCTTCAAATTATCTGTACCGCCATAGCATTTAATTGCCGAACCCTGTTTTAAACTGTTATATAAGTGCCTATATATATACATTCGAATAAATATTGACGTCAATATACTCATCAATCGTCAATGTTGACGTTATTGATTATAACTTAATTAATCACAACGGTGTAAATGGTTTGAAGATAATATAATATTGTAAGACAATGTTTCGTATATTATATTTCTCGCTCCGTTAAAAAATATTTGTGAGCTAAAAATATATCAAAGAACGGAACCCTTCGTCACAGCCATCAAAAAAAAAATTTGGAGGGAAGTAATATCGATTTCTGTCTCTCGGGGGATTGGACAAAACTTATACTGAGCAAATATAATAATATGCTCCATTATATAAAATGATATTATATAGTATAGATACACATCGGCCACCGCCCTCTGACGTGACATTTCGATAATATCGCCGCACTTTGCGATCGAGCTGTCTACAATACGACATTGCGAGTATAATATTATAATGTATAATATTGACCTTTCACCGACAGTGAAAACAGAGAAAAAGGCCGTTAAAGGTGATCGGGTATAAAGACTGCACGACATCACTTAAAAAAAAATATATTATTATTATAATAATACAGGCTCAACTGTCGTAAATAATATTTAAAAAAATATTGGATATTTTCCACTTTAAGGAAAATTGGTGAATCATATATAATTATTTTATTATTTTATTTTTATGTTTATATGATTTCACTTTGTTTACCGTGTTCGTGGTTACAATAGAATTGAAAAATCTTACGAAAAATTCGTCGGAAATAAAAAGTTGTATCCAGCCTGAAAACACAAAAAGTATATAATAATATGTTAATAATATAATAAACGGGTTTTCTACAAAATCCTAATTTAATTTTGTATTTTGCTCGTGTCGTATATCATAATATGCACTATATGCAGTATACTGTATAATATTACGATATTATTCTCTAATATAACAAGCGCTGAAGCGCATATATTATAGGAAATAATGGCAGTTTAGATAACAACTATATCAGCTATCAGTCCAGTGTTCGGATCAGATATGTATTTTTTTATCTAGATAAAGATAAAGATAATGCAACTCAAATGTATCTAGATGGATATAAAAGGTAACTTACCACATATTTATCTAGATAAAGATAAATACATTTTTATCTAGAAAAAAAAAATACAATTGTTTTTTAAATGGTTTTAAATTTAGGTATATTTTGGTTGGGCACTAGAGACATAATAATAATAGTAATGATATAAATAAAAGTAATTACATTATTTATAATCCATAAACATTGTTTGAGAATCTGTATAAATATTTAAAAATGTGTTTGTAAAATTTCCCGATTTTTATCAATAAAAAATGTATTTAGATGAATTTATTTAGATAAGTAAAAAAATTATCCAAGATGAACGTTCAGATATCTTGTAACTATTTATCTAGACAAGATAAAAGATGAACAAATAATTATCTAGATAAGTCCGAACACTGGCTATCACGTATGTTTTAGCGTGAAAAATTCTAAAAAAAATGTAAAGCTCACGCTTGCAGCGGTCAGTCGGACTCTGAAATATTAAGATATATTATTATTATATTTGAGAACTCGACGGGGGTGCTCGAGTTATTATATAGTTTATTATTATTATTATACTTTAAAGGTACCTTAAATAAACGCACTTTGAGGTCGTATTCTCATTAATTCGGGTTTTTCGCAGAGGAGGAAAAACAAAATTAAAGACATCTCTCTCTTTTCACATTATAATAATATTATATATTGTATACCGTAGTGACATAGATATATATATTAGGCCCTGCACGTGCAGAAATCCGTGCACGTGATTGGCCCTTCGCTCAGCACGATATCGAAAAGAGCGCTTGGATATATATAATATAATATAGGTACCTAATATAAATAATAATAATATACAAATATAATGTACAAAAGCCGCGCCGCCGCCGCCGCCGTAACCGAAGTCAACAAAGGTTATGGTATAGAAGAAAAGTGTTCGGGCCGAGGCGGGCAGCTCGAGGATAATTAAAAAGAAGTATAAGAGAGCACCGGCAGAGGATAAAGAGCCGACCCGCGGGACGGCTGTGCGAGGATTTCGCTGGCGCAAAAGCCCCAGAGACCGCGAAAAAAGGAAAGGACGATGAGCTGCAGTGGGGGGGGGGGGCGACTCTTTTTGTCCGCGGCCTTTTGATGTATTGACGTTTAGTGTACACACACACACACACACACACACACACACACACACACACCTTTACAATCCACGTGTATATAATATCATCGTGGTATATAGGCACCGGCTATATATAATAATAATATATAGAGATCAACCAGTGTTTGCTCAGCCTTTTCATAAATATATTGTTATTACCGACGTTCCGTTTATCCCTCGTGGTCTTTATTATTATCATTATGAGCGGTGGTGATGATGGATATCGTCGAGATTTTGCGGTTTATTTCTCTTTATTCTTTACGAACGATTTTTTTTTTTTTTCGTTTCCTCTTTATTAGTTTTTTGTTTTTTTGTTTTATTCTCTCCTCCCCCTGCAGTTCGTGTTTTACCTATTGTATTACGCGTCTGCCTGCTGGCCAATAACGTCCGTTTAATTACACGGAAAGCCACTGCACCGCGGGTATACGTTATTTATGTATGTTCGTGGTACGTATTACATTTTTACCAGCATATACAACCGTGAAAAATAACTCCTACACGTTTCAATGGTACTCGACGTCATTCTCTTCCCAATTCGTTTTGCAAAACGTAATAAACATGCGCAATTCTGTAATATTTATTTTCATATATTGCACTCCTAGCAGTTCTTTTTGCCGCACCGCACTTTGTCAAAAGCATTCTCTACGCGATTTAAATTACATATTATTACTTTAAGGTCTTACCTGACATTGGAAAAGTTATAATGTGTACAATGTGCATGTTGCCATGTTTTGGGATGCTTTGGGAAAGTAGTTGACTTTGGTGCATAAATTAAATAGTTGGTAGATTTTAAGAATGATTTTTGGGTCGCAACTCGCAGTGCTTTCAGACTTCACATGGAAAGCAAAATATTGGAAATTTTTGGAACATGAGATTATTGTGTTCTTCGATAGTTACAATGACTAGATCGTCAACCCGATTGGTTGTGTCTGAAGTTTGAAATTGATGGATCATTGAGTCTTAGGATGAAGTAAATGGAGGAAACTTTCTCAAGTTTTAAAAGCTAAGTCTGATGATTGGAGTTACCAATATTGAACCCAGTACATTAGTCCATTCGTTCTTCGTTAGGTAGGAAGTCACGTAATAGGTAGTTTTCCAATAAAGTTCAGTTTTTATGAACGATGTATTCCTGGAACGCTCCCATATAAAGGTCTCATATTTATCTTGCATTTTTCATTCTAGTTTGATAGCTCTTGGGAGATCATTCTTGAGTTTTTTTGAAATTAGAGTTGTGGTATGTTTTTCCAGATTTTAAATGAAAAGGCGGATAGGTTGGCGATTTATTCATCGATTTTTCTTCAAAGGACACGTCTGGAATGAATATAATTATCACCAGTGTGTGATATGAGTGACACCTGGAAGAAACTATTGAGAATCTCTGGGTTGGATTTCAATTTAAATCAGTGAGTGGATTAAGGATAGATAGTTCAGAAGACACTTTAGATCAATTTAATTAACTTAGATTTTATATGAGAGGTACTGTTTTCGTAAATTTGATGTCTAATATATTAGGACGACAAGAAGGATGATCAGAATAATGCATAGAAGTAAAGCCCTGTTGCGTAAAAAATAAAAATCTATTATTACCGCGCTTACACATTTGAAATCTCGGTCACATAAATACAAATCCCTCTTCATGTTATTAAAAACTCACCTGCTCGATTGAGCACGGTCCTAAATTAAATTAATGAACAACAAACAAGTTACTCCGCCCGTCATATATAGGCTTGTCCCTGACATAAGTATATAAATGCCAAACGACCGTTGTACAAAGCAAAAGTAAAAAGTGTTGTACCTTAGTGTGTTGTTACTTGTTTATCGGGTTGAGTAATTCACAAGACACGCATCCGTAGCATAATTGAACGGCGTTATGCAGACAGCAATTAACCAACAAATGTTCCATTTGGAGATCATTCAATTTTTAGAAAAATGGTTTTTTTTAATTTTTTTATTTCCTCATCCGACCTAAAACCAATATATCTTATTAATTGGATGTACCTATATATTTCAATGAAATTCTGATACAATTTAATACTGACTATTATGGTAAAACTTATGTTGATTGGTTGTTTTATGATGATTATTAAATGTGTTGTATGGTTGCACAGTTTGATCGCCATTAGGAAACCATGTGGCATGGTTGTATTGTGTAAAATTATTTTTATTAGATAACTCATTCAGTTCTATCTCTGAACATTGATAGATAGCTCTACTATCAAATTGTGGGTTGATTGCATTTAGTAAAATGCGTAGTATAAAATGTCCAATCTAGTAGTATACACAGCTCAATATTTATGTTTTTGAGGGTTGGTTGCTTTCTGCATAACGCCGTTCATTATTATCCGACAACGCGAGGTGCAAGTAGTCTCGAGCAAATTATAATTATTATTTATAACGTACAATAATAACATTTTGATTATAGTTTACAGGACGAATTGCTTATACCAATAACCAAGTAATACAATATCGCAGCGCGTTTAACATGTACGGTAAAGGCGGATAGGGTCTCCCGGCGATTGACGAACGGACATAATATATTTTACTATAAGCCACCAGCCATATTGGAATAATAACATATATTTTGACTGTCGTCAAGTCTGCGTAAGAGATAAAAACATAATAGGTTTAAGTACACTTATAGCTTACATTTATGTTGGTTTTTTTTTAGGTACCTAAAGAAGTGTACCAGTGAAAAGTGATTATTACGGTTTGCGGTTTAATTGTTTTTTTTTTTTATCCTTGCTGCGTGTTAACGATTAATCTGATTATATATATTTTAACAAACTTTATACTTAGGTTAGCTGACAATATAATATATTATATTATAATCAACCCAAATCGTATTCGTATACGGTATACAAATATATAAATATAATATACATATCAGAGTTATTCAAACTTTATCATCCCGCGGCTCCTTTTATTATATAATATAATAGATATTTCTATAGAATATAATGCCAAATATAATAACAACAGTGATCGGAACGGCGAAGCTAAATTTCAAAATAGGTAACGATAAATGTATTAGAAAAACGGGCGCGATACGATTGCGCGCGGTCCTTATCAGCGGTACCTTTTTAAGCGTACGATTGCGCGCGCTATATTATTTTAACTTTTAAGCAACGTTGCCAAATATATAGGTCCATGGTAAATCCGTAGGATACCATAGTAAATTATAGTAGATTATTTATTACTTATTTTTGAAGATATTAGACAAACTTCCCATCACTAAAGAATGAATTGGTTATATTATCAAAAATATTATCTTTATTGTAAATGTCCATACATGTACGAATATACCTATACTATAATCGTGCATGATGTGACTATATCAATTAACTATCAGTTGTGTTCGGTTCTAATAATAGTTTAAAAAAAAAAATGTGTTAACTATAATATTATATTATTTATTTTTAGGACTACAAACGGGGCTGAAAGTTTCCATAGTACATATAATGCACAGTTTAATAGTGCTCATCCACCAATATTTGTCGTTATAGCTACCCTTATGGAACCTCAGGCAGAAACAGTTACCAAATTATTAACCATTTCCAAAGGTATAATAAAACCAAAATCGAATGAAGAATCAAGGAAAATTGAAAATTTGAAAAATGAACACAAACATTATGTAAACAATAAAACACCAGAAAATGTACTAAAGTATTTGGCCATAGTTGGAAATAGGTATCGGGGGTTTAAAATTTAATATAAATATTGATTTACGAGTATTATATTTTTTCAATTATTAAATTTCTTTATTTTGTATTATTTTTTATTATTTACGTTAATTTTTTAATTTTTTTTTAAATTACATTTTTTTTATATTATTAACTTTTTGTATTTTTATTATTTACGTAATACATTTGGCAACGTCGCACCCAATTTCACGCGCAATCGTACGCCTTTGAGTAATTAA
This sequence comes from Macrosiphum euphorbiae, assembly GCA_949089665.1. Classification (NCBI taxonomy): domain Eukaryota; kingdom Metazoa; phylum Arthropoda; class Insecta; order Hemiptera; family Aphididae; genus Macrosiphum; species Macrosiphum euphorbiae. The sequence continues at coordinate 13,672,285 of CARXXK010000004.1, read as the reverse complement.
AATGTTGTCTTTTGTTATTCGGGCACTGCGCGCAATCGTATACCTAAAAAAGTAAAACGCGCGCAATCGTACTCCGCCGAGAAAAACGAATTCAAAAACATTTTTACATACCTGTTGTATACCTTTTATATTATTACATATCTAAGCCTTACTACATAGCCACCGTCGTGTATTATTTTTTGTAAGACACCATCTGAGTAGAGTTGATATTAACTTGATTTTTCTTTCACTTACTATTATCAAACCATTAAAATAATTAGTTAATATTGTAAATCGAGTTCCTGATATTGAGCTTAATAGGTTACATGTATTATCATTTTTTTTTTGCTCATACAGTTGTTGGCTTTAATCATTTTCCTGACAAATTTGTCACCAGAAAATCATAATACCGCAGCAGTTCCACAAAATACAAAATAATTATTTATTAATTATAAAATAAATGTATAACTACCAATCAATGTTTATTACATTTTTTTTTTATTATTTACAATACACAGTTCATAACACATAATATTTTATATTATATGTTTTGATTTTTCACAGTGGTTAAAATACGGGTTTAGCTTGCACAGTGCACACTGAATTTAATAATATGGTTAGTATATGGTCATAAATGACGAAAATAACAAGCCACTTTATAAAAGCATTAGCATGGATATAAAAGAGTTGTCACCGATAAAAATAATGTAAACTTTTTACCAAAGGCAGTCGTGGTAAAATGACAACGGTACATCGTCAGACGATGCTGTCGACAAATTCGAAATATTCAACAGAGCTTTTACAAAAATCGAAAACGATGCGAATAGCAAGCCACTCTATAAGAGCATTATGGTGGATATAAAGGAATTGTTGCCGATAAAATGTCAACTGTTGGCTAAAGGCAGGCAGAGGACTCATGGCAAAAAGCTAAAACTGGATATTAACTGAGTCACAACATTAAATATCTGTAACCAAAGTTGATAAACGTTATCCTTTAAGGACGTACGATGGGAAGATCTGCTATAACCTGCTGGTAAAAGTACCAAAGAATCTTGTTAGTATTTGAAGGGTATCCTGGATTTAGAAAATACAAACAAATGTCGTAGACGTCGGTTTTTCAACAGCAAACAAAATACTAGAAACGAGGAAAAAACGACTTTGTATTTTCGTGTGAAGATTTTCGATCCCAATCTTTTTTCCTAGTATTCGGATTGTTGTTAAAATACCCGACGTCCGAGAGATATTTTGGCTTTTCCAAATCTGGGTTTTCCATCAAATACTTACAAAACTCTTTAGTAGATTTCATGTGCACCAGGTCCTCCCACACGTCTTTAAATGATAACTTTTCTACTTTGGTGTCTGCAGACATTTCGTCGTCGACACGTTTCTCCGCTGTGGCCCAGTAGATTTCCTGTTTTAGATTTTTGACGTGAGTCCTCTGTCTGCCTTTAGCCAACAGTTGACATTTTATCGGCGAAAATTCCTTTATATCCACCCTAATGCTCTTATAGAGTGGCTTGCTATTCGCATCGTTTTCGATTTTTGTAAAAGTTCTGTTGAATATTTCGAATTTGTCGACAGCATCGTCTGACGATGTACCGTGGTCATTTTTATGACTACATTTTTCGATACTGGTTAACTCGGTCTTGGTATTCATAAAGTCTAAATACGCACTAAGAAGCTTATCGTCTTCTGCAGATTGACTGTCGTCGCTCATCTATTATAATATTTATTAAAAACAAGATATTAATATCGGTTTGCTCGCTTTTAAGTATAAAACCTATCGTTAAACTAAAAAGTAATAATATATAACTCACGAGCTTTTTTTCGTCTGCTATAATGTGTGCGTCTATTACGTGTGGAAGAAAATACAATATTGTTCACCTTATTAATAATATTAAAATAACTAAATACATATTATTACATACCTCTAGGTAGTTATCTAAACAAACTCAATACCGAATAATTTCAGCCAACATCCATGCGTTCGAGTTGTCCAAAAAAACAAAATCGATTCTGTAAAAATAAATATGATCATTAATATTAAGAAACACTCTCAGAAGTGTGCGCTCACTCAGACATTTATGTAATCCGTCAGTTTTTTTTTCCTGTGCAGCTCTTCTGTACCTCTAATATTGTTATTGAGCATGAGAAATTCCGTAAACAGTTAAAAAATTGTGTAGTAACGATCTGCAATAACAGTGTATTTGTGGTATAAGTGATAATATTTATTTATTTATAAACGCCTGAAACTGGCTGAAAGGCTTGAAAGTACAGCGTAGGTGAATAACATTAAAATAGTTTGAAATTATAATATAGTCGACAAAATCTGTTGATGAAGTCCTACAAATTTCTGCATTTGAGTCCATCATTTCCACTCTCGTTATTACTAATGATTAACGACAAATAATAGTGAATAATATCCGAGATTGTTGCGATTTACAGTAAAGTTATTAAAATGTGTATTTCATTCGTACACTTACGCGCGTGCGCACCGTAAAATTTACCATACAACACATAAACATTATAAACGTGTCCACAAAGTACAAATGTCACATTTGATATGATATCATAATATTATTATCATACTCGATCGGCCGTCGCTTAATGTCATAATAATAATATCATATTTTTCAATCCGTTTGAACGTTATTATTTATTTTATGGGTTTTTATAACATTCGTTTTCCCGGCGCAATATATTACAATAATAATAATATATATTTATATCATACACACACACACACACCACGCCGAATCCGCGTTTCATTCCGAACAGTTAAATTTCAAATTTCGATGGTTTTTTTTTTTATTCCTATTTTTTTACCGCAATAGACATATTACACCCAGTAACGGCGGCGGCGGCGGCGGAAGACCATTATAAGTGCATATAAGTTTTTCACCATGATATATATAAACCCCTCGGCGAGGGTACATATAATATTATATATTATCATTATTATTATTATTATTATTGTACACGTACATGCAGTCATAGAGCGCAGTCGTTTGTCGCGGATACCCGGAACAAATGATCCGTTGACCAAATGCGGAGGAGTGGTAGTATTTTATTTTTCAAAAAAAAACGAAATCACTATTATTTTTAAAGTGTATATAAATAACGTTTTACGATCGTTCGTATTATTATATGATATTATTGTTTATATACAGGGTGAAGTTCAACCCCAAATCGCTAAACCGGACGCTCGAGCGGCACTATGGTCGGTGGGTGGTCGGGGTCGGAATATTATCGTGTTATTTGATATATTATTTTATAGTATATCTTACATGTATAATAATATTATTATATTATATACATACGAAGTGGTTTTCTGCGATGCAGTTGGGCGGTGTTTCTTTAAAAATTCGTTATTTTTTTTTATTATTTGTTTTCGGTCGCGTGGTTCGATTATTTAAAGTCACATGACCTGAACGAATCGAAACGATGACCGGCGTTTCTGTTTCTGTTTTTTTTTTTCTGTTATTTATTATTTAGAAATGTAAATATAATTACATCGGATTTCGACATTTTGCGGTTCCGCAACAGCGGTAATCGTTTTAAATATATATCGCGCGAAGGGTGAACCGAATGTAAACCACCATTAGTCACCGCCGCCGCTGCAGCCGATGTTGGAAATAAAATAAAAATTTATAATATCGTTATAACTCTTTTCAAATGTGTCAGTGGCGATATATAATGACGTTATGTCGTTAACGCTATAACCGGCGGGGTGTATGTGCGTATATTATTATATATGGGGAGACAGCAAAGAATCCTAAGTCCCAGTCCTGCGACATTGAGACGCAGCCAACGGTGGTTTGCCTGCACTTGGACTTGTTGCGACCTACAGGCCACAAAAGACATAACGTATATTATACTACAGAGGAGGGCAAGTTAATGAAAATAATTAACTCAAGTTAAGTCGAGTTAAGAGGACACAATATGTTGATGGTTTAAAAGTTAACAGTTAACAAATTATAAATTTAACTCGATGAGTTATGAGTTAGTTTAGAAAAAAATATTAAGTTAACTCAGTTAATATAAATAAATTATATTTTTTTTTTTAATTAGCATGTAAATCACACGAAGAGAGAATGTGTCTTTCTAGTTTCTAATTCATAAATTATAAAAACAATTTTATTGAACTTTTGTCATAATGTACATTGTGCACTGTATACCATTTTAATTTTACTTTACTATTGTTTACTAATTTAAACTATACTCATCTCAAATTAATAATTTAGCAAATATGTTTTTTTTATATCGTATAGCAATTGAATGTCATAATACGTGATACGTGAAGATAGTAATAGTTAGTACTTAGTTTACATTAATAAGATAGTTTACTTGACCTTCATATATATTATAAGTTATATAACATTCAAGCATAGCAATTGTCAATTTGTAATTTAACATTATTAATTTTATTAAAAACATTTGTAATAATATAAAATTTACAACTTAATAAAATATATTAATATACACAAAATTATGTTATCAAGAAAAATAACAGAAATGTTTGTGGTTTTGTATTGGATTATTTTTATTTTATACTGAAATGGGAATATTTACGCATGAACGAAATATTTCAAAATGTTTTTAACTTGATGGATTTTTTTAAAATCAACTGAGAAAAGCTAAGTTATTTAACCTGTAATTAAACTACCAGTTAGTTTCAGAAGTTGATTAGAAAATAAACTAACTAGTTAAGTTAAAAAGTTAAAAAAAATTAACTTTTTAACTAGTTAATGCGCCCACCTTTGGATATATACCTATTTAACAACCAAATTTTACGGTACCATATTGTTCAGTAACTGCGAGTCTCAAAGTCCAAGCTTTTATATATTCGACCATTTTAAAATTTTTCGTACCTAAATCGATAAATTTAAAACGAGTCACAGCATCAGAATTAATATAATACTATTATTGTAATTTTGATTTAAACGAGAAGCTATCGTGCTGTGTATAATAAAGACGTACCTCCTTGCACAAAATATGTGAAAATATATTAACTCCAACAGCCATTATACCGAGTTCTATCCGTCAGGTTTTTGAACGAATTGAATTGTCTCACTAAGACATCATTAACACGAGTGATCCTTTTATAGTTTCCTCTTTTATTTTATAATATTAGGTTAAACAATAGTTTTTTTTTTAGAACATAATAGATATGCGTATGAAATTAATATAACTTGGCCAGGGCCAATCAAACCTTTACTCATGATAGAACATTTTATACCCAATTAGATTAAAATAATAAAGATTCAAATGTTGTTAATCGATTGAATTGATCTTATTTCAGTTTAACATTCACAGTGTGTTTAGAAAAATCATAATGCAGAAGATTAATGTCTTTCCAATTTTATGGTTTTTTTTTAATAATTACGGCAAATGGGTAAAAGGTAGGTACAAAATTATAATTGATATTTTATTTCTAAATATCGCAACCCCTAAAAAAGCAGAGTTTGAGGTGGGGGGGTCATAAAGAAAGTTTACAAACATTCAAATTACGTTATAAATTCTTCATTGTTATGATTGATGTGTCTTTGTAATTAATACAGTTAAAAATCATCAATATTTAAAAAAGCTATACAGCTGGTACTTACATTAATCTTAAGTGATTTTCTGTATTATATAAACAAAACTTTGAACTTCAAAATGGCCAAAATTGTTCTTAAAATTAGGAATAATACTATAATAATATTTATATACGAGTATGATAAATTAAAGGACATTACATTTTTAGTTATATATTTTAATCGTATGTCTGGGGAATTTAATGTTTACTATTATGGTATTTTAAATGATACGCTTGTTATAATAAATGTAACTGTTTATTTTTATTGGTACGTAAATTACTTAAAAAAAAAACAAATATTTGCAATGTTGGGACATTAATATTTATCATTCAGTATAAATCGTCTAAAATACTCCAAAAGGTTTTTTTAATGGATGTTAACACGTTTTTATTATTATTCACAGAAAAACGGAGAAAACGGAGAAAAACCGCAAGGTCGAGAACATTTTTCTTATAAACAAGTTTGCAAATGTACATTATTTTGTGAATATATAATCACATTATTGTTGTTTGTATGAACAATTTTAAGGACGACAGCTTAAATTTACTACAAGTGGTATCAAGGTTACAAGAGTTAAGCTACTATAAAAAAAAAAAAAAATGTCACTGGAATCTTCTCGAATACGGGTAGGTATGTATATTTTTTGAAATTTATGACTGATAGTATCCATCTTGGATAAGTATCAGCTAACATATTACTATATATTGTACACGCATTTATAAAACATATTATACCTATACCTTTATCTATATATTAGTACGTACGAGTACTATATAATATTATTATGGGTAAAATTACATCTCAACAACAAACTATAATTTGATTTGGTCTTTGCACAGTAAGAACGACGAAATTTCGTACTTTTCTCCTCAAATCGAAAGATTGTAATAAAAACCGTTTTCTCGAGTGTAAGATATTAAGTGCCTTTACAGCCAGCGAAAAATAGCCGATTGCCCATACGACTTATTGGGGAGTGAAGATATACAGCTTGGTGTGAGTTCGTGGGACGATTTAAGTATGCCAATGCTGATGGGCAAACGGTATACAGAGTGTTTTTTCTCCGTTATTATATCTCGGTGAATTATTCGTGCGTTAAAAATACTTTTAGATGGAGTGAAGTACTTCACTTGTGTCCTATTACACTTCATTTTTGGAAACAATCATGTTCATGGATGATATCATGATAAGCACGATCAATGTTAAAACTTGTCTAAAAAACAAATTGTATACTAATCATTATAGGTAGGTATCTTATTATAAAGGATAATATCGAACATTTCGTTTTTTTTTTTTTTGCTCATAAACATTTAAGTATTATTGTACGACTATTATATTCGGTTTTAAGAAAGAGAAAATATAAATTTTTTAAATGTATACAATATCTTCATTAAGGAAAATAAAAACTCGTAAATCGCCTTGGTTATAAAATGGATAGAAATCGATTTCTTTTCAAAAACATACAAAGTTATAATAATTAAAGTAAAGTATATTTATTACGATTAACGAGTAAATGGTAGGGTATAGTATAGATACATAGAAAACAAATAAATAATTATGAATAATTAAGACGAAAGTCGTGTCAGCTTGTTTATAATATTGTAGAAACGCCTTGGGATCATTATACATATAATATATTATATTGTAAATGTGTAAGTATAATAAAAGTGCTGGTAAATCACTGGTATCGCAACATTAGGTACCTGTAGTATATAAAACGAAACGTTTCATTTCTAAATTTCTCTCTCTCTCTCTCACTCTCTCTCTCTTTCTCCCCCTCTATCTCTCCTCACATATATTATAATGTATAAATTGTTAAAACTATTTGATTAGTCAATAATTTAAGAAGTATACCCATGTCGGAAAATTCCCAAAAAAATATTTGAAAAAGTTATTAAGTTCCAAATTCATTTAATCGAAAAAATGTATTGATATTTTAAAAAATTCTAAAAAAATAAATTACTTGACTTAGATAAATGTTTTTACTATCAAAATTGTTCTATTATAATCAGATTCACAAATTGTGGGCTATTTTGAATATATAACCAAAAAAATTTAAATCAAATTTTAAATTTTTTATTTTCAGTGTTGAAAATAACAATAATTTTTTGTATGATATACGTGTAGCGCAAATGATTTGAAATTATATGTAAAAAAAAATTTGAATATTGATTAGAACAAAAGTTATTCCAGAAGTCAGTTCTATCTGTTACACCCTGTATATACCTATATATATATATATAAATATAATATATACAATACATGAAACCATAGATATTTGTAGATGTGATACCTACGTATATTAAAGTGTATACAAATACGATTTAAGTCTGACGTGATGAAATACGAATGTCGATCGCATTTAAGAGTTGGTGCTCTAGAGTCCCTCTGTCCATCCATCCGCACTGTACCTTTTGTACCGATTTTTACGCTTTCACACACACACCACGGGTATCAAAATTCATGATATTATCGTATTTCCCAATCGTGTCATTTCCATACAATACATTTATAATGCGTACTAGGTAGCGTTTTCGTGCTTAAGTCGCTATTCTCTTTCGGTTATGTCTATACACTCGGTCCGATGCCCTCACATTCGCCTTCCCCCTTCCGGCGACTTTTGACGCGCTTTTGGGTTCCAACGACGTGTTAAGCTCGTGATAACTGCCAATGCTATACGAGTGGCCTACATGACAACATAATATTATAATATATATTTGCTACACTCTGACGTGGTTTTCGATTTACATTTTATGACACATACAAAAAAAAAATCACCGGACACACCGTGTGCAGGGGGATCGTATCATTAGATTGCCGATTTTTGTAGGCCATGGGATATTTATAGACACTGAAAGTCGACGTTTAAACATTATTCCCTCCATTATAAGTGTGACTTTTATAATTCGACTGTGTTTCCAAAAGTGGTATTCACTCGTAGCTAACGCTAGGGGTCTCCCCCCCCAGACCGGAGGGCTATATAGTTATTACTTATTTACATAAACGAAGAGAAAAACGTATCGAAAACATCCGTATGCAGATGAGACAAGCTAAAATCTTCTTTAAAAATTAAATCCATACGTGATTGTTGTACACAACCTAACCTAACCTTTACGTATACCATTTATTAAAATGTAATTTTTCTAGTAGTTGTGAAAACACGACGATGAGTATGGTTAATATTCCTATTATCTATAAAATATCCCGACCAGACATGGGCGTATTTAATTGAGGAATATATGTGTAGAGTTATGGGGTATGTACCTATCTATGAGGAGATGTAATATTAAGGGAATCCTTGATATTTTTTAAGTGTAGTCATACGTACCAATTACTTAAGACAATACATAATATTGATATTATAATACAATATTAAATTGATTCGTCAACAAATTTATTCGATTTGTGATAATATTTTATAATACAATTGAGCGATTGAAAATATGATAATCAGATGATCAGACGATGAACAATGAAATTGTTTCATGTTTCATTGTTCATATTGTTCCTATATCTTGTGATTATATTACGATTTACGGTTAAATCAATTCCATCGATAACGTAAATATACCTTGCAAATAAATATGAAAAAAACTTGCTCATTCCATAACGTAGGTATCTAAAGGTTAGTCTTTTCTCTTGTTACCATTCCTCCGAGGAGAAAAAATACGTACAGTGAGGTTATTGAAAACTTTGCCCTGAAAAAGAGAGTTAGATTTTAAATTATGAATTTAAAAATAATATACAATTTTATTATGATTTATTATGTTTGATAACATTATTATTGAGGGGCCTCGCTACTGCCGTACATTTTAGCTGACAAGATTAAAATTTAATTGACAAAATTAAAGTTTACATTTTCCGATTTTGACTATGAAAATGAAATTGAACTCACCAGAAAATTTTCTATAGATCCTGGGAAGCACTTTGTAAAAACTAAATTGTATATATTATTGTGCACTGTAATCGAAAACTTGAAAGTATGAACTTTTTCAAATCATAATTAAAATTAAAAACGGAACATTATTTTTCTTTCAATTCGTGACTCGTGATCAGTGACAGTGATCGAAACTATCGTCGGCCAACTTGATGAGTATAAATATATCGATGACGGAGGGTTTACTCGACTAGGTTTTGAACAACACTATATAATATTGCCGTGAGATTTCATTAATTTTCTTTCGTCGGAAAAACCACTGCGCCGGGCCATGCTTTATGCTCGAGCGTCAGAGGTCAAACGCATTTTTATATAGGTACCTACATAAATCTTTTTCCCGTCTCAGGAAAGCGTTTCTGTGGCGGTCAAATACATATTCATCGACTAATCGAATAATCGCGAGAGGGTACAGTTTTTTACGTCTGTATATGTTCTTTTACGACAATTTACACGCACACACACACACATATATAAATGCGGTTGATAGCCGTGTGTGTGTGTGTGTGTGTGTGATATTGTTGTATATATAGAAACGCCTAGCACGCACACGTTAACTCACTGTCCCGGGGAGGCAGAGGGTTTATTGAATAATGTAGGAAATTGGCAACGACACCCCGGGACGTTATTAAATGGATCGGTCGACAGGACAAATAGCCTCCCGGAGGAGGCCTGCGCGTAATGTGTTGGGCGATAAAAAAAATCGCGTCCTCACGTATAAAAAGTGGAAGAAGAAGGAGAGAAAAAAAATGTCCGACACGCACACAGACGAAGTTTGCAGTCGGAAAGCAATTCTGTTAAAAGTGTCGACACCCAACGCGGTGGACTTTTCCCTCGTCGAGTATTCCGCGAGTGCGTGTGTGTGCTTCGGATAAGTTAAGTAGATTGTTGCGGCGGCGACATTGCAGTGGGTAGGCGTGTGTGTGTGCGTGTGTGTGCGAATTTTCACATAAAACACAAAACGCATCGTTCAACGGCCATATATATATACAAACACCCTCGTCGGACCAGCCACCACCGGTTAGAAATTCAAATCGCGTACTGTGTGTACGAATATATATATTATACGAGCGTCGGTCTTTCGCACCACCACCACCGCCGCCGAGCAAAGTGTTTTTCTTTCATACTTTCTTTATTTTTTTTATTTTCCCGACACGTACGACCACACTCGGCGTATATTATTATAATATGTTGCGTCGCAGTGTGCAAAAGTATTTTTCCCCGTTTTCTCCAGCTTTTATGTCTGCATTAAGTCCACGACCGCGACGACGACGCGCAGACACACTATATTATTATTATTCGCATATTATATGTATATATTATGTTTGCCGGTGTGAACTAGTGCGGGGGTAATGCGATATGCATCCGTCCCGTCCTCGTTCACACTGCACACACGCACCCCCTAACCACCCCCCTCTTCCACTCGGGCAGGTCTGTGAGTGTTTTTCACGACCGCCGTAAAAAATATAAAATATAATATACACAACCCAAGTGTAGGTGTATGGAAAAATCAACATATTTGCTTGAACGACGGGGTCGCCTCCACCGCGACGGTGAAAAAAACAATCGTTTGGCCGCGGGGCCGAGACCGCGTGCGAATTCCGCGGACAGAATAATAAAAAGCCGGCGATATGATAATAACATGATATTATTATATTTATTATCCATGTTATATTTGTACATGAACTGTACGCGTACATATTTATAATATAGTATGTAATATACATAAAATATGATATAATATATTGTGAGAGAGTGAGACGTCATTATTGTTATAAACGCGGCGCCAGACACAGAATATTATAATATTATTATGTAAACGGTAACGTGGAACCCGCAGACCCGTTGATCATAATATTTTAATGCAAAGTATAAATTAAATTACAGAACGTATTTTTTTTTTTATATTATTTGTATTAATTGTATACTATACGCGTAATATGCGGACTGTATACAAATATTGTACAGAAGTTTTCTTCATCTAAATGCGTTTATTCAAATTCTGATTTTTGAAATTTCCATATTATATGTCTAAAGACTTTCTAAATATTGGTTATATTTTGTTATACCATTTAAATATTAAGAAATGTCATAAATGTAATATTGTGTAGATTCAAAATTCTTCTTTTTTTATTTTTTTTTTAAGCGAGAACTAATCTATATTCTTCTGTTCAACGATTATTTCGAAAACGTTGATCAACGTATGTAAATCAAAATTTAAACGTCATATTAGTACTATATGAGTTATTAGAATATGATGAGAAAATCCGAGAATCCAACTGAGACCATGCAGACTGGCAGTCTGACTAGCACACTGAAAAGGCGAATCAATTGTAAATTAAAAAATAATAATAAATTATACAATATGTATAATAATAAATAAGAAGGTAAAATAAAAAGAGAAGCACGCTATTTGATGTTTTTCCTCTCCAAGGGAAAACTATGAATCATAAATATTATTTTTTTCGTTAATAAGTAAAATCATGCAAACGAAATTACGAAAACCTCACGAAAAATCGCTCAAAAAAACACAGTAAAGGTTTATCCGACACGAAAACATATAATTGTTTATGTTAAAATTAATGTGTTTGTAATTTTTAATGTTTTTTTTTTTTTATTTTTGGTTTTGTGTGTTTCTGGTATAATAAATCAGAAATCTCCTGGTCCCTTGCAAAGATCGAATGTAATAGCTAATTCCATTGTATTTCTACCTATAATATGTTTTCTGTTATATTCGCACCTCTTATAAACCACGTCGACACCGAACTGCGTAGTTTCACGTATTATTCTATTTCCTTTCACGTGATTTTAACAGCTACATATATATTCCCCGGCGATCGAAGGGTACATTTTTATTTTAAAAAGCTTTGTCGTGTTTTCAATCGAAATATCCTCTTACTTACACATCCGCAAAACACAATATAATATAAACGTTACGTCAAATCGCTGACAGTAAATTTATACAGCGCAAGTGAGTTACTCGCGATTTAATGCCATATAATAATGTACAGCCATCTATATATAATATATTATTATAATATGTTGTTGGTCGACGATTGTTCTTAGATCGATGACACACGACGAGTGTCAAGAAAGAATTCGCTACATGCTACCATCTCACCACATATAATAATATTATATTATATTGTCTGCAGATGTATTATCCAACCGTGAGTATACCGCGGTTCATACATAATACATAGGTATACCTAACATACTGTTGTACTCGTATAGTGCAATATATTATATATTATATTATTTGTCACAAGTATAATATGGACAATACTTTGTGTGCGGAAACGACGGACTAAAAATTTGACATTGCTGTAGGTAGGTATTTTATTACTTCACATTAGTTGTATTATCTATTATATAGTAATGCGCACAAGTCATAATACTGCCGATGAACCTGCCGAATATGGTTTATTATTTCTGGTTTATTATTTCTAATGACATTCCTGTTGTTTTTCTCAATGTTCAATATTTTTAACAAATATCTAGTACCTATAAAAAGTTTAACTGTTTAAGTATTTTAAGTGAATACGAACAGTAGGAATACAATAGATACATACCTCTCTAACTAGACAAACGCAGGGTGCCTATTCACCCAATCACCAACCACTCGTCTAAATAACTACTTGTTTGAAATTTGATTTTCGAAAGAATGTTTTGATTCGGAATATTAAATTAAAAATATATGTTATCATAAGTGAAAGTAGAAAGCTTAAAAAATAGCAATTATTTTAATTTCATACCGCTTACGAAATAATGTAATGTATAAAAAATATTTTCAAAAATGATAATAAATTTGTTTTGATATAATAAAATATGTTATAGATATTAAATACCATTAAGATCAGTTTTTTAAAAAAAAGGATGTTGAACCGTATTCAAATTGGACCTTAACGATTTGAAATCAACCGGTATGTTTTGTTATTTTGTTGTTTAATTCTCAATCATAGAAAGTACATTTTACAAATCGTGGGATTGGAAATCACACACCCGAAAGTTCCAAGACTCACAGCATTTTATTATTCTGAAGTCCATATAGTCTAAGAAAAAAAAAACACTCTCACCTTTTCAAGGATCTTCGCGGTCTGAAGAAACGTCAAACCACCCCCTTTGCGTCTCTAAATATAACATAATATTATGTATAGCATTAATAATAATTACGAACTACCACCGCCGCCATGACCGTCGTAGTGGTGTCGTAATACGACGACGAAAGGAACGCACGTCCCGGCCAAAAAGGGTTATTCCTTGGGTGCGCGGATGTGGGTTATTGCTCGTTTCTAACCCTTTTTTCGGTTCTCCCCCGTGCGGCGCGCCACTTGGGTTATTAATTTTTATAGTTTGCGACGCGCTAATTTAATTTCGCAGCGGCGGCGGAGGCGGAGGCACTGTTTTCCGAGACTCGAGAGGAGAATTTTTCATTTTTTTTTTTTCAAAAATTATTATTAACTTATTATTATTATTATTGTTATTGTGGTTGTACCCGGACGACGATACCGCGGTGGCGGTATAACGCGAGCGTGTATTACACATAAAGTTTACCGCACTGTATAATATAATATAACAATATGAAGAAAAAAGTTAAACCCCTTTCGCACGCGCCCCGAAAACGTGAAAAAGCCGCAAATCCTGAGGTTGTTACGGTGGTGACGATGGTGGACGGAGAGGGGAACACGATATTATACGACGTGATGTGCGGCTCGCAATTAAGAGGTTTATTCATTTCAGACTGTTGTCGGGGTTTTTACGTGTATAATACGATCTTTGGGGACGAGAAGCCGACGGCGAAGATGTGAAGACCTCGGCGATTTATTGCCCACACCGAGAGAGCACGATCGTTATTATTTTTACTGTCGTAACACGCACGCACTCGTCGAAATGCTTTGGAAATCTCGACATGGGCTTTTCTTGCTACTGAAAAACACGTTAAGTCTTAAGTTACACGTGCATACAAACTATTATAATAGGTAGTATTATATAATGAAATTATAGTTATAACGTATTATATGCTATGTCCCTCTACCGTCTTAGTTTTTCACTGCACTACCAGCTATATTATTATCTTTGTTGCTTTTGCTATATTTAGAGGTTCATGTCGTCGATGATACATTACATTCTACACCCTTTCGCCAAATTTTATTATAATATCCATAGGTACGTAATATTTTGGAAATCTCGACTTCTCTCGACACGGGCTTTTTTCTTGCTACCGAAAAAATACTTTAAGTTACACGTACACACAAATTATTATAATATAATAGTAAAATAGTATTATATATTAATATTTTAGTTATAATACGCATTATATTATATCTATTCCTAATTCCTCAACCATTTGCGTTTTTTACTAAAGTACCAGCTATATTATTATCTTTGTTGCTTTTACTATATTAGAGGTTCAAATTGCCGACGAAATGTTATTACTGCATTTTACGGCTATCGAACGATTGAGAACGTTATACCTTTTGGCCGAACGATTGAGAACACTTAAAATTAACAAAAAACTTACCACTGACCAAAAAAAAAGCCTAAAACAGAATACGATTGACAATGATTTTACGTGCAACGTTGCCATAATATCATTTATAGTTGGCTATTGAAATACTAATTAAAATAACTTAAAATAACTTATAAAAATATGTAATATACAGAACGATTTTAAAAAAATGCTTACCAAAATTTATTTTTTTAAAAATACTTTTATTCAAATTCTAATTTTAAGTATCCCTAAATACCATATTATTTTCGAATTTCTGATAATTTTGTACTACATGTACAATTTTTCAAATGAAAATCCCCATTTTTTACTGTTAATTATTTAGAGGGTGATTCTCTTGAAAATGTTGAAGTATCTAAATCAAAATTCTAATGAGTAGTTTCTGAGTTATTAAAACGTTTATACTAAGGTCTAAGGATAACAATCCTCAAATATCGTCTTACAAAAATATAAATTATATGTAATATTAGATGTAAATTTCGTTATACTTAAATCATTTTTACAAATTGTTTATATTGATAGATCAATAGTAATTACTAACATTTTCATATCATCTAAGCCCCCAAATCTACTTTATTACTTTAACCTATTGCCATAGCCCATATAGGGCATGGAAATATTATTCTTTGTACCTTGACTCTAACTATCGTAGCTATTTTCAATATTGTTTCCGCTTGAGTTTCAATTAGAATTTTAATAGCAATTAACATAATATATTGATGGATTATTTCAATATCAACAGATTATCGTCCTCAAATTACCATTCGATTAAATCTGACAACGTGGGAAAAAAAATAAAATTCTCAATGGTGTTACCAAAAATTCCATTCTCAATCGTATTTACCGCATTTTACACCCTTCGCCAAATTCTTATTGTAATATTCATCGCTACGTAATATTTTGGATATCTGCAATCTCGACATCGGCTTTACTTGCTACAGAAAAACAAGTACGCACACACACACACACACACACACATATATATATAATATATATATATATATATGGATATAACGTATAATATTAAATTTCTCTACCATTTACCAAGGCTGGGCATTAACGAGTTAATAAGTTAAAGTTAAGTTAAAAAGTTAAGTTACTTTTAACTAAGTTAATTAACGAGTTACTTTTTTTTTAGAAGTAACTTCTAACTTAACGATTTACATTTTTCCCCATGTTATTCAGTAACTTAACGAGTTAATTAATTTTATTGGCACGTTAAGTTAATTTTTTCCCAAACCACATATTATTTAAAATTAATTCAATTTTGTAAAATTAATTACATAAAAAAAACCCGAAATATTAAATATATTTTATTAAATAATAATTTATAATAATAATAGTAAGTTTTATATTGCATATTCACAGAAAATATTTTATAACAATATTTTTAGAGGGAAATATCATAGAGATGACTCTAACCGCGTCAAAGAAAAATATAACAATTTACTCAGTACCTATCCCATACACGACATATCACCTAACCTATACCTAATCATTATTAATATCATTACTTATTATTATATTTTTATTCATTCATAGAATTACGGTGATAACTTGGCTCGTCGATGTAAATAATACCCTTGTAAGCGTGGTATTTACTATTTACATAATTAAAGTATAATACACAAAATTAATATAAGTACCTACAGTAACTAATTTTATTACAAACAGTTATTCAAATATTGTAAGATATTTTTTGATTTATTGAATTATTATGTTATTTGTTAGCTTTAAAAAAGGTAGGTAGGTATAATTGTTAATTTTATTTTAAAAAAAAAAGTAACTTATTTTTAACTAAGTTAAGTTACTTTTATTTTCTAATTAACTTGTAACTTTTACAAGTTAAAAAAAAATGAAGTTAAATTTTAACTTTAAACTTAACTTACATTTTTCTATATTAACTAAACTTAACGAGTTAAAAAAAATAGTTAACTTGCCCAGCCTTGCCATTTACGTTTTTTACTACATTACCAGCTATATTAATATTATCTTTGTTGCTTTTGCTATATTAGAGGTTCACGTTGTCGATGAAATATTATTACATTTTACACCCTCTTGCCAAATTCTTATTGTAATAATATATTAATAGATACATACTATATATTATGATATACGTGATGCATGTATGAATAGTGTGTACCGACATGGCAACATTATAATATTATTTATTATATTATTATTATTTTATAATAGATTTCCGGCAGAACGATTATCTCATTATAACAAATACCTAATTTCTCCGTCGCTTCATATACTATTATAATTCATTTTTGTTATTACCATCGTTAGGTACGACTCTTAGTTACGAATGTCTGCGCATCACTGCACCAGATATTTATATACTATAAAATATATTTAATATTTTGAATGTATTTTTTTTATTTTTAAATTATTATTATGTCTATTTATATAGACATGTATAGACGAAACGAGGAGGTACTATTTTAGTGCATATTATAGGTACCTACTACTATTATTATTTTTTTTTTTTCATTTAAAAGTTTACAGGGATTCAACTGCCATGGTTATTAGCCGGGTTTTTTTTTTGGGGGGGGGGGGTACAGATTAGGTAATAATAAATACAATTAATAATTAAAATTACATATTTACAGTTAAGTTATATGTGTGTTTACAATATAGTTTGACTACTATAATTATAATGCAATGAATCATAAGAAATGTCATTGACCTTTATAATTTCTGTTTTCATAATTTACAATTGAATAATGTATATCATAACGAACTACTCAAACGGATTCGAAACGTTTGGTAGGTATGGTATCATATTTATATATTTATTATTATTTAATCTTTATCACAATTTTATTCGAGTGCGGTGTGCTCAAATTACATATTGTTATATTGTTAAAAATCTGATATTATGTAAATATTACGATATAGGTACCTACAACACGGTCAACACATTAAACGCTACAATATAATACATTAATTAGAGGTACCCAAAATAATTTTTTGAATAGCTAATTTTCAATGTACCTACCCTTACCAATACTGATCGTTTTAAAAATGTTTAGACCGGATTGGGACGTATAATCGATGTTACGTTTTCCTGTATTTCGAGATAACCTAATTCCAGTTTTAGGGTATTTACCTCGAAGCTATATAAATATATTATAAACACTACAACACGGCGTCGTCTGTAATAACTAATAAACTATGTTTACCTCGCACGTTAAAAACCCGCAAAATCGGTATGCCGCGTCGACAAAATATCTGCACCGAAGTTGCGAATCTCAGATAAAATAAAAGCTATCACCATCGGGTATGCCTGTGACGACGATGCTCTGACGTATATCTGCAGTGTAAAAATATAATATGTTATAGGTACCGATTTATTGCATTTATAGTGACGACGGAGTACAAAATGGGAATTCGACACGCCACGGCGGAGGCGTTATATGAACGACAATAATTAAACGACCGAAAGAAGAACAAAACGGTTTTCGCGACAGACGTCGTAAAAAGCCAGAGGACGAGTCGTCGCTCGTATAGCCGGGCACACTGCCATAATAATAACAACAATAATAATAATATTGTACAGCAGAAAGCGCAAATCGGCGTCGTAAACCGTCGACGACGACACCTGGCCGAGACTTGGACGAGAGCGTTTACGACGACACGAATAAACAATTTCAAAATAATATTTATATTACACTTAAATAATAAGCGTATGTGTGTAGGTATAATATAATTGTTTTATGTGCTCGCCACGCCCACGCCAACACTCTATCTATATTCGATCGAGATCTATATAATCGTATAATAATAATAATAGCAATTATCGTATATATATATAGGTTATTATAATGAAACATTGGTACCTATATATCTCGTGATTTATACCGTCGATATTGTATTACAGGCCGTGTCTATTTCCCGTCCTCGCTCGTACTGCACTTTTACGACCGCCGACGTAATGATAATGTATAATATAATAACAGTAATATAATTGTGTACGCGATGTAAAAAATAAAAAATGTATGAATAAATAAAAATGCATCTCGCAACACGACGCACGTGCACTGCTGAAATAGTGCTATGATTAAACAAACGTATATTATAATATACAGGGTACTTCTTCGTGCACGGTGTTAGCAAACTATATAGCACCACCTGTTAGAACACTGTTGCAGGCAGTATAATATTAGGTACGACCGTTTGAATAATTTTTAAGGGGCCTGGTCGCGATTTTTCAAATTTTCCGCAATTCTATAAAATTTGAAAATTAAATTTTATATTTTAGTTGCCACCTCAATTATAAGACTTTTCCACTAATCTACTACCCAATACCTATGTAGGGGGTTTGATAGGGTGTATTAAATTGGTCAAAACACAGTTTACAGGAAAAACTCTTACACCTCGTAGATTGGTCCGATTTCCGTAATTTTTTTTTTGTTAGATAGAAGAATATTTTTTACAGGGCTCATTGGACTTTGATTTCTGATTACGTTGCTAAAAATAAATAATAATACAAAAACTAAAAAGTTGTAAAAATGGATTAAATTCAAACTTGTAATATAAGATTTCGAAAAATAATTTTGAAAATCCAAGTCCAATGCGCCCTGCAATACGTCTTTCTCTATTTAACAAAAAAAAAATTACGGAAATCGGACCAATCTACAAGGCGTGAGAGTTTTTCCTGTAAGGCATGTTTTTGAGCAAAAAAACAGGTCGCGACCAGGCCCCTTAAACGCAGACATAAACTTTGATAATCTCCTATAAATTGGCGGCTGCTTCTTGAAATATATTTTAAGATAAACGAAAACATTATTATTACGGCGTATAAATCGCATGGACTATGGTGGAAATGATTTTCCGAAATAAATGTTTCTGAAATATTTCAAATATTTTTTTACCGGGAGAGAAACGTGAGTGGTACTGTACGGGAATCATCCTGTACAAGAATAAAATTATAATATAATATTATGCACTGGCGAATTTGATTTAAACGACCGCCGACATCCAAACGACACGACTATTTACGGGTTTTTTTTTTTTTTTATTTTAAATCGCCTTAGAGATTTATCGTGATTATAATTATATTATAAAAAAATTGCGATCTCGTTTACATTTCCACCCACACGTAACTTGAATACTATGTACCTATGTAATCAGTACGTGCTCGTACATCATTATTAAAACGATTAACGATCGCATTCGCGTGATTACATTATTATATCATTGTGCAAGATTATATTTCTCGACACGTGTTTTGCCCTAGGGCGGATTTTGACGCTCTAGAATTATTAGAACAATTTAATAATACATTATTATTGCACATCGTAATACGCGCATGCGCGTCGACAAAGGGTTTCCAAATGTTATATAATTGTCCTGCAGCAGAGCACCATAGACAGAACACTGAAGATAGGTTTACGACATTTGCACAGCTAGACGCATTTGAACAAAGGGGTCCTAAGTTCCTAGTTTTCTTGTGACTCAATGGGACCTAACACCATTAGTTGCCTATATTAACCACTAAAACAAAACGAATTAAAATTCTAGTCAATTCAAATCAACACATCCAATTCGACGTTATAAATAACAAAATGTTATATAATAAAAAATTACTATTGTGTTGTAAAATATTGCTATTCGATAAACCATCAACTTTTTCCACAAATCACCGGAAGAAGGATTATAATATACGTCGTGTGTTATATTCATTTGGCGTGCAAAACCATTAAAATATTATTATTCATCTCATAAACGAACTCCGAACGATTGGGTGGGATTCCCTTTTGGCTCCAAACTTTACGCTTCCTGCAGAGAGACGGAGGTGAATCTTGAGGGTGATGAATTTGGTTTTTGACTAGTAATAGTATCAGGTGAGTGTTTTTTTTTAAAAAACTGCTCTTTTAGAGATGTTTTGGTACTAATTTCGGATATATGGCTGAAGTTTGAATTATGTATTTTTAGAGCTAGAGAAGATTTGTTTAGTTCTATGGATTCTTTTAATGTCAGGATTTTTAATGTAGATCTGATGATATAGTTTGATACGTACCAGACCAAACCTGTGATCTGACGGAGAGAAGTAGATTGTAGTACCTCGAGTTTTGACTTTTGACCAGCTGGTTCTTGATAATATGTTGGCTGTCCATGCAGTCGCGCGTCCCAGCGTAGGTGATGATTGGTCTGATCTCGGATATAGGTATTGAAAATTAATATAGTCTCGAATTTATAGTTAAAGGGCTACGTATGTTTATAAGTGGGATCCGCTGTGCTCAGCAATAGTCATCTATAAAATATTATCGTACATATTATGGTTTAGTTCATAAAGCCGGGTTTCTTTTTGACTCCTATAAATTGTACTACCGATCGTAGTAGATTTCACTTTCGTCTCCATGTCAGATCCACCACCGTGTACAAAATAATTTGAAACAAAGGTCGTGTCCCTCGATTCAATATCGCCTCGACTTTGGACGCACACGACGTATGCGGAATATAATAATATGGTCGCTTATTGGTTATTGCATCATCGCTGCAGTGCTTCGTTCGTCGTAAAAACTTTTATCGCCCTCGTCAAGTCGGCGTCGTCGTCGTCCGAACGATATTATACAGAAATGCGGTTTTCGGTGTACCATTATATACTATACCACGCGTAACCGCGCTGCTAGTTGCTACCGCACCCTCTGCAGAGTGGCTTACCGCACACGATTTTACGCCACCGCTGCACCGTGCGAAGGGAGTGGTTGGTGTGTGTAGAGCGTCAGAGTGAGATGGGGGTGTAATGGGGTGAGAGAGCGAGGGACAGCGATGTGCGGCGAGAGAATGAGATGAATCGAGGGAAAGGGATGATGCTTCCACCCCATCGAGAAAAAGGTTTTGTCGTAAGCCCCTCTAATCGTGTGCGTTTAAATGTATAAGCCCGACCGGAAAACAGTCGTTCATAATTAAGTGAGCAAATAATATCATATATTATACTGCACATTCGCGATACGTGTTGTGCGTCTCAAGAGCGCTTTTCGTCTAGCATAAAGTGCATACCTGTACACACGTTTAATATTATGCAGTGGTCGCATATTGTTTTTTTTTTTTTTTATAACGCTACACTGCTATACTTCCCCATAAAAAGTGGATAACTCTATCACTCTACTGCATATCAACGATGTAAGCAGATATATATTGTATACGTTATTTTGGGTTCATCGAAACTTCGCGGTACTACGGTATACCGTGCAAGTGGTACTTTAGCAATAACTGGTATATGAAAAAAAAAAACCACCAACTCTACCCGGTACCACGGTCGGTATAAAGTACGTCCCAGCTAAAAGTTTACCAGAATCCCCACAAGACCGAAGATTCTCTATGAAACTGTGACAAATCATTATATTTATTTATATGCTGCTTTATCGACAGCAGTAAATCAATACGAAAATGCCAATTTATTGTCACACATTTTTTTTTATAGATTACAGTTGATAAAAAGGTAATCATTTAGACGTACTGATTTTCTTCGGAGATATTAGCAAGATGCGATGTAGGACTTTTGGGAAGCTTTGTGAAACACGGACAAGTTTTGTAGAAAGGGTCAGAAACACAAGGTGGTGGAGACTGCAGTGACACTTGGACAAAGGTGCATTATTTAATTGTCATTGACATCGACATTTAATAACCTCACTTGGGCCCTATATCTATTATTATTTATTACCAGGGTGCGTGACTTGTAATAGACTTGAGCTAAACTATAGAATTTCTATGCATATTTCTTTTGTAAGCTCTTGAAGTCCCATATAAGTTATAACTAGTAGGTACTTATGAGTACACTAAGCTATATATAGGAATTTTTTGTATTTGTGGTGTTCAACATGACAGTATTTTATTGTTAAAATCTGACGTCACACTCTTAGCGTAAAAGGCGATAACGTTTTAAAAGCTTTATATTTTAAAGTAGTTTTTATAACGTGAAAAGTAGAAGAGAATGTGAGAGGGATATTTAGCACTTTCGACCAAATATAATTTCTAAAGTAAAAAATACTTTTCAGAGCACCAAATCATGTTGACTTTCTTAAAACTGAAACACCTACTTTTTAATTCGCCACCTGAACCTAATTATTATTTGCGAACGTCGCTGGAAATCGCTCATCGAATGAAAACTAGAATTTATTTTTATTTTTCAAAATGTTTAAGTGTTCATTTTATATTAATATAATATGCATACGGTACTATAAAAGCTGATATCATTACGCTTACAGCAGGATTTTGTAGATGAGCTATAAAAGTCACGACCCCTGACAATCCGCGGTGGTACCTACACACAATGCGTATTATAATATTACAATATACATATAGGTACAATGGCGAGTCTCCGTTCTTAATGTGCATGACAACATAACACGTCTCAAACTATCGCCCTCTCCGATGACGATGATAATAATACTTTGGCCGGGGGAAAACTTGACCCCCCACCCCGCCCCTAATTCACCGGTACGCGAGAATCGAATCAATATAACCGTCTCGGCCGGGGACGAGGAAATATGGAGGGTGTTATATATATACATATATATTTTATCATGTCCGGTCCACACTCGATCACATCCGTCTCGCATCTCCCGGTAGACTCGTTCATCTTGCGAGTGTTATATAATATTATATACGACCAGCGATGCCGCGTGCTCTAGCCGTGGGCTGCACGTGGACACTAAAATGGTCGAAGATGATTATTATTATATGATTATGAAGACGACGATAATATTATTTAGTGATAGTGTACAGGCCCACCACGACAATGAAGCGTGTCGGATGATGTGACGGATGATTTCCCCTCACGCCGCCGCCACCCCTTAGCTTGTGTCTCTATACCGTTCGAGTTCACTCAGTGGTAACAAATTTTAGAAGCTGGACGTTTGCGAGTATTTTGTATTGTTTTATCGATATTATTATTATTCTGAGTGGAGCGAGAAAACTAGTGGTTTTACAATATTGTGGTTTTTATTAGATTCTGAGAGGAGCGAGAAAGCAAGTGGTTTTAAAATGGTGTTTATTTATTATGCTGTATACAAAATTACTACCAGAAGGAGTGTTCCAATTTTAATGTCTTTTAGCAAATTGAATCAAGATGGTTCTATTAGAGAGGTCATTTTTCGATTTCCTCTATAGTTGTTTAATTCCACGGGAAAAACCGCCGACAAATTACGAAAAACCGCTAAAAATGGGATTTAAATGTTTAACGCTTTGTATATCACCACAGCGACGGATAAAAAATTGTAATGTTATAATATTAAATCAACTTACAGGATATAATACATAATAACAATATACAAAATCCAGTCTGACATAAACGGCCTCCGCTCAGAATCGTTTTTCTTATACAATGATAATATTATTTCATTGAATTCAAGTTTAATACAATTCATTATACATTGACCCACTTGTGGCCTACTGTACATCAGAGCGACTTCCACTTACCCCCTCTAATAACACTGTAGATGAGATAGGTAGGAACTTATATTTGAGTACGATCATTATCATATCAAGAGTTATAATATATTATACGTCATGTCGTCATGATCTCCAGTGTCTGATTTTCTATAGTTATATGATCTGGTCTAGCTAGTCCTCTAGTCATTTTACACGGCTAGACTTAATTTTGTGTTCATCTAATCGCCAAAATTCGATATCATACCTAATTGAGTATTACATAAACATTAACTATCCGAAAATAAAGACGTTTGTGTCAACAAAAAAACAATAGAGACGTACTGTACTTGCATGTGCTCGCGGTATGATTATGAAGATATAATTTATATGGTTATATTATATTATTTCCAATTTCTGTACGTCATATTGTTTGATTTATATAGGACATAGATGTGGTTGTCGAGCGCATTCTATGAAAGGCCATGACTGTTATTATTTGTTGTCTTGGCCGAGTTATTATATATATTTCCATCGAGAGAAATTAGAGTTTTCGAGAACGCTCACTATACTTTCAAATGTCCGTTGTCGACATACTAATTATTATGCTAACAGTACATTTTTATTCCATCTCAAAAAAATGTTTTAATCAGCTCGTCAAGTTGAGCACGTTTGAGAAATTTAGATAAACCATGAACCAAGGTTTTGTTACCCAACTGTAGGTAGGTACAGTGGTGTATTTTGTATGTTTTGTTTTTATTTTTTGGATGTCCAGATAATATAGGTATATACTTATTTGTTCATTGGTTGCAATATTTCTCTGTTTTACATCTACTAACACTAAGTTCATAATATACTCATCAAATATTGTAATGAAACATTTTTTATTTATTTGATTAAAAGTAGTAATTTTTTATGTAATTTAAATCATACATGTATAAAATACCTACTGTAAACATAATTTTAATTTAAAAATAAAAATAAAAGCAAATAGTAATAATTTTTAAAATAGAAAATAATAAATACACTTAAAGTATTATATAAATTAATTTAAATAATAAATTCACGTTTTAATTCCGAATAGCGATAAATGCAAAACTTGGTAATATTCTGAATAACGATAAACAGAAAAATTGGATAACGTTTTAATTGTAAATAAAGTAAAACGGAATTTTTTTATCAAATGCAAACCCTGCTTAAAAATATCACGATTCTATATAATTTAGATACCTATAGAATATTATATAATATGCCTATTGTTAGTTTAAAAAAGTACTTAATTATAAATTTTTAATTTTAATGAATATTAATTTACGAATTATGTGCACTTGTGAAAAATAATATGATAATATTACTATTTCACTGTATATTTTATCTGCCTTGTTTCTTCGACGACGATTAAATGAAAAATGATTCAAATTCAAAAACATCATTGTAATATATTAATATATAAATATACACAAATACCCTCTGGAAAAACAAGTAACACAGACACATGAAGGCACGGAGCCCCAAGATAAAAATATAAATTGCATTTATACTGTTATAGGATATTAATAACATAATAGGTGTTATTTAAACATATTAATATATTATACATTAGTACCTATATAGTTATGATCATCGGTCACAATAATTTAATAATTATTACTATATATTTTGTTTGTTACATTCGATACCATAGTGGTGCTATAAGAATAACAGTTTTATAAATAATTAAAAATATAATAGGATAATATTAAGTACATTATTTAAAACTAAATTTATTTTCTTTCCTAATTAGTTTAGGACTTTATATAATATTAAAATAGTTCATAACGAACCACATATTTTTGTTTGTCAAATTCCCTTTAAAATTTATCAACATTAATTTTTTTTGATTTGGGGGGTGTCTAGACACAGTGGACACCCCCCCTCCTCCAAAAAAAAAAATACGCCACTGGGTAGGTATATACAATCGCATCCTGTTCAAAACAGAACTGTAACTTTTTACCCCTTTGTATCCCACACTATACCGCAAACTTCCATCAGCTCCATTTCATATCCTGTTTATACTTTACTTTTCCCAAATCTATAATATAATTAAATAAAAAGTTACTTGATTTTTTTTCAAAATTATTAATCAAATGCAAATTAGTGTGTTATCACGAGTCTCATGAATTTCCGCATTGGTTGTACTTAATTTTAGACTTTATCTTGGGTTTTGTTTTGCAACACAGTTTTTAGTTTCAATCCATACAACAATCGGAAGTATATAGCTAGTTTTAATTTTCTTTGACACTGTGCAGACATTTCGCCGTGTTTTGGAATTGAGAAATATAAAAAAAAAATGTCCAATTAGAGGTGGCCCTTCTTTTTGACTTTACAACGTCCTTTGTGCTGCGTTGTGTCGGTGTATTATCATGGGTTTCGTTTAAAAAAAAAGATACCTATGTGACATAAAAAAATTGTTAAGAAAAAAAATATCGATTCAGTCACTATGATACGTATAGGTAGTGTATTTATTATACTTATTATAGCGAGATGATCGAAATATCGAACGGGGCTTGAACACCAACTCGTCGTTGTAATCAAAATCATTAGTCAAATGCAAATTGGCGCTTGTTATCCGCAGGAATTGTACTTGATTTTAGACTTTTTTTGGGGTTAGGTTTTGCAACACAGTTCTTAGTTTCAATCCATATAAGAACCGGAAGTATAGATTTTTTTTTTTACAAAACTCTTTATTACGCTATCTGTTACAATTAGAACAATAAGTTCAAGTGATAATAGAACAAAAACAGACAGAAGAGACTGAAGGAAGAGGCCTCCCATCGGAGGTACTTCAACATGAAAGAAGTATAGCTAGTTTTAATTTTCTTTGACACTGCAGTGGTATTTCGCAGTGTTTTTGGAATCTAAAAATATAAAAAAAATAAATCGGAATTACCATTTTTACAGATGGCCCTTCTTTTTGACTTTACAACGTCCCTTTGCACTGCGTTTTATTAAATGGGTTTCGTTAAAAAAAGGTATGCGACATAAAAAAATCGCTAAAAAAAAAAAGCAAGGAGCTCGTCACAGTATAGTGTATTTATTATACCCATTATATTATACTGATGGTCGAAAAATCGGACGGGGCCTGAACACACCAACTGGTCGTCGTCGTCGTCGTAATAATAATAATAATAATAATGATGATGGTAATTATTGCGTTGGCGAAAGTTTGTCGTCGTCGACGACGACGGATAACGAAGAAGAATCGGGCCCTTGGGGTTCGTATAGTCGCGGGCAAGTGACGACGAGAATTTAACATCATCATCACCGCCGAGGCTGTATTATAATATAGTGTTGGTAGTTACATGGTGGTGTAGTGTACGGTGTGGTGTAGGAGTTATAATATAGTAATCATCGTCATCCAGCGGGACCATCAGCTGCGGCCGGTAATTTCCGCGGGACTAACGTCGGCCGGTGTGCCGCATCGCATCTGGGGCCCGGTTCGCCAATTAAACAGATTAAAAATTAAAAAAAAAAAAAAATAATAACAATAACCGTGGGCGATCATCATAATGATATATAACTATAATACCCTTCGTCGACACTATATATTTTATTATTATCGTTATTATTATTATTATTATCGTCGTCGCAGTCGTGCGCGGTGTATACGAGTCGCCGACCACCACTTTGATTAATCACATCCGTAACTCGATTATACGATGCGATATATAATATCATACACTGCGGCGATGATGTTTTACACACGATATCGTATTTAAAAGCACGTGATATAATATTATATACATGTACGAGCAGAGTGTTATAATGTGTGTCGGGTATATTATAGTGTCGTATGTGCCCCGTAGTAGTGTTATGTTCGACTATACCCTCCTCCTCCCAGTCATCGGAAATCGAATCCGGGGACACAATGGTACGCGTAATTAACACACGAGAGCTCCGGTGCGGCGCAGTGCGCTTCTGCTGTATTACAATATAATAATATTATATATTATAACTGGTATACGCGGTATATGCGTGTTCGACGACGGTTGTACAATACGCATAATATAACATGATCCATCATAATAACAATATAATATCTATGGAACGGAATAATATACGCTCGTCGCACCCTTTTCGCGTATCGATGGGATTTCCGTCGACGCCACTGCAGCGGGAGGGACGTGCGTGCACGACACTCGTTTTGAATCACTGCCCGCCACTTCCTCACACCTGCAGCAGCACTAGCTTCAACGTGCACCAGGAAGTCAATACTATCATATAGGTATAGACAGGAACCTACATATATCGACGACGTGCACCTGCTTCCGCATATTATAACCTATATGACGACCGCTGTGCGGGAAAACGTAAAACCGCAAGACTTTGACCGGTCTGCATGCACCCCATAGTGTTGTTATACACCGCACTGCACGATATTATGATGATGATAACACACGTTAATATACCTAAGCTGCCCAGTTATTATGAAACACACGCGAGTGTTGAGTATACGCGAATATGATGACCTTGGATCACCCCGTCCACCCCTGCAAGCCGCCACGAACGCGGGGGGCGTAACGACGATTTGATTTTTGTTATCCACCCTCTTTTTTACTGATATAGGAATGACTATACCTATCGGATAATTACAACTGCACATCAGACAGAAATGTCACGGAAATGTTTGACGTTTGACGACGTCCTCGACAGTGGCGGATACGAGGGGGGGGCCGAAGGGGCGTTCGGCCCCCTCCCCGTGGACTGTCTTTTTAACGTTATATTCTATTATAATATTTGGCTAAACAATAAAAGACAATTTAATTTTTGAAAACTCACCCCCTCCTTGAGTGATTTCTGGATCCTCTACTGGTCCTCGATATTGCTCATGGCGGTAATACCTGAAGTTATACCTATATATAGCTACCTATTATATAGGTATATATGAAATGCTGAAGTAGTTACGTATTTTAATGATGTACTCGAAATATTGATTTACATAAACGTATTACTCGTTTTACGTAAATAGTTATAAACTTGTATTATATTTTACAAACATAATATAACTCTTGAACAACATAAAACGATACTTAACGTTGACCTTATAACATATTAAATAAAATATTACTTTTATTATTGTTTTTGCTCCATTACAGGTATTTCGTTGAACATACCCCTCCCCATCTCTTTTAATCTTCTGCCGGTCGACGGAACATACAATCTTGAGTATTATTCAGCATATCATATTATTGAATACGCTATAATAGCCTATATTTGCTTCTGCGAAGTTTGTCGAATTGTTGAATTAAATGCATACTTTAAATCTTCGTTTGAAAATTCTGTTTAACAATTTTAAAAATGATTTAGTACTCAAATATAATATGACTACCGCATATAGTTACACGCATAGCACTTTGGTGCGTTGAATTGTACCTTAAACTTTTTTACCATTATAGGCCCCACCAAATTTCACACTAAAAGTACAAATTTAGTAAAATATTTTTTTTTTTTTTTGTAGCTGGAGAAACGGTTAAAACACGTTTGTATGTGTGGCAAGGATTTGTAGTTGAAAATCCCGTGTGGTCACCCATCCAGGAGTTAGCAACACCGACCGAACAACTGACATGGTGTGGCGCGGTTCGCACACTCGACTGCGGAAAAGTAAAATGTTTGTATTGCTATATAAAATAACTTACATTTGACATATTTTATTCACTCGTTTTTTATCTAGTTTAAAGGATTCTTAAATTTTAAAGTAACGATGTAATAATTCAATCATAATATGGCACTAGTACAATACTGACTACTATGAATGTTTCAACGGATGATTATGGTGCTCGACGTGTTGCGTTAAATATAAAAAGTGTTCAAATAGATTGCAATCTCCTCCAAACTCAGTTTCCAGCCATCATCCAAATAAAAATTACGACGAAAATTAAAACACGAAAACGATCATTAATAAATATTATCATTTTCGACGTGTGGAATAAAAGCCTAATCGCTGTGTAGCCTAATCTCTCGGCGGGGACATAAGTCATTCGTCCGGGGTAGTAATCGCGTTCTTAAATTACGAAAAGTTTGTCAGGTGTGACGGATTGGCGGTGTGTAAAGCATCGTCATACATTAAGGGGTGTGGGCGACGTGCAAGGCACTCGATGAAATAATTTGCCGTGTAATGATCGTGTAAAAGAAAATGAAAAAAAAAAAACGTAAAAAGTCGCACAAATCAAACACGCGCGTGCATCAACGGACGGCCGGCGGAAACAAAAAAAAAATAATTACACGGTGTCCGTATTATAATATAGAGATACTACGGAGTGGTCGTATGCGTGACAGAGTGACGGAAGTAGAGAGAAAACGGATGTGGCGGAAGTACGTGGGATTCGTTTTTTTTTTTTAATTAGAACAAACCAAACACGACCGTTGCGCTCGGGGCGTAAACACGCGAGTCACCGACGACGACGACGGACGTCTGCAGCGTAGGGTCCCTCGCCGCGGTTTAGCCCTCCCCCCAACCCTCCCCGCCAACGACTCACAGTTCTCGTCGAGCTATCCGAAAGGGTGCAAAAGTCCTTTGTAATTATCGGGCGCGGCTTTTTCACTTTTACCCCCGCGTCAACTGTATAATACGCGTTGTCGAGTGCCGACCGATGACGACGACGACGCTCTAATAATGCGCACACGACGCGTATACGAAATGTAAACTTGCACGTCCTCCTACGACTATCGATTTCGTTGTTTGATCGTCCAAGTATATAATATTATTATATACGATTGTGTGTGTGTGTCGCACTCGAACGTTATTTAAGTACCTCTACGTGACAACTGAGCGTGTAATGAATGTTTGTCGAACGCCGATAAACGCGATCGTGCGATATCAAATCGTATAATATTATTATATGTATACTTACGCGTTTGTCGAGATCACTTACTGCGGTGGCGTATATGCGATAAGTGATAACGCGAGTAGCGCCGGCGGCGACCGAATCGAACGCGCGCACACTTGTTGATCGCCCGCGGTTTGCTGTAAATATTGTTATCATATTAATTCGTCGTCAACCCACCGAGTGCTTTTGTTTTGGTACGTCCTACCAAGTTGTGAAATACTACGTTAATGGTTCTGTATATTATGCGAATACGACTTCATTACGCTCCTACGACAGCACGTGGTTACTGCGGTTATAATAAGTATGGGGACGTGGTTCTAGAATATTTTTACCTACTTATTTGCGGTGTCGGGGAACATTAGTTAATAGGTTGTGAGTGTGATATTATAATATATGAAAACTATGAAAACTGTGTTTTGAAGCACAGAGAATGTAACAGATGATACACACATATATCATACACGTTCAAAGGAAAGTGAACGGTTTTTCATTTATACACTTTATATATAATAGTTTGGCGATAATACGTATTATAATATTATTATTATTAAATCATTATATTTCTGTTTTTCTTTATAGATTTTCATGCAACATATTTTAGAACAACATAATATATGAAATGCCGTTGGAACACATTTTAGTCTCCACACGTTCAATATCAATAATGATTAATATTATTAATATTAACAAAATATGGATTGTGTTTTGCATTAGAATCATGATCACACGGCGTCTAAGATAGGCAATTTAACTATAATCTCTAACACGTTCAGTGGGGGCCCCATTATCTTCTTGGAGAAAAAAAAAAATAATAAAATTATTTTAGTTGTGTGGCTTCGTCTTCATATTATAATATTACTAGCTCTAAGTGTAACCTGGGGCCCGTTGGACTCGCTGGGAGTGGGTACCGATTTTGGAGACAATGAATTATAAAAGTCGCAAAGGTTGTAAGACGAAAGTTAAGGATTTGTGATAAGGATTAGTGATATGGATTGGAGATAAGGCTGGACGCTTTGGTGGGAATGTTAAAAGTTTGAGCGTTAGCAATCCGTCACAAACGTTGTAAATGGATAGGCTGGATACGATCTCCAGGATCACCTATATAGAGTATACCTGCACATAGATTGGTATGTTCCGTAGCATGACCGGTGCTTTATCTTATGTTAAAAGTGTAAAGTCGAAAACCGTGTTGGAGTTTCTAGCAAGTCAGTCATCTCAAGTCAAAATCTATTAACTTTCAAGTTAGCCACTTAGTTAGGCAATCCGACTTCGTCGGATCGCGGACAATGTGCCACAGCAAATCAGGTAGGCAATCCTAACCTGCGGTGGATTGCAGACCCGACGTCAAGCGGCTATAAGTGAAAACCCTATCACACAACTTACGAAATAATTTACGAAAAATTCAAACATTTCAAACTATATATAATATACATACAAACAAATATTGAAATATGATATGTATTTATTGTGTGATATAATAATATAACAATGAACATTTTGAGAAATGTGCAATTATAATTCCTAAAAAAAATTAACACATAGGTAGATAGTTAGATACATACTATTATATTAACCAATACAATACATATAAACATGTACCTATAGTGTATATATATTAATTTAAAAAAAAAATGCAAAAACCTGCATGTTAAAGTGTCTATCAAGTCAAAGATCACCGTTTAAGGCGAAACTAAAATGAGCAATCCGTCTATCACCTATACTCTGTTCAAAATAAGATCGTGACCAGGCGGCCGAGTTGTGCGCATGGGCGTGGCTTTGTTCCGTGGCTGCGCCCAACGCGTCGCTGTAGTGGGGACGGCATCTGGCCATATGTCTGACCGCCGCCCGACGAAAACTGGTCGCCGCCGGGTCACGATCTTATTTTGAACAGAGTATATATAAAGTAGGTAGGTATATCATATAGAGAGGTATGTGCCTTCGCATGTCCGGTGCCTTTTCTTATGTAAAAAGTGTAAAGTCGAAAACCGTGTTGGAGTGTCTAGCAAGCCAGTCATCTCAAGTCAAAATCAAGATTAACTTTCAAGTTAGCCACCTAGGTAGGCAATCCGAAATAAAATACAAACTATATTTATATAACAATCATGGAAATTTAAAAAAATATGCAATTATAATAATTCCTAATAAAACAAATAAAATATGAACCTATTTATTGTGTGATATAACATGACAATGACTTTAAATAATAATAATGTACGATATGTTCCTGTATTATTATATTATCATTTAATTTATATGAAAAATATAGTGAAAAAAGTCGAGTTCCGGGCGGCCGTGTAAACCACATGGCACTGACGGTTTACCTACTCGGACACAGTTTGAGATATGAAACACGGTCAAAACATCAACACTTAACTACTTAAGCCGTGCGTCTACGGAGCGACGTAAACCGATATATTCGATGACATACTGTCATGTGCATCGATGTAATCGCATATAATTCGCTTGTAATACGCCATATATTATACTAGCGTTAAGCTACTATAAGCGTTTTCCGTTAATAATCATTAAATCATAGGGAAAAATTATATTATACACGTATATACACGCGTACGGTCGGTCGGTCGCCGAACGAACCGATTTCGGGAGAAAAGCGCAAATAAACGGCTTTGAAAAGACGTCGACTACACGATTCGGGCACAAACGGCGTGCGAATAGACGAAACGGTGTGAGAAAAGGAAAAAATCGGCAAAAAAGTCCGGTCGGGAGTGTATTTTTCGATCGACATTGCGGACGGCGGCGCACGAATATAAACCGCACACCGGCGGCTTCGAATTAAGTAAAAAAAGGGCGAAAAGAGCCGAAATCGTGTAAAAACAGCTAATTTTCCGAAAATATCAAATGATAGGAAAAGAGGTGATGACGAAAAACGTTTTAAAACCGACCGCCGCCGCTGCGAAGGTACGCGATTGGTCGCTCTAATCGACGGGACATGGCCGACGGGCTGGGGAAACGGAGCGGTGCTTCATTTTTTATGCCATGGTCTCACTATAGCCTGCGATTTCCGTTCCTCGGGTTGCTTGTAGACAGCCGTTCTCGTAGTCAGCTGTTCTTCATTTTATTTTCTCACATAAAAATAATAATACACGGATATAATATTATAGTAATTTTTGACGATGGCAACCTAACAATTTTTTTTTTATAGACAGTTTTATAATTATATATAATTTAATATACGGCTCGTACACTTTTTGGTATTTCAGTTTAAGAAGATGAACTTCGGCATTGAATCTCAATTCAATTTCATGCTGGGCTAAAATTAGTTTTTTTAGAGCCCGCATGCGCTTTTTTACTTCTGGCGACATATTTGTTAGTTTATTTTTCAAGTGCGTTGTTTGTTTCACCATGATCGCAAAAATAAATTTAACAGAAATTATATTTTATAAGAACAAAATGTTGAATATGTGCAAATGCTTTTTTAAAAACTGTCTATAAAAAAAAGATTCAATGCCGAAGTTCATCTTCTTAAACTGAAATACCAAAAAGTGTACGAGCCGTATATTAACAAGCAAACTGATATAATTCAAGGAAACTACGAGCCTACCAAAGGCGAATACAGTAGTTCTGATGAAGATGATGAACCAGGGAAAATAGGACTTGAATCAAAAGAGGCGAGTAGACAAGAACCGAAAGGAATACCGGACTTTTGGCTTAATTACATCGAGAACTCGCACAAATTCAAAAGTCGCATACTACCACATGACGATCCAATCATCAGACATTTGTCGGATGTCAGGTGTAATCGATCGGAAGAGTATATAGGATATACTATGGAATTTCATTTCACACCTAACGAATGGTTCACTAATAATGTGCTGACCTTGAAGTTCGAGGAGTACCCTCCAGACAATATTTTTGATAGTGTTAAATGGTACGGTATAGACTACGCCTTTGAGTATAAACTGACTGGCTGTGAGATTAATTGGAATGAGGGGAAAAATATGACACAGCAAATCAAAAATGTAACACTTGAAGGCACCGAAGTTCCTTTCAACAAAACCGTTGAATATGAATCATTCTTCAATTTGTTTAATGATACATATAAATTCACGAATCTAATATATAGATGGCATTTTCAATTATGTTTCAAAAAATATAAACACAAGTGCAATTGGTTAGTTAAAGATGCATTTATGGAATTTTGTTTCAATCACGCGGATATACAATAATTTGGTCATTATAAGATGAAAATGTTTGATATTTCTGATGAATACGAGACGTGTGAGTCGTATATTGAGACGGACGAAGAAGATGGTATGTCTCACTCACAGATGAAATAATATTAATAACAATACTGGTGTACCTACATAACATTTTTTTAATATATTATATTATTTTAATATGAAGTGTTATTACCATTAAATTATTCTCTAAAATATTATGTCAATCCTAAGGTCACGTGATCGCTTATAATTTGTTGGCAATTTAATTATTTTGTCATTTAATACGACCCCAATGCACTAGCAACATAATAGTGCATTTTTAAAATAGTGACATACTGAAGTCTACAAACTGCCACAATAAGATCTGTTATGAGATATTAGCTCTAATTATTGTAATCTGTATTGACATTCATTTGGAAAATTTAAAACCTGTATAATTTGTTTACCACATTAAGTACAAAATATGACCTAGAGAAACCAGGAGAAATACGGTCTGGGAGTATACTTTCCAGATGTCCAAGGTAAGTGACAATATGATGCAGTCCACGAATATTTTGAATTTCCAGGATTATATAAGGCCCAACACAATAATATGGTCTGAATAATATTTTATTCCGGATTTTTACTGTCCGGGAATATTCGGTCTCTTGTTATTATTCTTGGTCCTTTGAACGTACTTTAATGTACGCAGTGCCGGCTCTAGGTTTTGCGGGGCCCGGGGCAGGTAAAAAATGTGGGGCCCTCATTCGTATCTTATACATTACATCCCCATTCCAAATTAATTATAGATTTAATTCAAAAGATAATTTTGTCCATCGATTTTAAAACCAACAATTATTTTACATTAAGTAGGTATGTAAAGAAAATCAAAACAATAAATGACAAATGTATACCTAATCATAATATTATTATTTGCATAGAAAATAAACTAATAAGTAAGGTTAAAATACTAGTAGATAAGTAATAACTTATATTTATAAACGAAGTTCAAAAAAAATAAGTGTGCTGAACAATTAACAATATTTTTTTTTTCTGTATATTTTAAATACATAATAAATTGTTAAAGTAAAATGTTGTCAGTTATAATTCTTTAATTTTTCTAGCTTTTTTAGATGCAAAATCATTTATTATATATTCATAATTTAGTTGTTCTGAAAGTTATTTTTCTATACAAATTGTAGCAAGTCCAGTAAGTCTTTGTTGTGACATGGTACTTCGTAAATAAGTTTTTACAAGTTTTAATTTTGAGAATGTTCTCTCTGCTCCAGCTGATGTAAGAGGAATTGTTAACGTAATTCGTAAGGCAATATTCAAGTTGGGAAATGCGTTCGTTTTTTTTATTTCAGAAAGTACTTGAAGTGGTGTAGTATTTTTATCAATTGATCAATTGATTTAATTTATGATTAGGTATATTATTTATATTATAATATTATTCAATAATAGTTATCTTATAAACTTCAAACTAATTTTGAAAAATTGTTTAGTTTTTTTGGTGTTTTCTTGTTTTTAGCACCTTGCTCATTTTTTTCTTTTGTAAGTGAATATCATTCTTGTTTTGACATAATGCGTTATGATATATTTGGTTAATATTTGACTGTGTATTGAGCAACCAACCTTTGTCAAAAAATTTGTTTATATATTTCTTCAATAAATATAAATTATGTTAGAAAAATAAACAGTGAAAAATGTATGTATATGTAGTTTTCAAATTGAAATGCAACATTAAAAACATGATCTTTTACCGGGACAGCTAGTTATATTTATTATATTTAGATATTTTACACTATAATCTAGTACAGTACTTCTCATTTTTTTTTTGTCATGAATAATAAATTTTATGGCAACCTAACAATTTTTTTTTTATAGAAAGTTTTTAAAAAAGCATTTGCACATATTCAACATTTTGTTCTTATAAAATATAATTTCTGTTAAATCTATTTTTGCGATCGTGGTGAAACAAACAACGCGCACTTGAAAAATAAACTAACAAATATGTCGCCAGAAGTGAAAAAGCGCGTGCGGGCTCTAAAAAAACTAATTTTAGCCCAGCATGAAATTAAAATGAGATTCAATGCCGAAGTTCATCTTCTTAAATTGAAATACCAAAAAGTGTACGAGCCGTATATTAACAAGCAAACTGATATAATTCAAGGAAACTACGAGCCTACCAAAGGCGAATACAGTAGTAGTTCTGATGAAGATGATGAACCAGGGAAAATAGGACTTGAATCAAAAGAGGCAAGTAGACAAGAACCGAAAGGAATACCGGACTTTTGGCTTATGTACATGGACAACACGTACAAATTCAAAAGGCGAATACAACCACATGACGTGCAAATCATCAGACATTTGTCAGATATCAGGTGTAATCGATCGGAAGAGTATATAGGATATACTATGGAATTTCACTTCACACCTAACGAATGGTTCACTAATAATGTGCTGACCTTGAAGTTCGAGGAGTACCCTGTGGACAATATTTCTCATAGTGTTGGTAAAGACTACACCTTTGAGTACAAACTGACTGGCTGTGAGATTAATTGGAATGAGGGGAAAAATGTGACACAGCAAATCAAAAATGTAACACTTGAAGGCACCGAAGTTCCTTTCAACAAAACCGTTGAATCATTCTTCAATTTGTTTAATGATACATATGAATTCGCGAATCCCGATAGATGGATTTTTCAATTATCTTTCAGAAAATATAAACACAAGAGCAATAATTGGTTAGTTTATGAAGCATTTATGGAATTTTATTTCAATCACGCGGACGTATTATCATTTGGTCATAAGATGAAAATGTTTGATATTTCTGATGAATACGAGACGTGTGAGTCGTATATTGAGACGGACGAAGAAGATGGTATGTCTCACTCACAGATGAAATAATATTAATAACAATACTGGTGTACCTACATAACATTTTTTTAATATATTATATTATTTTAATATGAAGTGTTATTACCATTAAATTGTTTTCTAAAATATTATGTCAATCCTAAGGTCACGTGATCGCTTATAATTTGTTGGCAATTTAATTATTTTGTCATTTAATTCAACCCCAATGCACTAGCAACATAATAGTGCATTTTTAAAATAGTGACATACTGAAGTCTACAAACTGCCACGATAAGATCTGTTATGAGATATCAGCTCTAATTATTGTAATCTGTATTGACATTCATTTGGAAAATTTAAAACCTATCCCTATACTTTGTTTACCACATTAAGTACAAAATATGACCTAGAGAAACCAGGATAAATACGGTCTGGGAGTATACTTTCCAGATGTCCAAGGTAAGTGACAATATGATGCAGTCCACGAATATTTTGAATTTCCAGGATTATAATATAATGCCCAACACAATAATATGGTCTGAATAATATTTTATTCCGGATTTTTACTGTCCGGGAATATTCGGTCTCTTGTTATTATTCTTGGTCTTTTGAACGTACTTTAATGTACGTAATTTACATTATAATATACGTACACGTATAACCGTGCATGCAGTGGCGTCCGCAGGGGGGGGGGGGGCTAAAGGGCTGAAGCCCCCCCATTGCCCGTATTATTGTTAGTTTTTCAAAAAAATATTAATCAAGTTAACTGTCAACTATAGTAAGCAAGAAGTAAATTTCATATATGTCTTACCAGAATGAATTCATTTTTGAAAGAACATTGTATTTGGATACCAATTTTCATAAATTATCTGTAATTTTTAGGTAAAAGTCTTTTACCTAAAAATTACAGACTAAAAGTATGAACTACAGACTACTTGTATGAAATACCTTGTATTAAATTGTCTAGCCTTAGCCAGTGGCGCCGAACTATTTTTTTTTAGGTGTGGCAATGAACAATTACTTATATATCCACCTCCCCCATTGGATATTGGCTATTAGAACTAAGTCGTGGGAGCAACCTCCGCCCCACCAATTTTTAATCTAAAAAATATTTTCACAAGTTATAATATTTACCGCATTATGTCTACAATATAGCATTATTTAATATTTTAACATATTACAGTTAAGACTATCTCCAGTAAAAGCCTCCTCAAAATGAAAATCAAGTTTTTATCATCTAAAAACGATATTCACAGTCACTGATTTAGTTATTTAAGCTTTTAGCTAGGTAGGTACATCATATCATTCAGTAATAAATAGAACTATTACATTTTTTTTCTTATACCCATGTAAATATATGTATATTATTTGGTTAATGGTTTGCATAATATTTTTTGAGTATAATGTACTATAGTAATACCTATATTAAATAAAAATATAAATAATTGCTTTAGTTTCAATTCCAATGTAATTTTCACCTGATTCTTATATATTCCTATACATATAATAGTATAATATTGGTAAATATAGGTAGCTATCTAGATGATATTATAAAGTTATATTTATATTACAATTTACAGCTATTTAAGTAACTCATTTTACTAATAGTAAAATATTGCATTATAAAACGTCTAATTTCGTCCAAGTTTCAACTTAAAATTTCTATAAAAAAAACTGTGCTTATATATTTTTTAGATTTTTGGTAACAGTATTACCCACTCATGAGAAATCTCGTTTTAAATTTCCGATCTTTAGCTATAAAAATTGAACATTTTATAAATTTTTAACCAAAATAACGTTCGCGGTA
This sequence comes from Macrosiphum euphorbiae, assembly GCA_949089665.1. Lineage (NCBI taxonomy): Eukaryota > Metazoa > Arthropoda > Insecta > Hemiptera > Aphididae > Macrosiphum > Macrosiphum euphorbiae. The sequence continues at coordinate 13,632,214 of CARXXK010000004.1, read as the reverse complement.
TATTAACTAATTTTGTAAAAATCTGTACTTAAAATGCTTACAAAAAAAAAATAATCGTACATAATGTATCTTCATTATTTAAAAATTGCAATTATAACAACTTATGAGGAACCTTGTATTAATTGTTTAAGCTTTTAGACCCGTCTCTAAATAGGTCAAAAAAAGTAGAAATATTTTGAACATTTCATCATGTAGGTACCTTTAGACAGTTGTAATATTTTATCATAATCATTTGGTGAAAAATTGAAGTATCTATTTATAGTTGATTTTTGAATTACAACAAAATATAAAAAATCGTTTGAGGAGAAATTATTAACTAACTATTGAATATCCATCGTAAAAAATTAATATCAAATGTTTAAGCGAAATGATTCCAGTGTTGAGAATAGCTCACTAAAATAATATCTAGATAAAGATTTTTAAAATAAAATATCTTAAAATGTTATCCAGTAATAAATTAAAATATATTATAACACAAATATTGGTTAGGTTACAAGAACACAAGAGAATTACAAGGACAGTTACTAGTCGCGTTGACTCGTTTGTATTTTGTTTTGATAATCTGATCCTAAAATTTAAACTCTGAAGTATATCAATATTTATATTATAATGGATACTGTCTGTATAATAGTAATAGAATTGGCATCGGGCATCAAGCGGTGGGATGTCAACCAACAACCACCAATAACCCACCACCGATAAATCATCCTACAAATTACAACAAATACATTTTATCACGACTTAAACTAGACGGTTATTTTTTTAATAATTTAAATATGTGTTCATTGCTATTGTCAATTTAGATTTAATTTGAGAAAAAAATATCAATTAATCTCAAATTATTATACTATTATACATTTTACTACATTTATAACGAATACTATTTAAATTTAAAGAAACATATAGTGTTTTATTTTTTTTGACATTGCTGACTAGCAGATAAAAAGATGCAAACACTATTTTCATCACAGCCAATTGAGAAGTCTTTGGGTAAATAACTATAGGAGGTTAAAGTATCATTGTTTTTAAGACTTCAAGCTACATTGTTATTAGCTAGTTTTTACTGTGGACAATATTCCACACCATTATTTTTAACTTGCAATTCACTATATGTCATGCGAGAAGCTCAAAAATAAATCATAAAATGAACTTCGTTTTTTTGACACTCCATTCGGTTTGTGTGGCGGCTAAGGTTGGTACGCGTTTTTTATGTGAGGCAGATAGATCGTCGCAAAGAACCCTGGTGGTCACCCATCTGGGAGCCTGCTCGACCTCTGCACACATTATATTAGTGACTGCGTCCAATCACCGCGATTCACCAGGTCACCATTCAATGAACTCTAATACCATCCACGTTAAATTGTATGTTATTATTATATGTTTATATTATATTTACCAGTTTAAATTCTTGCAAATGTATTATATTTTATAACATTTGACATGTCAGCAAATTGTATACAATATTACAATCCTTAATATAGCAATAGTACTGAGTAGTAAAATACAGTAGTAGTATATACAGATTAGTGTAGATTTAATAATTTGTTGATCGTTGCCACATCGATAAAATCAAATATTAAAATTACTTGACCGTCATATTTAAAAGGTGATTTTGAAAGGCTTTAATATAGATACTTGTATATTTTAGAAAATTAATGTTTCGGAAATATAGTTAAAATATATTAGACTAGGTACGTTATGTTATTTGGTATTAGCAAGACTTAAACAGTTAACCTAACTATTAATTAATCATAGAAATAATAAACTAGGTATAGGATCAATGGATCATAGTCAAATATAATTTTAATGTAAACATTCAAATTAATAATTATGTATATTCGTATAACGTATCTAGTATACAGAGTGTGACAGTATAAATGAAAAAAAAAAGAAAATTAAATAGGTCCATTTATGTTCAGTTATTACCTAATAATGAAATGTGTACCGGTTATTACTTATTAGGTATTTTTTCAAAAATGATAAATTACAACTATAAGACCTCCTTTTCGATTTTTTTTAAAATTGTGGTCGTTAAATAATTTTTTTTGCTGAATCAAAATCTTGAAAATTTACCCATATCAGAAGTTCAAAATGAATGAACATATAAAGATTAAAGGCATACATTTTTTCGTAAGCATTTTAAATTCAAATTTTGACAAAATCCATCATAATCGCTCAAACATAATCAAATTATTTTGTATTTAAAAATGTATATAATGTTCAACTTTTATAGATAAGAACTAAAAGTTCAAAACAAGGTTAAAATATATTTTATAAATATAAGTTATACCTATCTATTTAACTATTGCAAATAATAGGTAACAACTAGGCAACAAAAAACAGCGGTAAAACAGAAATATTTACACAACACCAGTTTTGAATTAAATTTACCTTCATATTTTTGTTGTAGTTAAAATCATAATCAAATACTTAAAGTACCTACATACATTTTTTATAGACCTGATATTATAATGTCTAAAATATTTTAAATTTTTTAGAGTCTGCATTGGTACCTATAAATAATTACCTTATTTTAAATAATTATTTATAAGTAATATTAACGCAGGTAAAACAGAAACTAACTGCAACTATAACTTAGCATAACTACGACCTGCAGCCACATCTTAATTGGTTGACGAAATCACTTCACATGTGAAACTTAGTGTGCTAAGTACTGTGTTAGACTGTTGACAGCTATTTTAAGTCGAGGAAAAATAATTAAATTAATTGAAAACATTACTTTACTTTAAACACTATATATAAATACCAAAATTCAAAAAAGTTAAAGACTTATTGGATACAATTATTAAAACAATATTCACTGTCGAAATATTACAATATAAATAAACTAAATCTATTCGATTAAACATTCACACAGTGTATAATAATAATCGTTGTCAACAATAAACAATATACTAGTCACCAGCTTCCTATTATAATAATAATAATATTTGTAGCCAGCAGTTAACAGAACCTAACCTATTATTATATTACACATAATATTATATTTATTTTTTATGTACTAGCCACCACAGCATAATATTATCAATTTTTTGTACGACAGAGTTTTTTTTTTTTTTATTGATCTTAAATTCATCGACATCTAGGTCATTATGCGTCATAATAATATAATAATAATTATAAATATAAATATATAACGTCACTGAAGTTATTGACAATAGTAGGTAGGTAATATTGGTAATAGGTATTGGGTATATTATGTGGAAAGGGCAGAAAATGAGTTATTTCAGTCGTAGGCGACGCACAGTGGTCTGAAATCGAATTTTAGGCGAAAAAAAAGAAAATTGTTTGCTCGTCATGCAGGGAGGTTATAATATGAATATAACTTATAAGATGTTGCCCACAATGTAGATAACCTAAAGTTTATGTTTTGTAAGGTCCGTGGCATATAGTTTTCAGTGTTGCCCCAATTACCTATTCGAGAGGGGGTAACATTTATTTTACCCCCAATGATTTTTTGACATCATACAGCATACATTTTATACATACATTTATCTAGTTAAGTCTCAACACAAATTAATGTGACTTTCTGGTAAGGTTTTCTTTTAACTTTTCTTTGGTAGACAGTCGAAAATTTTTTAATTTTCTTAATTTTAAATGAATTTTGTTTAAGTTTCAACTTTAGACCCATATTGAAAATAATATATTGTGGATCTGTGTTCAACTTGACCGAGAAAGAAAATTATTTATCGATGATAATTAAAAATAAAAATGTTTAATGCTCAAAAAGAGTCTATATATTTTGAATATCTTGTAGGAAATATCTTTCATGAAAATTCTTAGGTATATATTATATAAAAATTTTGTTAAAATATAAAGTTTTTACGGTTAGTCATTTTTGAGTTACAACAGAAAAACACAATCGATTTTGTCGATAACTGGTTTTGTATAAAAATTACTTTTATATTTGTTAATTTTTTTTTTTGTTTTTCACGACGCTTTTGAAAATTACTGGGAACTTTTTTACTTTTGATTTTTGACTCAACAAAGTATCAACTTGATTCACTTCCCTATCAGACAAGATGCTGAAGTAGAAATTTGAAAATAGAATTTATGTTTTAATGGTAAAACTATTAATTAAATTATTAGTTATTGGCTATTTCTAATGTTATCACATAGTACACACTGCACACTGCGACACACTAGGAAGTCATCTTTCTTATATTTGTACAACATCTTTTTACACTTAGGATTACGATTATCCACCAATTTTGGTTGTACACCCACCCCTTAAAATAGGTGTGGCGGCTGCCACACCTAATACATGGGTTCGGCGCCACTGTATGTTACTATTACATAGGATTTCTCTACCTAAATATAGTATAGTTGGTTCAACCAATATATTAGTTTATAATTAATATAATCAACCTTTTGAATTATCCGATTAACTAAACTGTTTAGTAAGCCCGACTTAAGTTTTATTTTATTTAACTATGCACACTAGTTAAAAAAAAGTGATTTTAACTATTTATTTCGTAAATCTAAACCCATTTAGTGGATTAAAATGTATTGTTTGGATCATGAAATCAACTAAAATGTGTGGTTGATCCATCTTTATTTATTAATTATTTTTTATTTAACTTTGTGTAAGGGATTAAGTTTACAAATTTAGTAAAGTACCTAATACTTACTTCAGGCAGATTTAAAAAAAGTATGTACCTACTAATGTGTCAAGTATGTTTACATTGTACTACATAACTAGGTGGTTAACTAAACCCGTATAGGACAGGTGATACATCACACATTGTTGTCAAATATTGATTAGTTACCTATATCTTCTACATACTTACTATATTTTATAAATAGTAAATAAAAAAACAATACATATAATAATATACAAATTATTAGGATTTAAACATTATATACAACGTTCCTTTATTATTAGGGGAAGAGGTACACGGGTTTTGAAAACTTGGTAAATTATTAAATGATGTACAAAAAAAATAAATATGATGTTAAAGTAATCTCCCAAGCTTGTACATGATCATCAAATTTTATTGTTTCATATTTATGATACAGAAAAAAAGGATTATTATCAACAACATATATATATTTAATTATAGCAAATATGGGAACATATTTAAAATCAAGTACTATGACATATTACAAGCATAGCGAGTTCCTTTTGTTTTGAACCATGTAATATATTTACAGTTATTTAAGTTTAAATTATTAAAGATTAAAAAAGAAGAATCTATTTGGGATATAATTTTATCTATTGTATATTTTGATAATTTCATAGTCTGTCCAATGTCTATGGTAGAAGAAAAACAATTTTTTGATAACAATTTATAAGCAAGTTTTAACTGGTGTTTATTACTTAAAGTCAAACAAATATTTTTCCTACTAGTAATAGCATTAGCATTTATTTTTAATTCTCTATGTTTCGATTCGAAACGCATAGACCAAATATTTATTAAAGGGCCAACTTCATTCATAATTCTTGGATAGTGTAATAAGTGATGGTGTTTAGGTTTTAAATTACAATTGAATAGTTTTAAATATAATATATCGTGCTCGGTGATCAGAGTCTTTAGTAATATATAACATTATTTTTGAATATATTTTGAAGTAATGATATCTACAATTTGTTTTAAAATGACAAAGACTTCCCAAAATTCAGACGTTTTCGGAATTAAATCTCCTATTATTTGGCCGAAAAATCTAATAAAACAAAACATTTCGCTGGCTGACATCTTTATTTTACCTTTTTTTAAAAATCTAATGATTTCATTTGGGGACGGTTTTGAACATCAATTAAACCGTAGATAAAATATTGAATTCGATTATTTAAGGTATCCAGAGAAAAATATTTTAAATCTTTAATAAATGCTAATAAAATAAATGACAAATCATAGTTACAGACACCTTCTAAGACATTGTGCATTATGTCAACAGAAAAGTTGCTTGTAACATGAAAATCAGAAAGTTCATTCAAAATTGAAGGACCTTTTACGCCAGTTAATGATAAATTATTTATTTCCAAGTCATTACAATAATTTTCTTTAGTTCTTAATTTGCTAACATCTTCGACTGTTGAAAAATTACATTATAATTTACTAGATTTACAGAATTGGCAGGGATAATTGGCCATAAAACTTTCAGAAAAATTAAAAATAGAATGAAGTCAAAGGTTATCTCCTAAAATTAGAGCCATTTTAAAGCAGACTTTATAGTTTTTATTTTGTACGGTAATGTCAATTCCACTGTTTTCTAAATATTTTATAGATGAAATTAATTTTTGAAATATCTATTGAATTAAAAATTAAAGCAAGAAAAATATAATCAAGAGTAGAACTGAATTCGTAAGGTAAGCAAGGACTTAAAGAAATATAAATAGCTCCAAGTTTTTTTTTTAACCTCATGCGATCCTATTGGTTTCATAATCGTCAAAATAGAGAAGAAATGGAATTATTATTTTACTAGGATAATTTTTACGATCCTTTTTCTATATATTACATTGAACCAGACTACATATAATATCTCCATTAGAAGAAAACAATTTTTCCAAGTTATTTGTTATAATTTCAAATACATTAGGCTGTTCCAAAAATATTTTTAAAACTTCATCCAAAGGTATATAATAAATGTAAATATCTTTATTTGGCATTATTGTAGAATCATTTTTAGTGTTATTGGTTAATCTGTTACCTATATGCACGGCTATTGGTGTAATATACACTCCCAATTGTTTCAACTTTTTTAAACGCAAAAATTCAAATTCTAATTTATCAAATGGATTTTGAATGATATCAAACATAGAAGTTATTTTTGAAATGGAATTTAGTTCACATTTATTTTCATTTAGGATGTTTAAAACTTCATTTTTTAATATACTAATGTTCATTTCTTGCATCATACTTACATCACTAATTATAGTTTGTACTTTATTTTTTGGTATTACAGATTCATTGTACCATTTACTTATAAACATAATTGATTCATTATGCACATTATCTTTAAAGGAATTTATAGTTATAATAGTTTCATCAGTAACATCAGTTTCATCAGTTGGCTCATCAATATGATTGTTATTGTTATTATTATGTGTTATTTTATTTAAAAATTGAACGCAATGAAATGCATTTGGTTTGTCAATTGTCTGATGACATTTGATATGTTTTCCAAAAGAGTTAAGTGTATTAAAGGTTCGTAAACAGTCATCTACTAAACATTTATAATCAGTAATAAGGTCATATGAATGAAATAACCTAAGATGTAACAATAAATCTGAATATAAATTAAAATTATTAAAACAAATAAAACATATAAAACCCATTGTACAATAGAATAATAATAATTAATAACAATTAACATTTGTTCAAATCATTTATAAAAATGTTTACCATTTGGTAATTTTTATCAAAGTTAGTGTTCATGTTAAAAAAATACTTTTGAATGAACTGCCAAATTTGGTCACTTTCGGCAGGATAATTTAAGTGCATACAAAAAAAAGACTTAAAACATACCTCAAGGGCTTTAAGAGGAGATTCCAATTTTAAAAACTGGTGATTAATCACAACATAAAAAGCAGTAACATTGACATTATCTTTGTCTTCACATCCTTCACCAATAAATAGTAAATATGGCTGAACAGTTTGATCCAATCGTTGAGCTTTTTCTAATTTAATATCATCAACTTCTTTCAATTGAGAAATATTCTAAAACGAGATAATCATACATGCATATAAGTTGAGTATTTAATTAATTAAATATGATAAAAAAAATAATTACATTAGCATAGTGAATAAATCCTTGTTTTATTTCAGCTTTAGAAGGCCTCCAATAATTTTTTTTTGCTGTGTTACCATGTAAACGTTTACATGATACATTAACTGGATTGAATAACTCTACAAACAATTTTAATGTAACAATTTCATAATTACCTAAAAATTAAAATCATTGAAATTCATGTATTATTTTACTAATTATTACTAGGTTGTGCAGCATTTGTATGTTAAATTTTCACATTTATATAATTCTTTTATTCCAGAATGAAACTGACAATAGTAATAAAAATATTATTATTTATAATAGTACATCAATCACAACATTTTTTAAATTATCTATACTATACTAAAAACAACAATATATATATTGAAAGCAGTGGCGCCGAACTCAGAATTTTTTTGTGAAGCGAAATCTAGAATTTTTTATCCACCCACCCACCCACCCACTTAAACTTAAAACTTCTGAACACAGGACACCTTATGTAACTTTGTTTACCCATTAACCACTACTCCCTAGAACTTACCTATAAGGCTATAAACACCTACCCACCCACCCATTAAGAAGTGAAGCGAACGCTTCACATGATATATGAGTTCGGCGCCACTGATTGAAAGGTTAAATTAATAGGTATAGTACGTTATATTACCAGGTTTTTGAGGAAATTCTAATTCTACCATTAACATAGGAAAGTCTTGACAAATATTTGTTTTAAACTTTTTGATATACAATGTTAGACTTTTCTTAAATGTTTCAAATTGAACAAACAACATCATGTCTTTATTCGGATATAAGTTATTGAAATCTATTTCTATCTATAATATTTAATAAAACATAAATTTAAATTGAAAAATCATTCTTAAGATAATCAAAGAATACTAACAAGAGCAAATCCATTAGCACTTTTTATTGCAGGATAATCATCAAAATATTTATTTTTTTGGTCATTCTCTAACAATATTTTATACCGATAGTTAAAAGTTCTGTTCCATTTGTCTTCTACTAAATTCCAGGGTGAGACATTATTTTTCAGCCATAAAATGTCATAAGTAAAAACAAAAAAAATATCATCATTAGATGGACATACATAGTAAATAATACATTAACTGTATTAGCACAACCATTTGAATAATTCATTAAGTGATTTTTTTAAGTTCAAATGTTGTTAACTTTTGATCAGAACTATTCTGTAACATTTGTGTTATGATAATATGGGCCATTTTGTTCCTCATTGATGGCTGTAGTATATCGGAGAATTTTAAATGATTTAGAATTATTTGCCCTTCATGATAGTTCATTAAAATATTTTTTACTTCATTATTTTCCTTCTATATAAAATATATAAAACTAAATTCACAATTAATACTTATCAACAAGTATTAATAATTACACTTTACCTCAATTTCCTTCGTAGTTTCATCAGATGTATCATTATTCATTAATATCTAATAATTCTTTGTGTACAGATATTATGTCACTATTATTTTTGCCAAAACTTGCACTTGGTGGTGGCGCTTGAACAATTAATGTTTTTCTTCTAAAATAAAATTAATTTGTTCACAATAATATATTCAGGTATTAAACATTTAAACCATTCTACATTTCTACAGCTATTTGAAAAGATAATAATATTTTTAATTACCTATAATATCTATATGTGAATTGTTATAATTGAAACTGGCACTACTTATATCATCTGCCATTAATATTTTATTCAAATTTCCATCAGAAAAAAGATTATCTAGACACGCGGTAGCGTGTCAAGCCAAGTTCTAGTTAACAGAACTGGCGAGCAGCACCGTGTGTAATATTACACGAACCATTTGGAGCCACTTTTGACCCCCTCATAACTCAAAAACTATTCCACATAAACATGTCAAATTTGGCTCATATATTGAGACTAACGAGATACATATGTGCTCTAAATTTCATAAACATACTTCAAACCGTTATTTAGATATTAACATCCGAAAATCGTCATTTTTATCACTGACTTACCTATAGATCAAAATTCTAACCCAGTTCCAGATGACCTAGAAAGTTCAAATTTGGCATACAGATAGGTAGTTAGGTAAATACAAAGGAAAAAATCAGAAACTTGAAAATTTTTAATTTTAAATTTTTAAATTTTAAATTTTTTAATCAATTGATTTTATTATAATTTTGCAATTATTTTATCTATTATGTTTAATTTTTCAATTTATTAATGAATTGCCTCTAATTTAATGTAATGTTGACTTAAATAACCTTTCCCGTATCGCCACTCCAAAAATACGACTAGCCGAATATGTGTCGATATTGTCGACCTGCGCGCAGCAACATACTTTTTTTTCTATCTATGTATTTAATTAATATTATTTTTTTTAAATATTACAATTAAAATAATTAAATAATTATTCTTACAAATTATGAATTATCCACCCAACAGTAGAAACTACAGTGAATAAAATTATGATAATTAAAAATATACTCAAAAAGAGTTAAAATAATTGTATATTAATTTTACATATATTTTATACTCTGTATATACAACGGAAAATATTTTATAATAAATATTATTATTAATATTAGTAACTGAATTATATTATATAGTAATAAACTTTATTTATAGAATACGTCATGGCTAGGTTAGGTTAGGTTATAATAATTTACATACAAAAAGTAATGATATCCCACCAAAAACATATATGTAAAATGAGAGCCAAGTTCAATACTATAATATATGCCTTGGTTGTTGACTTCAACGACAAAAGAAGTGAGATCTAAATGGGTGCCAAGTTAGGATAATATCATAGGCGTAATCTCGGGGGTGCAAAGGGGTGCACTTGCACCCCCTGGAATTGTTGAGGGGGTGCAAAACTATCATTTTGCACCCCCTAAATTGTCTATATTTATAATGTATAATTTTGCCAATTTTTTTAAATATTTATAAAATAATGTTAACGTTATTAGACATTATTAGTAACACCTATAAGTTTTATAATCATGAACTTCAAATAGAACTAAAAATCTTTATTAGAATATTCAAATCTAAACAAACTAACTCAAATAATAGTGTATTTTAAAACAAATTAGATTATATGAAACAAGGTGAAATTAAAAATAAGTCTCCTTTATTATCTGAAATTTTAACACTATTTATGACAATACCTACAAACACTATCATCTTGTAAACGAAGTTTTTCCTGATTACGAAGGCTTAAAACTTACCTCAGAACAACTGTGGGACAAGAATGGCTGTCTGATATAGCTATGTTACAACTTAAAAATTGATAGAAATCGAGTTAGAGATTCTGAAATAAATTGTAATCGACGAGTTCAATGTAGCAGCAACTGTACATGGTAGATGCTTAAGTTTAATTTAATTTTGTTAATTAATATGTATTAATATTATATCAATGTAATAAATTACAGTGTCTACTAATTATTTTAATTTATATAATAAAATGTATTTACTTCATATTATTAATGATAATACTAAATTGTGTATACAATTTTGAATTTTGATCGAGGAACTGGTATTGAAAAAGTAGTAAATAAATGTTCAAGCGGTACCTATTTTGCAATTTTGTAGAAAGTTTGTAACTTTCCTGATTAGTTTTGCACCCCCTGAATTTTAGCGAAATTACGCCTATGGATAATATATTGAAGCCTAAGGTCTGACTTGGCTACGAATTATATATTATAGCATTTGCAAGTTCTAAAGCTTTGAGTTCTTATTTTATTCTTCGGAAAATCATCTTCACTCTTCCATTACTGTTTTAGTAGGTACCTACTTATAATAATAATTCGTATATGAAAAGTAGCCAAGTCACACCTTAGGCTTCAATATATTATCCTAACTTGGCACCCATTTAGATCTCACTTCTTTTGTCGTTGAAGTCAACAACCAAGGCATATATTATAGTATTGAACTTGGCTCTCATTTTACATATATGTTTTTGGTGGGATAATCATTACTTGATTCGACCTATACAACAAAAACAAAAAATAGGTATTGACATGGCAAAAAGTTATATAGGTACACGTGTATTGTGTAGGTATAGGATAAATTGACCTAATAAATGTTGTTATTATAGATGTTATAAAAATTAATAAATATAATCTTATCAACTATTAACCCTTATGAATTTAGATGGTTTGAAACATTATATATACACCACTATAAATTAACACACAAAGTTGCATAAACCAAACATAAATAATTGTAATATACATTAATGAATAAATAATAGAATTTTTTTATAGGTACCTATAAAAAAGAAACTTATAGATTATTTTAATACTTACTGCAATATTTGAGTTGGTCAGTTTAGGATTATTCAAATCAGTTATCTTACGCAATACTGAAGATCTATAACCTATCTTAGTAGGTAGTAATTCTTTCACCGTAGATTCAGTTAAAGATTTAAATGCATGTTCATTTATTTCTTGATCTAACAAAAGTAAGTAAAACATAAATTAATTGATTTACTCGTCTTTTATTTATTGTTACATTACTAGCAGAAATTGACTAATCAGGTGCCTACTTAGGTAAGTAGCTAAATAAATAATAATAAAATTAAATGTATAGGTACATTATATAGGTACTAAAAGTACTATAGCCGTCTATAGGTGTTGTGTAACAGGTGTTCAACTAAACTTAGGTAATACCATGAGTATTGAGTAGTATACAGTATGCAGTATTCAATATTCATGTATTAGCTGCAGTGCCCAGTGGCGGGCCAAAAGACTCAATTTTGAAGCAGCTGTATCAACTTTTCAAAGATGTGGTAGTGACGATGGCGCCAGTCTATAATTCGAAGATCTGACCGCAGCCCTACCTTTTACTACCACATTTTTTTTCACATCATACTTTGTTATAAGTAAATAATGTATGTCAGAGTATGTACCCCACAATATACTCTAACATAATATATTTTTGGTGTTGGTAAATAATTAAATTGCATGATGAAATTGCATAATTTAATATATTTAAGTTCAGTACCTACTTCCAAGTCCACCACTGGGCACTGGGTATAATAATACATAGGCACATAATATTATACATTTTATATACATTGATTTACTAACTCTACTCATCCCCTGTTATATTAAATGCCAAATATTATATTATTAAATAGGAGACAATAATTATTAGTGATGCTATAAATATTAATATGTATATATAGAATAAAACTTACCTTTAAAATAATCAATTATTTCTTGTGAGATATATTTTATTGATTTTAAAATATCAACAACAAATTCGTCGGCCATAAATCATAATATAGAATCTAAGTGACGACTGACGAGACTAAGAGAGCAATAATGAGTAATGACAGAATTGAATATCCGGAACGGTTAAATTTGAGGTTAAATACTTAAATAATAAAGTAGTCCTCAGTAACTTCAAATAATTATTTTTAAATATATAACGGCGATGGGTACGGCATAAAGCGTAAACAAATAAATAAATAAATAACAATATTGAGTATATTGTAATAATTTATAAATAGATTATTTCAATAATAATGCCTATTTTCATTTTCTATTTTGATTCCAGTAATCCAGTTTATTATATTATAGCTGCGTCTCTTTCAACCACTTTTGAATATAGTTATTATAACAATTAACAACGTCAAATGGTGGTAAAATAAAAATAAAACGATCGGATAATGTAACTAAAGAGGATTGTTAATGCCATAATAATTTACAATGTTATGTTTACAATTAAAAGATTGTGATATTAAAATAAAGCAACTAAATTTGTATAACATATTATGTGACTAAATGATTTTGTCAAGACAGTAAAATAAAATATTATATCAATAAAAATGTTGTTCTCTTAACTAAAATTTTTTTTTTTTATTTTAAAAGGCATCAACTGCAAGGTTATTAGCCTGTGTTACTGTAGGGGGAAACTGTAGGTTGTTACACGTGGGTGTATTTTTGGCAGAATTTCTAATGGGGCACCCGTAGGTTTCTGCCATGCCCCGGAGTGGGGGATGGCGGCACTTGTTCTCCGGACACCGTGACTTGCCCGGAGAAAAATGCCGCCCAGTGGCCGAGAGAATCGAACCCGCGACCGCCAGCGCCGCAGACGACGTGTTGACCGCTCGGCCACCTCGTCCCCATTAACTAAAATTTATCCAACTATTAGCCATAATATAATTATTTTTTGCCGTATAAGTGTATAACTATAGAATAGTACCTAGGTATACCAAAGTTTTGCCATTCCGTTACATTGTTACAATATCATGGTTTAATTTATAATATATATAAATAATCTAAACTCATAATAGTATTATGTTATTATACATATTTTATAAAACACATAATTTGTGTATGAAGTGTCTTTACGCTTTTTCAATCTTGTCTTTCTACGTTGTAAAATGTTTCTAAAAGTGTTGTTGGTTAAAATTCTGAATAGAAGTAGGTAAATGGCGTGCATTTACACCTGAAAAAAAAACACCAGAACTAAAGGTATAGCCGTATAAGTTTATTTAAATTAATATTGAGTAAATTGTTCAACTTTTTGGACACGATTGGGGAAAGAAAAACAATTTTTATATATACAGGTGTCCCTCGTCGCCCGGACAATAACCGGTTTTTTGCGGTTTTAATTGATTAAAAAAATTATTAAAAATCAGGAAATTAATGAAATTAAAATGTTGAAACGTCAATATTTTCAGAAAAAATGAACTCTATAAAATGGCAATCTTCAATATTTTTTTAAATAATTAATTAAAAAAATAATTTTTTTAACTTTTTTACCAAAACATAAAAAATTAGTTATTTGTAGTGCTTACCTCTGTGAGTCTTAGTAAGAAAACAGAATTACGATATCTCTATTATTTCAGGAGATATCGCAATGAGTATAAGGGACACCCTGTATATAGCTGATACCGAGAAGATTGTTGGACCATTATATATTTCGCACTTTCATTATAAAATATTATTCGAAATGTACAGTTATTTCTTTCAGTAAAAACATCACTATATATCTGTCACATCGGAGTAATGTTTATCGGAGAATTTTAGAAAAGAAAATGTGCAAAAACGGTATCCGTACTGTGCGAGTTAAGGGGGAACCAAAAAGTACAAAATTTAATTTTTATACAATATAGATTCAACATCACTCTCTACATTTCATATTGTGTTTTCGACACAGTGCGTCTTAATACTTTGAACACGATTAACTTGTTCATTATAATATATGTCGTATCGATTGGTAACGGATTTTCGTGTAAAGGAAAATTTAGAGCATCGCTGCGTATACCTCTTCGGTTTCCCGCAGGTATATACCACTATACCACTGTGCATACACACCAACAGATCGTTTCGAGCGGGGCACAGGTACATATATATATATAACACCTGCAGCTCTATCGGAGTCATAACGACCGGCGAAGATAGTACGCTAAACGGCCGGTTTTAAAGGATTTGCTCGACGTTATACCATATAGCTACCTCCGCGTGTATGCGTATTACATATTATCATCTCTATCTGTATAATATGTATATTCGACGGGGGCGAACGTTATATATCGGTGGGCGTTTATCTCGGGATACAGAAGGCAACAGCAGCAGCAGCAGCAGGACCCGCGGAGGCCTCGAGGTTTGCGGCTGGGCTTACGCGGCGTTTACTGGTGCTAGGGGGGGAGGGGATGGGGTAGACGTCAGCATTTCGCGGGATACCGGTCGACCTTAAAAATAAAAGAAGGTTTAAGTCTCATCCGATCTATCTGTGTATATATTATTATTTGAGATTGTGTGTGTGTGTGGCAGTTTACGGCGACGGTGGCGATGTTAAAAAGCTATTTGTGCGCGCTGCCACGGCCGCGGTTTTGCATTCGGATTAAGTGGTCGTCGGCGGGTGTGAGAGGGTTGTGGTGGTGGGGTAGTTGGGGGCAGATAAGAACAAAAGACTTGATGCCACTGCTGCGGAGGCCGGCGGAGAAAGGGTGTTATAGGGTTAATGGCGAGGATTGTAAAGCGATTCTTTGGCTGCCTCAGTGGCGTGTAGATAAGCGCGCGTGATTGCGTGCATAAACGACTACAACCGCGGCGGCGGTATAATAGTCGTCGTATGTATAATATATCTTTGACCCCCCCCCCCCCCTCCCCCATCCGTGGTGGCGAAGGGGCCGCTGGAGAGGAATAAAATAAAAAATAAGAATAATAATAAAACGAATCACCTCCCCGTCGTTATCGCGTCGATTTGTCTCCGCGGGTCTTTGGCCGGCCGCCGATAATTCAGAAGGTGCAGGGAGCTTCCCGGAGGTTAATAGCTCCTTTATTTGCTAGCAGTTGTAGGCTACGCGTAATATATACATATTGTTATCAGCTGTCGTGTTTAAAATAAATGTTGGCAGTGGACTCAATATTGCATCAGCTGGTGAAAAACTCGATCGGCAAAATGTCTACGCCGAGGTGAAAATATCAATTACGAATCGACATAAAACTACATCTTCGAAGAACAATGCATTCACTTGAGTCGTCGTCGTATAATATTTTTAGTATTGTTTTCTATTGATTCGCTGAGACTACACACAAAATCTTCTCACTGTAATAGTAGAGAACGGATAATATTAATTAAGTTTATTGAAATCGGATAATGTAATAGGCGCCACTAGTAGTCAGTTTTAGACAAATGGGCAATTATTATATTAATTATGCATAGAAAATTAACCCATTCTACTTTATTTTCATACATAGGCCCAAAAGTATGCAGAGCTATCCATTTAACTTCAGGTCATTTAATGTAAGTGTCATACTTCAAAGGGATCGCTCTAAATATTACAATATGCTTCCATTGCATACGTTAAACATCCCGTGTATTTCTCTCCAGTTTTTTTTTTTTAAGAAACTCCATTTGGCTAGGTACAAAAATAATAAAATATTGATAATATACAACAAAATAGTGATAGTAAAATATTTAATATAATAATAATTAATTAGTGTGTTTTAAACAATAAAATGCATGTATTTATATAATTTTAATAAATATTATACATGCATACAATTACATAATAAAAATATGAACTTTATAATTTAAAAATTATCTTTTTATGTTTCATACCTTCCACAAAATGTTATTTAATTATTAAATTGTGGTTTGTGTACACGTGGGCCCCCTCACACCAACTTTTTCAGTGTCCATGATCTCATTGAGTAATAAAAACTAGAAATATTCAAAATAATAATCTAGTGAATACAATAATACTGACCATTAATATTAGTTGACATTGCTCGACTGTATTATTATTAATATGTGTTTTAATATAATATGTACGATAACCATATTATTGCTATAGTTGTAGTTATGACGTTATTTTTTTGTGCAATTATATCAGGTGGTGCCAAAAATTATTGATAATATAGGAGATGAGTATCGTTTTATTTGAGCATACAAATTAATGTTAGGTTTTTCGTTTGGATTGACCACAGTGGATCGCATAGCGATATGTTATAATATATGCTGTGCGTATAACAATTATTAATAATATTATGTGAAAATATTATGCAAAAATAAAATATTTTTATTAACACATCAAAACATTATATTAGGTAGATTCCTACCTAATATTTTAAAATGTCACTCCTAAACAAAAAATATCTTGCACATTTACATTTTGTACACTATCGTTTTAGTGGCCTAATAATATAAAACCTATGTGCCAAATTTACGCTTTTGAGGTTTCTGGATTCAGTAAAAAAAGTAAGCTATAATTTGATAATATATTATATCTCCTATGTGCGATCGCCTATCTTCATCGTATGATTAATGAAAAATAATAAATGAAACTTATCATGTGATAATTTTATAATTTATTCGTCTATGAAATACCTTCTACGTGATTAAACATGATTTTATGTTATTTTATAATATGACACCATCAATACGTCATTCAAAAAACCTCCTATATATGCGACACAACATTCACAATTTATAGAACATTTCTTCAAAACATATTGATTTTAAAATATTGAGATTTTATATAATATAGTTTTAAAATTTGCATCTGTAGCTGATCTTTGCTGACAGTTTGTATTTTTTTTATAAAGTTTTTGTCTTTGCTGAAAAATCTGGTTTTAGCACTTTTAAGTTTTACCTAGGCCCATCATGCTTTGAAGGTTTTTTCCTGTCAAAGACGAATTATTAATTATGAATAGAGTCAACTGAGGCGTATATATATATAACCCATCTCGGTATAATACGATCCGTACAATTTTCAGAGTTCCACGTGGTATATGTGTGGTATACTGGTATACATAGGTACTAAATGACGTAGAAGTGAGTGGCGGCGGTCAGACCAATGCTATTCATGCGGTTTTGAGACCAAATATGATGTCGTCCCAGAGGTAATATAAGTCGTGTACAGTCGTTTGTCATCGTGTGAGATCGATCGTGGCGCTTTTTATTAGAATCACGGAGGCGGTATGATAATCTTGTACCATATATATAAAATCACCTCCACAACATCATCGTATCGAAACTGTCACGATATCGACTGCGGTGGCGTGTAATACGACGTCTCCTCCTGCTACTTTTCCTCTGTCTCTATGTCTCTTCTTCTTCTCCATATATATACATTATATTCATCGTTATATTATTGCGCGTAAGTGTGTTCGCTGCGCAGTGTGTGTGTGTGGGCGAAAACGTCGTGAGAAAATAAAAATATAAAAACGGGGGAATCGAAATGTCACCGGGGAAGATTCCCTCGGGAAGGATCTACGAGCGACCGCGATGTGGAGGGTGTGTGGGTGGTGGGTGGGAAATATATTATAAGTGCGACCGTCGGCGGAAGGATCTATAATACGACTACTATATCCGCGAGCACCCGTCAACTGACGTGCGAAACCGAAATTGACAGGCGGAAAATAATTTGCATGTCTTATACCTCGGCGGCGGGGTGGATAAGGTCGTCTCACCGAGTGGGCCTATATAAAATGATATATACATATAACACGCACACACACAGGTAGGTATATAGCAGCTCGTATTATTATTATTATTATTATTATTATGTTATTCGCTGCTGGATTTTCCCTAGGGACGCGGACAATGGCCGTCTGGACGTCGCGGAGCTCAACGCCGCCGCCACTTCTTCAGCTTTTGTATCGTAATCGATGCAAATATTATAATATTGTTATACTTTTACACATAGTTGTAATATACACTGCACTTTATATTTTCCAGTTGGTAACTTTCCCGGGAGTGAAGAACTTATAACCGCCACTGTCGTTAATGTAAGAAAAAAAAATTGTAAGCTTCCAATCAATATAATTATAACGATAAGTTGTAAATTAAAAGAAACAGTGGTATTATGATTCATAATATATTATAATAGTAGGTAGGCATATAATGTCTTATTTAAGTTGTCGTAGGCACGTCGTGTAGAAAGCGCCTCATCGAGTTTATCGAACAGGGTACCTGCGCAGTAACTTGTCCCACATAGCTAAATCGTAGTTTCTAAATATACTGTGGAAATATCGTTAGCACAAATTAATATATTCGACTGTTATAATTGTATCTAATAATATTGTTAAAACATTTAAGAATCGTTTTTTAGAAGGCGATGAAACGTTTTCACAGTATGGCAGCTATATAAGTATTTTCTGAATATTGTAGCAATATATTTTCACAATACAGTCGACAGGTATACATTTTTACAATGTTAAGTTTGTTGCATTTTTTTTAGATATTTGGTACAAACAATACCGAGTATAATATCAGATACTATCAGCTAATAGGTAGCCACAATATGGCGCACGTACATATATATTTTACTTCATAATATTAATTACCGTTATAAAACGATGAACTCGACGAGACGATCTAAAGATCGAATTGCTAAATTTATAAGACACACCACTTGTGCATTTATACCTATTTTGGCTATTCGCTAATCGCTCGGCTGCATGTTACTTGCATAAAAAAAAAAAAAATTAAAATTAGAATACTTACAAAACAAATCGAAAGCTTAAAAAAAACGAAATCTCACAGTTCAATTTTATAATAAACTCGACGAGACGATCTAAAGATCGAATTGCTAAATTTATAAGACACACCACTTGTGCATTTATACCTATTTTGGCTATTCGCTAATCGCTCGGCTGCATGTTACTTGCATAAAAAAAAAAAAAAAATTAAAATTAGAATACTTACAAAACAAATCGAAAGCTTAAAAAAAACGAAATCTCACAGTTCAATTTGATAATAAACGTTTCATTTAAATAATTCAATTCAAACCAATATAAAGCTCTAATAAGCATATATTATATTCTTGAACTACCTATGTCCTATACCTAATTATTATTATTGCAATATTATAATTATTACCATAAATATCATGACGAAAGTTATTATCACAACATATTATGTATTTTTTAATTATTTTTAATTATATTATATTATACTATGTTTGAATTGATCTATAATTCAGAACAATATTATGTTTAACATATGAATTTTTCATTATTTTGAATTCTATACCTAACTTACTTATTGCTTATACTTCTATATTATAAATTAAAATAAACATCAATGTAATTTTTTTTTTATTAACATTTTAATATTGATTATATCGATATTTTGGGGACGCAGTTAGGTTATAAAAAAAGGTACCTATACAGGGACGCAAATACACTATGGCCCTTTTTGAATCTTTTTTTGCGGGCCGCAATTCACCTACTGAAAATAATTTCGGCCTCAAGTATTATGCTCCTCGCTTGGTCCGACTCTCGTGCGTAGGAAAACTGGTATTTAATTTATAATCAAACACTCAGGGAAAACATTTCAAGGGGTCTTTATGCATCTCCAGTGACGTGTGATGTCGGTTTGTAGCTCCGTAAATTGTTTAGGGCTGGTGGTGTTTAGTGCATAGGTATAGTGGTGACTGTTGGAGGTAATAGTGACAACGACGACAATGGTCGCTAAAAATGTAATGCAGCGTAAATATGTATTTTATATACCTATACATGTATATTATATTGCATATTATAATCGACGGCTTGATAATAATAATTGTCGCCGAAGCGAAAAATGACAGATAATGTGCGGTAGTGGGAGTGAGCTGATGGCGAGATGAGGAGAGAATTGGAGAAAAAAAAAATCGCTGTTGGGATGAGAAAAGTGCATTTCCCACTCTCGATGACGGCTATGTTATTATCGTCGTCGTCGTCGTAGTCGTACAAAAGGAGTCGAGAGATGAGTACCGCTCGAAATCACTTATCTATGTATAGGACTGCGATACGACAATATAATAATATAATGTACATTCAAAAACGTCCAAATCGAGTTTTACGAAGCTCACGCACAATGGCTCTTCGACACTTCACGCGTGTATACGAGTACAGATCTTCTGTCTCCCCCACCCTCTTTCTCACTCTTTCTCTTTCTATACACACATATATATATATTATATCTTTCTCTCTCTGTATCTCTCTGTCTCACTCTGTCTCACCATATCTCTCTCTCTTTCTCTCTCTCTCTTATCTCATCGGAGTTTTCGTGTCGTCACCCCGTTCAAATCTCACCCTCGCCACCCCACCGCACACCGAAAAGCGCGCCTCCCGTGTATATATCACAATAATACACACAGTCGCCGTTTCCCTTCGACGTTTGTTCGGCAGTCGTACACAATAATCATAATAATAATATGAACTTTAATGCGATGCGGCGCACACTCCAGCGAGCACGACGACGATACGCACACCGTCGCACTTCTAGCGAGTATAATATTAATGTACGTACATAATATATAGGTGTGCTCGGCGACAATGGAGATGGTGCAGGAGGGACGGCAAGAGATAATGATGTAATAATATGTATATACATATTATACAGCATATAACAAAAGGTATACGCTACCGGGCCTATATATGTATATGTGGATGCTCATTCCAAGGATTTTTCCCTTATACACGTGTATATATGCTCACCGGTACACCCCAATAAGTGTGGGACACCGCAGATGCAGACACAATCTGCGACACATAATCTGACGGGCGAGAGGGATGGTATTTTATTTTTTTTTCAACTGACAAATACATAATACACCCTAGGTCAGGTTTTGTGATTGTATACCCGACTTTAACGCCGCGAGTTGATTTCAAACCAGTCCGACAAACTATATTGATACATTATCTCATTATCACTATTATCACTGTTTTTTTTCATATTATCATGATAGCAGAATACGACGAACATCCCGTGCTTCATCATGAACTTAAATCAAATAATTCAATTTCTTGAGAAAAACAAAATAGGTTTTGAATAAACAATAGGCTATACAAGTATTCGAAGTAAAATAATTTGTGTAGTTCAATTATCCTATAAAGTCCTCATATGATAACTTCTGCAGAAATGAGATGACAATTTCTAGTTGGGGATCGAGGCCGATTATTTAGGTTCCCTGGTATGTTGTGCTCTTTTCTTTCTTCTTCGTATATTTTGATTTGCAATCAGTCATTATGTTTTTCAGTTTTTCACCATCAGTACCACTCTACACAAAGTGCATTTAATAAAAAATAAATATGATTTTTATATTCGAATGTTGTAATGTTTTCGGCTCGAGAATAGGAAACTCAATTATTTCGTAATAAAATATTTACGATTTTTAGATGATCGACAAGAAGCGACATGACACGAACCCTCACATTCGCTCAGATCAATCTATATCTCATATCATATCGACATATTAATATTTTCGAAAACAATTATAGCAAGAACGTGCGTGCAAATTAGGTAAAAAATAAATTGCTAGTCATTAGTTTCAAGTACGGAACAAAAATATAGAACAAGATTCACTGATCAAATGTACATCACAAACTGTATTCAAAAAATGTAATACATTTCGAATTTTCAAAAGTGTACCGTGGTAAACGAATTCGGTGAAAAGTTTATCCGGTTAAATATTATTGGCGGTCGCCGCCCTCACACGGCGGGTAAGTACCTATACCGCGGTATAATATCGCGTGCGCGGTAAGTTCACCTCCCGTAATATTTTGAATTGTTCTCGTCGATATAACAATAATAATAAATAACAAAAGAGCTGGGCCGACCTGTATTGTGGGCGGCGGCTTTTGAAGCTCGCGGTACGCCGGCGTTCCGGGCGTTTCGGGCGTGACCTTTGGCGTGACCCGCCGCTAACGCACCACTCCTCTATCGCGACCTTTCGCCCGTCTCCGGCGCAATCGCTCCACGTCATTGGCTTTTCGCTCGGCGGTTTTTTTTCCTTCGATTTTTCCACTTTTCCCGACAACCTAACCTTCCGCCGCCGGCGCACCACTCGTCCCACCGCGGAATCCGACCGAATAGCTCACCACCTGTAATGATACAACATGTATTAGTGGTGTATATTTACGAGGGTTATCGAGGGGATCACCCCCCCCCCCCATAAGCTATGTATCATATTAATATGCAGAAGTTTTCAGAGTCCTAATTTAAGGCCAATAACTTTAAAGGCCGGCTACAAATTATACAGGGTGATATTTTTATCATTGAACACTCATTATTTCAAAAAGTATTAATGTTTAAGAAAATATTTTTTTACATAGTTTCAAGTTGTTAAAAAACAATATTTTTATTAAAAAATTATATTTTTAAAAATTTTTTCCTTTTATTTTTTTAAGTTTTTTACTTTTTTGAATGACAACATGTAATTTTAATTTGATATTCAAAAACAGAATATTTTTCTGAGTATTTCGATACATAAAAATTGAATTTAGGGCAATTAGTTTATGAGTTATAAGTATTTAAAGTTTAGATGAGCGGAGTAGTGGACAAACATTTCGCGGGGTAACCCCGTACCACTCTACTCCGCTCATCTAAACTTTAAATACTCATAACTCATAAACTAATTGCCCTAAATTCAATTTTTATGTATCGAAATACTCAGAAAAATATTCTGTTTTTGAATATCAAATTAAAATTACATGTTGTCATTCAAAAAAGTAAAAAACTTAAAAAATTAAAAGGATAAAAAATATTTAAAAATATAATTTTTTAATAAAAATATTGTTTTTTAATAACTTGAAACTATGCAAAAAAAATATTTTCTTAAACATTAATACTTTTTGAAATAATGAGTGTTCAATGATAAAAGAATCACCCTGTATTCCCCCCATGAAAAAAACATAAATATGCCACTGCATTAGCCGTGTTGTACAACACTTGTTTTAGAATATTATATATTATAATATTTTATATCATGTATACAATATTAGAATGTCGTCTGCTGTGAGCAATTTATTATATTGTATACTGCGGGCAGCATCGTTTGGACTGTTCTTATTATAATATATAATAATTGTTAAACACGAGTGAGGGTGGCGCCAAGTCGTCTGCTGCAGCTCTACAGAGTACAGCTGACACATTTTGTAACTGTGGTAGATAAAATGTATAAAAGTTATTTTCGATCAGATCTATTCGTCGTGTTTTGAGCGTATACCATTTAAATAAGACTAATATATTTCATCTTATCGAAACCGATTCAGCTCTTCATTACGATTTAAAGTCAATACGATTATTATTATTTATTTATACGATTTTGGTTACAGTTTCAGGATAAAGCCATATAGATATGTATATACCACCTATAGTAATACTTACGGTGGCGTAGCCAGGAATTTTGTATGAGGGGGGGGCTAAGTATACTAACTTCGACCATATTATATTGCTTCATTTTAATGCAATTAATATATTAGTTACTTAAAGGTTAGAACATATAAGATTATCTTTGTCTAAATAGTAAATACCTTGTACCTATACATATTATTTTTTTACATAATATGATAACTAATTATATTATTTAATACTATATATATCCTAAATATCATAATAATATAATATAGAAAATTGAGAGCCCAATAAATATAGGTGATTCCTATAATAGCGAGTCTGAGGGTTACAATAATAGATTAAAGCCACTAAACACCGTGTCGTGTCGTATTCCCTATATTTAATAATATAGTCGTGCAGACCGCTGGCAACAAGTTAATTATAAGTTGAATATATTATTCAAACTCCACACGACGTAAACCGGCAACTATAGGCTTATAATGATATGTAAACAAATATAATACATGTACCTACTAATTATCTAGACAATAATTTGATCCTCATTGTTGTTATGCAAAGATGGCCTATAAGAACATAGCTGTCTAGTAATTTTTTCATACTACTTAAATACGGTGACCTTAAACTTTAAAACTCCGACCTAGAGACGTCTGCTGCAGTACTGGTGATAGGACGAATACTGGTTGTGAGCGCATGCGCACATCTTAAATGAGATCACGACGATCACGTAGGTACCTATATATAACATGACTAAGGTCTAAGGGGTACTCGGTTATAATTTTTTGGAAATTGATTTTTATCGTTATTATTTTTTCCCTTTCGGCTTTCACGCATGACAATATTTTAATAGGTATACAATATGTATAATGTGTAATACGTAACGTACTTATAAAGACATTTCCACGGTCAGATTTTACATTTCAGATGCATTTACAACTCGATAATTATTATTGTCACAAACATTCGACTCCGTACAACATTACAAACCTGCACCGGACGAACAGTGAAGTCACCGCTTACCTATACACGAATGCCTGCGATAAAGGTGTAATATCATAATATATAATATAATAAATAACAATATTATATACACTACCTATATACATAATAATATAGCTATGGTACATAATATAACGTACATAATAGAGTCGTACACGGAATTGAATCTTACGATACGAAGATTTTTTACAATAATATTATTATACTATCGTTTGTATTATACAATGAGACGTGGTGACGTGTGTTACCTATATATAGCTATAGGTAATATTGAAAACCCGAACACACACGTCGTGTCTTATACGTATAGGTACATCATATACAAATGGGATATAAATACGTGTGTACATCTATATTGTTAAAACGCAATCAAAGCAGCGTATTGATACGACTCGATGAGTTGTCGAAAACGAACAGATTTCACGCTCGTCCGAAGAAATAATAATTGTGATTCTGATTGGGTTAATATTGAAAACCACGATCATCTCGTTGAGTGGTAACGCAGCTGCAGCACTGCAAGCGGGCTTATTATGATGGTCTGTTGCAGTGGAATTCCTTTAAATATATAAACATTTGTAATATATATATAGGTTATCTATTTGTAATGTATTGAATCGTTTCCAATGAAAAGAAAGTCAAAAAAAGTTCTCAGTAAAAATAATCGTGGACAAAATATCGTACCTCGGAAAAATTGAAGATGGCGTCCCACAGGGCTTCTACAGTTGTACCGATGAAATCTCGGTTATCGTGATATTATACATAAACGACAATATACACTCTCATTTGCCAAACAAAAATTAACTTTTTCGCGAATGACCCGATGTCTTATACACAAATGTTAAGGCAAAAATAGCGGCCATCTAGCTAGGTACTTATATATAGAAATGAAAGGAATTAGAGTTTTTTTTTTTATATACAAAATGTACATCAAATCAAACGCCGGTCCAGTAAGCGGAGCACTAATATATCTAATGCAAACTGGAGACGGCTAGAGACAGTACAAAACATAGTCCTCCGAACAATCACTGACTCCCCGTGGTTTGTCCGGAACACCGTCATTTCTAAATCAACAAAAATTCCCTCGATCCAATATTAACCGTCATTCAAAATTCAAAAAACATGTTCGCGTCAAACTACAACAATCCAACCACAACCACCTACAAAACATAGGCCAAACCATCGGCCCAGCTGAACTCATCAGAAAAACACCCGGTGAACTGACCGGGCTCACATAGAAACCACCTCAACCACACCACCTCCTACTCTGAGTCATGGAGCTAAACCCCCGAAACTCAGGAAAAGGACTATAAGTACCACCAACCATGCAATGCAGGTTCAGATGATGGCGCCTGAAAATCAATCCATCGAAAACAATAGGTATAAATATAGGGTGTATAACAGATAGAACTGACTTTTTGAATGACTTTTGTTCTAATCAATACCTATTTAAAAAATGTTTATATATTATATTTCAATATATTACAGTATACTGTTACAGTTTACAATCAAAAATATTGGTTTTACTAATGTCGAGACAAAAATGTAATAGATTCGAAGTATACTTGGTATCTATAATATAATATATGACGTCATTTTTTCGGTTATTGAGATTTCGGCCCCAAATCATCTGCAGAGTGTAGACATTATTCTCGGAGATATATACATAATGCATTTCAGTGCCACTTGTTCTTATATACATATAGGATTCAAAAAAGATTGACTGCGTTATATATTATTATGTCTGGGGTAGGTATAGTATACATATATCATATGCATTACTTATATATTATATTTGATAACGATTATAGATATACTGGCTGTACGCTTCCGTAGCATATTATGACATTGAGTACAGCTGCGTTATACTATAATATTATATGTCCAACGGTCCAGCTCGAGATCGTCGTCGGCGGGGAAAAATAAAAATAATCGAACCTAAAGCGACGATGAAGGGCGATCTGCGAGGGGGGGGGGGCTCTTGTACACGCACTTAGGTATATATTATATATAATATACGGCGGGAAATAAACGGACCGACTTTCGCCGCGACCGCAGCACTCTCGGGGGACCGATAACGGACGTAAAAAATAAAACACAGAGCGGAGAGAAAAGAAAAATAATACCGAAACGTTAAAAAAAAAAACCGTCACCGCAGCGAGGACTCGTCTATAGGCGTTTATATGTATATATATATACGTACCACGCAAACCGGGGAAAAAAAGCTAAAGCGGTAAACCTCCGAGGAGTCTATACAAACTCGAGACGATGTGGGTGTGTGGGTGTGTGTGGGTGTGGGGGATGTTATGACAGTTGACGAATGTTCGCTTCATCAGCGGTAATCGTTCGTGCGGATCTGCGCTGTCCCGGCGACGAGTCGCGACCGCTTACCCCTCGGGTGGCGGCGTGTGATGTATCGGCGGCAGGACGAAAAATATCGTTTTATTATACCCGCGCCACCCTATCGTCCTGCCGCCCGTCCTGCCCCTCCCGTCCTGCGCCCATCCTGCGCCCGTCCTGCCACCGCGCTTATCGTCTGCAGAGCGGTCCGCGATTTACTTCGCGACGCTGACGGGCCGAGGTCGATATTTCGCGGTAACCGTGGTAATAATATATTATTATTATTATCGTGTACTCGCGTGTTCTCTCGTCCGGTCCGGTCGGACGATTTTTGTTTTTTGTCTCTTCTCCGCGGAGAGCAAATCTTCCGCCGGCTATCGATTCGCG
Organism: Macrosiphum euphorbiae; assembly: GCA_949089665.1. Classification (NCBI taxonomy): domain Eukaryota; kingdom Metazoa; phylum Arthropoda; class Insecta; order Hemiptera; family Aphididae; genus Macrosiphum; species Macrosiphum euphorbiae. The sequence goes on along the minus strand of CARXXK010000004.1, from coordinate 13,604,175 downwards.
GTCTATCCAGCCCCCTTACCTACACTCCCCGGCGAGTCAAAAAAATACGCTTCCTCACACAGTAGCCAGCGGCCGACTCTATATCAAAAGTTTAAGTTTTTGGTTAATTCCATTGAGAACTCGTACATCGACCATTATTAATTGATTAACAACAAAATACAAATATTAAATACTAGCTGTGCATTAGCTATTTAGTTCCGATATTAGAGTTGATTATTGTAAATGCGAGCGTGTTCCGAGGAACGTAGGGCTTGAAACCGGTATAAACCGTTTAAAAACTGAAACTGAAAACAAAATCAAAAACGAAACCGGAAAAAATTAGAATCTGGTGTACAAAATCTTAAACGAAACCGAAATTTTTTCAATCGGTTTTTAAACCCTGGAGTGTGACGATCGTCAATAGTTTTGGTTTTCCATTGAGTTCCAAAAGTAAATCAATAGTTATTAATTATTATACTTATTCCATTTTAAATATCATAATTATTATAATATTGTAAATGCGATGTAAGCGTGTATATAGTAGGTACCTATATTAAATATTTACACAATGATCATGTAGGTATCTGCTTATTGTGTACTATAACGTGCGTTTACATGCCTCACATATTCAATCGACGTAATAATATTATAGTATATACAGTATACACACTGCTATGTATGATCATGTGATATTATATCTCCGGCGAAACGAATGTGGTGATAGGCAAGCAATGATGGGTAATTGTGATGTCGGGTAAAAATTAATTAATTAAAAACCATTACCGAAAATTTAGTTTAATAGACACGAATATTGTAATGCATATTTTGCATGTGCATCTCGAGTGATTAAAAACAAACACGTGTCCTGCATATAATATAATAGCCATCATATATATTAGGTACATATAAGTATAAATAATATTATATTATTATTATTATAGTGATGAACTACAACTGCACCGGTATAAATGTCCGTCCACGATCAAATCGTTTTTTGCCACCGATAAAAAGTATGAACTGTTTTAGTGATAAAATTATATGCATATATATACTACGTGCAGTATACCTAGGTATATAATAATATACGTAGAACAAACAAGAGTAATGAAAATAATACATAACATAATACGACGTAGCATCCGGGTAGTCCCTCGTCGGGGCTGTTCTTTCTCCTCGGAGACCGCGCGTCCTGGGTTTAACCTCTCTCTGGGGTTTGAAACTAATTAATTTAACATTTGTTTGTCCATCTACCTATGTAATACTCGAGGCTCTCATACACGTATTATTATTTATTATAATAACCATGCTCGCTTTTGCCGAATAAATTTAAATTACAACGATGCACCATATACTATGCACTTAAACGACTACGCACAATATAGGTAATAAAATTGCTATATTATCAATGTAAACGCTCCATAAAATGAGTGTATACTGTATCCACTCTAGCACCCGCGATGTCTGTTTTAATATAAGTCTTGGTGTTTATTGCTCGAATTGATCCTGATGAAAAATCTACGCTGGCACTCGGAATTGTAAATACTTACGTTTATAACACCGAAAGAAATATTTATACTGTATATTGTTAATTTATCATCATCGAGGAGAAGACACAATACCATTAAATTTTTTAGTCATAATTTTATCAATAATAATACCTATAACCTATAGTCTATAGTCTATACCTAAACCAATGCATCGTTGTATAACATACAATCTTCGGGTTATAAGTTCGGATTTGGAACAGATCGACGTGTCAGTCCACCTTACAAATTATATTCAGGTCCAAGTAATAATTAATCGCTGAGACGTATCTTGCGGTAGGATTTTGAAGACTCTGTGCTATTTTTTACCCTATTACAAGTTAACATTAAATTGTTGACAGTAAATAATTATTTCCTCATCTTACACATGGTACCAGCTATATAATTAAATAAGTAAGACTGATTTAAGACAGAAAATTAAGCACGTGTTACACCGCGCTGTACAGATTTATTCTCTATATTTTATACTTACTATTTTTACAATTTGAATGTATACTTATTTTGAAATTAAAATTATAAATGTAATTATATATTACTAGGTATTTGCAGTGTGCTTCACTATGATTGTATATAAAAAAAACCAATCAATTCTATCAAAAGCAAATAATGCTCTATTGTAGATGATAATATTAAATAATATCAGATATTACATACAGGTAGGTACTATGTATAGTATTATATGAATTAGTTAATATGTATTACTATAATAAAGTTATGCTGTTAAAATAGTACACAATTATAAAATAATAAATTACTCACAGTTATAAAAAGGCCATATTATAGAATATCCTAAAAAATAAAGGCTCATTGTAAGTATAAAAGAATTAATAAACAAAATTAAAATTTATTAAATAAGTTATAAATGATATTATTAAAACAGTAGCAGGAGGATAACATATTATTATTAGTTTCATCTTTGTTTATAAATTTAATAATATCTCTGCAACAAACAGACAATTTAAAATATATTGTTAGCGATCTAATAAGGAGATGTTTGTAGATCTAAGATTGGTTTTTAAAGTTTTAAGTATCTATTTAAAAATTAAAATACTCATTCACTAATCTAAGTTTGTGCACGGAACTATAAGAATACGTATTTAAATGCTATAATAATATGCACAATGTATCCAATAAATCTTTTAATAAACTTTTTCATTGAAGTTTCAAATAGAATTCCAAATGTTCGCATTACGACTCATAAGTGATTTAAATATATGCTCCCGTTTGGTTCCCAATATTGAAAGATATCCAAGGCCCCATTCAGGCAATCGCCAGACTGACACTTCCGCGTAGGATTATATATTATTATTATTGTCACCGTCGAAGCTTTTCTTTCGGAAAACCATGAAGAATGGACGGAATTTATATATATGCGTCTACAGGTGTACGCTCGCACTGGTATTACTTCCACGCGGGAGACAAATCGACGCACAAAATCACGAAATATTAGTCGCCTCTGTTTGGCATTGGTCTTCTGTTCTTTATAATAATATAGTAACGTGGCTATTTTCTGATTTGATTACTCCTTAATTTAGAGTCCGTACTTCGGTGAGTTTTATTTTTTTTTTTTCAAATTCAAATTTAAAAGTGTTATTCAATATTTAATACTACCTATATTAACAAATATTATAAATATTTTTTTCAAAATATTATATCTTGACATATTTCGTTCATTTGGCATTCTTATTTATGTTTTTATTATGTTTACTTTTTTTTTGATATTTACATTTTAGAAAGATGTGTCTTTTCTTACTTTTAAACAAAGAGGTGTATCTTCAAAACCTATTTATTTTATTTTTAAACTAAGAATTCATATATACCTACACAATTGTCAACTCTCTACTCCGGCACAAGCCCTGGAGTAGATAATATATTTCTTTAACTGTATGATATAATCTATATTTAAAGGAAAAATAATAAAAAAAAATAACGTTATAATGCTATAGCGTCGAAAAGCGCAACGGGCCGAGGTCCCGGTCACGCGTCTAAATCTCCAAACACCTATTTATTAGGGAGCGGGCCTAATACCTCAAATCGGATTGCGTCCGGCTGACGCCCACCGTGATATTAATCGCACGGAGATATAACAATATAATTTAAGTATGTAATATCATAATGTATATCTATACCTACCTCGAGCGTACAGGAAGTCGTGATAAAAGACTATTCACCCCCCCCCCCCGAAAACCCTGTTAATGCAGTGCGGTTGAGGCGGGGGTGGCACGCGAGAGGGCGATTGTCGTGCGACGGACGTTCCGGAATTAATTCCGTCAGGTGGCGTTTGTCACGGCGGCGGCGGTGCAGGCATTGTTCGCCGCCCGACCACCCCCTCACCGAGATTCTGCAGCTCGGTCACTCGCACCACCCCCGCGACCCAATAATAACCCTTCCTCGGCCACTTCCGGACCGCGTGGCGGTAAATCCTGCATCCGACCGGAACAAACCCGCGTACAAATAATATACAACACGTTACGATTGTACCTCAACTCTTCCGCACCACGTAGTTCGCGTACGTTGCATTTCCTTTTTTTTTTATTTCCACGTCCCCTTCTCTAGCCCGTGCCATTGTAATACATATTGTTTAGAGGACGAAAACATATTATAAACATATATACATTATAACATATCTTACAAACATATTTTACGACACAGCAAATTTGTGTTCAGCAGTTCAGATTTTGTATACCTAGTGATCTTTAATATAATACAGAGCGAATATACCCATAATAAAACTTAAAGGTAAGAACATCATCAATATAACTTTCAAGATTATTTTCATTTTTAAGAGATTCATGAGAATTCCTTGATATTTCAAAGTTGGGAAAATAGGTCAATTCACTCTATTATCATGGGTTATCAGACAAAATCAGAACACCTAACACGAATTCGCTATATATATTATGTCAAACGTTTGTGTAAGACTTCAGAGACATCAAACTACACAAGCTGGTATTCTTAATATTATACATAATAATATTATAATTCGAGTTTCGCCGGTCGTGTCATAGCATCATAACATAATAATAATATTTATTAATTCTCTTATATTAAACTATATATACAAGTTAAATTACTAAAAGACAAATTTTTGTTGGATCACCTCCTAAGCCAAAGGCTGTGCTGGAGGTGAGAGTTCATGCAATTACAATATTAAATAAACATATCAAGAACATAACATAAGATAAGAAAAAAAAAAATAAATAAATAAATGAAAAAATAGATAATAAACAGAATAAAAAAGTAATAGTGAAATTACAATATAATTATTCAAAATAAAGTAATATAAGCTGTAAGCAATTCAAATTAAACTAAGGTATTTAATCCTAAAGACATAAGTTTTCTTTTTAATTGTATAAAATTATTAAATTCATGAATGCAAATATTATATTTAATACAAAAATTAATAAACACAAAATATGGTCCTGACTGACAAAAAGTAGTTCTTAATTTAGGCAGTGATAAATTAATATCTTTAACAAATCGTGTGTTATATTTATGTGTAGGAGTATTAATTGTGTTAATATATTTAAAAACAACCGCAAAAACATGTATTATATGGAGAGACTTTATATTTAAGATTTTACATTCATTATATAATAAAGTTGTTGGAAAGAGTCTTGGCTTATTGAAGATATATTTTACAAGACAATTTAATGTTGTATTTAATTTTTTAATATGAGTTTGATAATAACATACATGTATAGAGGTATATACACCGCGATAATAATATGATACTAGGTTGTGTGCAACAACAATATAATATGCTTTTATATTGTATTGTATTTTTCGCAATCGATTTCATCCGATTATAATAATATAATAATATAACACCGCACGAGGCATCACGCACCGCGCGGTAGCGGCGGCCGTTTAATATAATAATACGAACGAATCGTTTTCAATGAGAATATTATAATATTATATTGTAATACCACAATGGACGAGAGGTGTTAAGGCGAGCGAACACGAGCGTTTAAACCTCGCACACTCGGCCGCCCCCGCACACTTGCCGTACATTATAATATTATCTGTACCTATATAATATGCATTGTTACGACGTGTTGAGGGGTTTTCACGCGCCGAAGGGTTTATCCGGTCCGCAGCAGTGGCTACGCATCATCACAATATCATATATACAAAAATATGTATAATATTATGTACCCTTCGTGGGGCAGACGGTCTTTTTTTTTCGGCCACCCCTCGCCCACGCACCCCGGCGCCGCCGCGGGATTACATCCATGGCGAACACCTTCTCACTCCCGCACAATAGGTATAGGCACTAAACTTACATTAAACATATTATTATACTTTCGTGCACTGATTCAACGGAGAGATTTACGGTCCATACGGATGCTGCCAGCAGTGATTGCGACGTCGTATTCGTTTGTACCTGCCGTTTTTTGTATTATACCGACGTCATTCATTCGTCGACAAAAACTGTCGAGTGCTGAAGACGACAATGATATTAATATGTATCTAAAATGAAATCGATATCAAAGTTCAGCGATTAAACTAAAAAATAATAACGATTGAATAGTAATTGATATAATAATATATTATGCGAAAAAACGTACAATACAATAACGTTCAATTGTATAACATTGTTCGATTAATTATTTTGGACCGATTTCGCGACCGTATTTATTTACATATAGGTACATTGTGCATATTATTCAAATACACATTATTATTCCCATTCGTCACGTACTTTTTTTTATCGACAAAAAAAAAAACAATATAAATATCCATAGTACAAGAAAGGGGCTGATTGATACGTACAAAAAAAGGACATTATTGAAGTTTTAGTAAGGATTCGTAATTTGTTCTAGTAATAAATATAGCCCAGGGGTAATGTAGCATTCTAATGGCGCAAAATAATATTTGAAATCAATTCAGTAATTTTTGAGTTTATTCGTTACAAACATACAAATCTTTCCTTTTTATAATATCAGTATACATATATTATATTACGGCGCGAAACACATTTTTGATTTTCCGAATACCTATATAAAGATAATATCATATCTGAGCGAGATAACGGAGATTTACCGACGAAACCATCGGACGATGATTTTTCGTTACAAATATTATGCTACCCCACGCGGACGTGTTGAATACCAAATGTCGTGTTTTTTCCCATACATGGTCGGATCGAACGGGCCAAGGAAAATCGAACGGGATACACGCACAAGCGACGATTCCCGAGACAGCTTCCCGCAGCGGCTTTTATATTGTCCGCGTCGACCGCGAGGTCAATCATTAATCTCAGTCCGAAATCCCTATTATTTTGGTTCTTCTTTGCACCCCTCCACCCTGCACCCTCTGATCGCCGCCAAAAACGACCACCCCGGCTGTCGTGCATCGCAACCACCGCACCCCTGCACTTCGCCCGACCACCACAGCAGCAGCAGCAGCCTCGAGCGATTCGGGCCGGACCATTTATCAATCTCACGAAAGAGTATATCGGAGACCGGTGGTAGCAGAGTCAACATCAATTTGTCTCCTTTTAAACCTATACATGAATCAGGCCAAACACTCCTCTATTTATACGATGTATGTTATGTCTAATGTGTACGTACGTACGTTTTTTTCCTGCACTCGTACACGAAGCAGGGGTGGTTTTTGCATTTGTGCCGGACCATAAATTCGAGGAAATTGTCGGAAGTACCTGCGTGTGTGTGCGTACCCCCGTTATCCGGTGGTTTTCTATGGAAACACGCGAAATAAATTTCAATTCAAGACTGGTTAATTAGACGAGCGCAAGGACGAGGCCAACTCAAAGCTTCTATGTAGGTAATAATTTTATATAATATATAATGTATAGGTACATAAGGTGTGCTTACCACGGTGTGATGGCTATTTATCGATAAATCTTGCGGAGCACATGATAATTATATAACAGTTGTAGGCGTATAAACTATAACAATATATCATTATTATCCGCCTGATCGTTATATTATCATTGTTATTATTAAATCTGCAGGAGACGGACCTGCGTAACAAGGAAGACTCGAGCGTATAATAAATACATACAAATTGTATTGGTACCTATACATACATAATATACTATATTAATTTTTAGTAGTATAGTTTTAGTATAACAGTAAGTTGCTCAGAATTATTGCAATAGTGGATTACTATATAGTATGTTAAGACTAAGCTAGAGTAGGTACTGAAGACGCTTAAGTCACTTTAAAATAAGTATTGATAATGTGACGTATACAACGATACTTTTATCGGGTGATTCGTGAGCCAGGCTATAATATTGTATGCAGGAAATGGGAGTACTAGACATTTATCACTATCCAAATTTAAGAGTGACCAGTCAGTTTGGGTTACTAAATAAAATATGGCAACGATTAAACAACTGCTTATATTAAATACAAACTGCTTACTTTTGATAAAGATTTAACATAAAACTTTTAACTTGTGTTAGTTGTTACCAATGACAACAATTAACCAACGAGAAGATATTTTGTGATAGTCTATCCTATAATATAGGTGTTGTCCGTTTCAAAGTGGAAGTAAAATAATTGTGGAACAACTTTTTATAAAAATCAAAATACTTTTGATAAATCTCAAAGTAATTGACTAGGAATACAATATTAGTGATGACTGATGACTTTGATATTACCTGATTCATTTCATTTAAATTTCATACTTTGGCTGCATTCCACGGAAATAGTTTATTTCTTTGCTTCATTGCTTATTTTAATAAATAAATAAATATAGCCTTATAGTTGTTATTTATATGGTTGACTTGTTGGAGATGACAAACGTGTTGCCTGACCTCCGCCCGACGAAAACTGGTGGCCGCCAAGGTTGCTTCTTAACGTAAACGAAGTATGTATAATTGACCAAATTTAAAACCGTTCATAATATTAAGTTTGTTGTTATTAATGGAAATTAAAAAAAAAGTATAGCTAATAAATCCACAATATTTTTTTATGAGTGTCTGAAGTTTATTTAGTTGTAATTAAAAAAATATTATTATATAATCTGATTGACAAAGACCGTTCAATGTTGAATCTGCAGTACACAAATCAATGGAATAATTTTATTTTGATATATACTTGAAAACATATGGTATTTAATATTATATAAACGCATCTTCATTGGTATTTCACGGCCCGTTGGCTGCTCCCAGTGACTGAAAGTATAAGTACGCTGCTACTAGTTCCCGGATGGGTGACCACCCGGGTTCGTAGTAGTAAAAACCTTGCCACACGTACGCGTGTAGCTTACAGTACCAACCTTACCAAACACAGTTCATAACCCCTACAACCGCTAAATAATGGTCAGTCACCGAGCTTAAGTTCAATCAGTTCGCTGTTGACCTGCAACGCGACCGCACGTTGTACGGTTATATTCGCTCCGTTATCGCGTTTCAGTATGTAAACAGTTAACAGTTCTCGGGTTTCACTCCGTTGAACACGTTTTCATTCCAATATGAATAACACTACCTCTCCGAACATTTTTATATCCAAACGGTCGCTGCCATCTTCTCCAAATTCACCTATCCAAATGGGGAAAAAAACTAAGTCATTTGTTTCGCCAAATAAATTCGCTGTCCTAGCTACCGAAGAGGACATCGAAATCCAACACGACACCTCTAATGTTATTTCTAATATAACCAACGAGTCTACACTTCATCATAACCAGGTCAACAACAGGGCTCCGCCAATATACGTTCAAAACATCACCAACTTCTCCGCATTTAAAAACGCGTTAGTTCAAATCACCGGCCAAAACGGTTTTTCTTGCAAGTCCACGTCTTCCTTTTTGATTATTCGTCCTCACGGACGTATCATGTTTAACTTAATCATTGACCATCTAAAGAACACCAGTGCCTTTTTTCATACTTTTATGCCTCCATCACGTCGACCCTACAAGGTCATTATCAGAAACTTGCACCACACTACACTCATCCCCGATATATCTGATGCACTCTCGGAGTTAGGTCACCACACCAGCCGTGTCACAAACGTCAAAAAAAATGGTCACCCATGCCCACTTTTTCTTGTGGAGTTAAAACCCAACACCAACAATAAAGAAATCCTAAACTTGTCTACTATTTTGCACACATATATCAAAGTCGAATTTCCATACAGGACCAGAAGTGGTCCACCTCAGTGCCGTAACTGCCAGAACTATGGTCACACTGCGAACTTTTGTCACCATCCTTCACGGTGTGTCAAATGTGGGGGCGACCACCACACCGACGACTGCATCAAACCCAAAACCAGCCCAGCTAAGTGCTCCCTATGCATGGGCAATCACACTTCCAACTACAAAGGATGTCAAATATACAAATCTCTTCTCAAACGACGCAGAACCACTCATTCAAAACAACAGAATCCGAATCCGGTACTCACTTCTTTTCATCTCCAAACTCCCCCTCTCCCTCCCAAAACTTCTTACGCATCCGCTACTAATTCTAAAAATATACCATTACCCAATGTTCACACAATCGATAACCCACTAACAAAATTCTTATCTGAACTTTCCTCTCTAATCTCTCCCCTCATCACGCTCCTTACAGCTGTTCTAAATAAACAGCCTGTTACATAGTGCATTAACTTTATTATCTCATAATTAATTTAAATTAAAATATTTTTAATCGCCAGAAACGTTAAACTAACTATTGTACCTTATAGGTCTTCAACTCATATTTATATTAATATTAAATTAATATATTATCACGTGCTGGGTGTTATCAATGGATAACTTCCCAATCATATTATTTCACTGTTAATGTTATATTCCTTTATCAAATCTAATTATTATACTATTAACTGTATAGATTGTAGATGTATTTTAATAAAAAAAAAAAAAAAAAAAAAAAGTTCAATTAAAAAAATAATAAAAAACTATTTGTAAAACCATTTTATAATAAATTACAGTAAAATAAATTGTATAAATTATTTTTAAATAAATAAGACAGTACCTTTATAAAACCAAAATAAAAAAAAGTAATTAACTTCACTTGACGATACCACTTAGTATACGTATTTTCCCTATTTTACATATACGATACAAACGGTGAAAGCACTGATGAATATAGTAAATTGAAAGTTATATATTTTCGTCAGATTTATATAATATAATATACCTATTTCAATTTAACACTCATTCGTCCATAGTGGTTAATTGTTAAGTATTCATTTTTTCTGCAAACTTTTACGCTTGGACAGTATATGATAATCACTCGTGCTGTGTATGTTTGTATATCTCTTTTTACAGAGTTGCAACTTACAAGACCGCTGTTGTCTACCCTGATAATAATCATGTAGATACACTATTACCTATAGCAATTTCAATTCATAATCAGATTTAAAATTTAAAAAATGCTGGCAAAAACGTATAGTTGTAGGTATACGCTATAGTTGTAGGTACTATAAAATATATTGGACTACGCGTTTTTAGGAACCGTGTGAAAATACTATATGAACAGTTAGGTATTACTTATTATTATCACATGATAATATTACACTATTGTAGATACGACGACATACCTATATAATACCTATGGTAGGCACACGGGGTATTGTAATATATTATAATAAACGACAAATCGCAGCAGCTATACATATATCTATCTACGTGTACCACATATTACAATACCTACGCATCGTGTTTTACGACAATAATATTACCTATATATAACACTGCACACACATCTTATAAGTAATATTATAATAATAATATAATATACGATATTATAATGGACGGCGGCGGCTTTTCGTCATCATTAATCTTACCGTTGTCAATGACCGTTTTATATTATTTCCACTGCAGCGGGCGACGGCTATTTGTCACCCGGACACATTTTATACTCACACACCATTGGGCTGGTCTATCGGTCGGTACCTATATATAATATTATGTACACGGTCGTCGTTAATCACAGCCGCCGCCAACAAAGTCACGGGGACGATGATGATAATAATACGGCCAGGACGATTATGCTAAAGGCATTCATGTCTCCAGAACGGTACACAAGATATTGTTTAATCGTATACCTACCTACGACATTAGGACGAGGCCGCTGCAGTATCTGTCGTCCGGTATAAAAATCAACGTTATAATAATAATATTATTGTCATTACGTATAGGTTCGTAAAGGTATTATAATACTGGTATATACCTATAACGAACGAGCGCGGGAAATAAGTAATCCACCCCGAAATTCCCGATCGTTATTAATTATCATTTAATAACGCCCGTGTGATCGCGGTATTCTATTACTATTATTATTATTACTATCGAAAGATTATATGAGTATAACCGACGATGCCACAGCCGCCGTCTTTACCAGGCAGGGTCGAAAAAATCGCAGCCGCCGAAATGTCCTCCTGCACGGGGAGGATGCGTGGACTTTACTGGACAAAACACAATAATAATAATAAATGGTAATTCATCGTGTATAGATAATATGAATAATATATAGCATCACAAAACACTAACCGTTACCGACATAGGGAAATCCATTTACTCAAGTTTGGAGAGATGTATATTGTAGGTACCTACCTACAAAAAAAGTAACATTTTTCTAATTTCTTTTTTTTATCAACGTATATAGATCGGCATATATTATTAAATTGTAAGACCGGTTTCAGGCGTCAGAATAAGTTCCTACTACTTTGTTTTTAGCTATGTAACAAAATCGTCGTTTCAAAAACTGTTTTCAATAATTTTCCTAGTTAAAACTGTGATTTTTTATAACTTTTTTTGCAAAAATATCACTCGTCGATGCCGTAAACTATCTACCTTTGTTTTGAAATTTGCTCGGAAATCTTACCAAACAAAAAATTCAAAATAAGTAAAAGTTATAGCAAAAAGCCCACAACAGTTGGTGCGCCAGCACATGGGTATTTAAAATAGTTTAAATTATTATTAAAAATCGGTAAGTACTAATAATTTAACAATTTTTAGGATATTTTTCGGCTTTAAAATTTAAATTTACTTTAGTGGTACTGACGTACTGTTTTAACGCACCTTTTTTTTCGTACATTGGTAGAACATAATTTTGTTCTTTTTCATTTTCGTATAAACATTTGCTCCCCATCCATTTCTACTTATTAATTCGTGTGTTAGGTGCAGTTGCCTTTGTTTTGCGAAATTGTTAAGTTTGCTGTCTTATAGAACACGTACATGTATCTTAGAATACACACTTTGTTTTTCTTACGAATTCTACGAATATAATACGATTACAATTTACAATACTATACGCATTAATGCATTATTCATAAATACAATTATTTTCTATGATTTTTTTTTTAGATATTACACGTTATAATTAAATCACAAAATTAAAACCAAATTATAATACGTATATTATATTAGTCATGAATCAGTACTCACATAAAGTTATCACCAGCTTTTCTTTTGAGTCGTCGTCCCCACACACATATTACCATAATTTATTATAATACCATCGAGTAAACTTTTTTGCCAAAAATGTCCATACCCATTATAAAAATGATTCGATATTTTTAAGTGAACACGAAATTTTTCCACTATGAGAAAAATTAGTTTGGTGTTTAATATATTATATTTATATACATAGCTATATTAATTGTACACTGTGTATTATTATAGTATTATTGTTTCGCGAAAATTATAATTTATCATTTTTAAATTGATTAACCACTTGTTTGGAGTCAAACTTTTCCTTCATGATTTATGGTCAAAAGCTTTTAAACAAATATCGTACCGAAGTAATATTACACTATAGCGAAATATTAATAACCTGGTAAATCATCGTTATTTTTTACGATTAAAGTTTAGAGTTAAGTGCACCGCACTCGGGAAGACTACACATATAGTGACATTATAATATTATACCAATGTATACGGTTAAGTTCGAGTTTGTTTAAACGACGATATAATAATGATTATTATTATTAAAATATAATATTTATAATTCAAATAACGTGTGTATTGCAGAGGACAGGCGAGTACTGACTGGTAATGTATTAACATAGAATAATAATGGTATTATTATATTATAGCTATAATATTACTTCTTGGAACTTCCATGGGTATTATCGTTAAAAAAATAAATACAATAGTTTTCAGTAAAACAATAAAATATTATTATCGCACTGTAATCTAAAAATATGTAAAACTGTAAAAGTATGTTATGTCAATAAGCAGCTGACATAGGTATTAATAAAATATGATTCATCTCGATCTCAACGTACATAGTATTATTAATTAAACATGGTAAGGTAATATACTTATGGTATTTTAAGGTTGATTTTAATACGTTTTCATCTATATAACTACACATAAATGATATAAATATTTTTTTTACGCTACAATTATCGTACATATTTTATATTAATTACGACTATTTTACATAATATAAAACTATTTCTATAATAAAATATCCTTAAATAATAATATTATATTTCATAAACGATAAAATATGTAATGTGGGTAAGGCAACTTATAAAATATTACAATTACTGTTATATTATGTTTAGTGTTTACGAAGACATTTATATATAAAATAATATTATAATAGAATTTAATAATAAATTATAATAACACATACAATGAAAGTAACACAACGATTGATCTCGAAACGAACGAAATTGTTACGACGATATACAAATTATATATACATTACGCATATTTTATAATATAATTATATTACTATGAATAATTACGATGTATCGTTAAATATTTTAATAAAATTCAAAAAAATTACTATAAGTAATCGACAAATTTTAGCTATTTTAAATGCCTAACCGATACAACACATATACATATATACTGTATATTTAAGCTACAGAGACACCTATATTAAAGCTTATGAGAGATATTTTGATAAGCTTATCCATGGTAATATTATCATCTTAATCTAACCTGATTTATAACTCGGTAAAATACACACATCGATAACGCTCTCGATCGTTTTTTTTTTTAATTTATGATCGTAATAATAAAGATAATAGAGATAGATACTTGTTGTGTATTATAGCTAGTTACTTTTGGTTTCAAAAAATACTATAGCTATATAATAAATATACCGATATCGGTTATGACTTAAAGTTGAACGAATTTATATCGATCGGAATCTATAGTTAAGTGTTATAAATACTATAAGTAGGTAAAATAATATTGTGTATAAATAATAATAGTACCGCGAGTTATGAATTTAATTAATTTTTTAAATGGTTATTATCTTGTCGGTTTGTATACATATTTCGGTTTGAAATAAGAAAATGAAAACAATCGCCGTATTTAGTTTCCGGACACGATCAGTTTGACGTGCAAAATTGGAAGTTTCTGGCGTTCGGTTTGGCCGTCGACCGTGGTACGCTGACCGTCTATGGCCAAGTGATATTTGCCTGGTTTCCTGGGATTCTGCCGGAAGTGCAATCCCCAAATGCCCTTCGAGTTCCGTTTTATCCGGAACTTATTAGTCGAGTCACCGGTCGGCACCACGAAGTAACTGTAATTTTCCTGAAAACGAAAACGTGTGGTGTAAATATTTTCATGAAAAAAACCCAATTGAAGTCTCCCGAACAGGTTTGGTGAATCCATTATCTGGTTCTCGCATGTGGTCTATACAATTAAATATGATGTCACAGGTGTTTATTACTACGAAACCAAATGCGGTGCCTCTCTTATCATCCACACTGAGCTCACATCGGTATGTAAAAAATCCATATGGTATATGTATTATCTGCAAGCGCCGCAGACTCGGACGTCGTCTGATAAATACTATGCGAACGGTCTTTTTCTTTTCTGAACGACACCTTCTGACTAGGAAAGTCGAACCACTAACCGACTATGATTGTTATTATTGTATTGTATTGTTTGATATAATAATTAAGATTTCACCCTCATCTGATTCACCGCCACTGATCGGGGCGAGTATTCTATGGTACCTATATTATAATACAGTATAGTATTACAACAGCCGTTGTCAAGGATTGCATTGCATCCCTTTGTTTGATTTTAGAAAAATTCCCCATTTTTTTGAATTTTGGGTAAGTAAATTACTAGTAGAGTATGGGTTATTGGTGGAAATTATTACTCAACAGATCAATAGGTGTATTCCCTGGATTATTTCATCGATCAATTTTCTGGGGATAGAAGTTGTGTGTACAAGACGATTCTCAAAACCTTTTCTGTAAAGTGCTCTATAAATCATAGATTTAAAAATACCCTATTTATGATTGGTTAATAGGTTCCAGATCCAACCATTTACAAAAATACTAATTTTAACACCCCTTAGCCCTTTTCAATTCCTTAGGGATCGTACTTCCAAATATTCCTTCTTAGTGTTTTCTTACAGTTTACCGACTACATTATATTATAATATTGACCTTTGAGTAACATGTTTATGTTTCTAAACCCAGCAGCTTAAATTTATATATTATGTATAATCGCCGTAGAAGTATTTTAGAGCTCATATTTTGCATCATAATAATAATTACGGCTAGACATAATATGATAATAAATAATAATACAATTATTATGAAGACAAGTATTTCCACACTCACCTTGACGGCTGGAAGCAGTTTCAAAATACGAATGTTCCGTTTAGCATCAGACATTTTCATTCTGATGGTCTTGTGCGCTCCGTCGTCCCGGTGGTGTCTGTGCCTGTGTATCTTCTATAAAACAAAGGATAAATCGTCGTAATCGGGATATTTTACAATTGCTTACGATGATTATTCCATAATTAGGTAGAAATTATTTCATTAAAAACTTAATGAAAATAATTTTATGGAAACTTACCATCAGGCGATCATCGTTATTGTCAGAAGTAATGATTTCCGACGATACGTTTGTCGTCCTCCTATGGCGAAGTCTACCATCCCCGTTTATCTGCATGCACCATTACATAAGACACATTAATGAGTGATTGAGTGAGCACATTTATAAAAATATTATATAGGTACAGATAGTGATTCTTCCATAATATAACCAGCTGCACCAATTTTTGTCGTCAAGTTAAGTGATTTTTCAAAAAAATAAATAATGTATTTATATTACTCGTAAACTCCATTTTTGAAAAAATCTAATTTTATTTTATAATTTTCATTTTTTTTATGTAATGGCAGACCATAATATTTTAATAAATAAAAATTCTGAAACTGAATATTTTTCTAAAAAGCGTTGTGTATAAAAATAATATTATATTATGGATATCGTTTTTAGAAAATAAGTGTATTCGAGAATATATGAAATTCGTATTTTGGTTTATGGTTTAAAGAAATAACGAACAGCCTATAAAAGATATTTTTGGAAAAACGGAAGTTTATAGAAAAAACTATTAATTTACTAAAAACAGCAGCATAAAAACATTTATTAAATCACAAAGATCGACTGAGACATTAAGTCGTTTAGCACGCCGGTTAAATTATCACTCTGCACTTTGCAGTATATATAATATATTATATTCAATCGAAATGTGTTATAACTTGTTATAATAAATCTGTATTATTATTTGCAGCATACCTTGCACGAGAAACAGCCTTCGGTCGATATTATTTTTCCACCCGAGCTTTTTGGATACAACTCCGGTTCTATAGGAAACGTCGGTATGTCGCCCAGATCTGGTGGTCCTATGTTCGAGCCAATGGTCAGCGGACTTATGGTAGACAGACAATGACCCTGCAATGACAAATGCGAGGGTAAAAAAAAGTATAATTATTGGTAACAGATAGTAGGTACCTATTTATTTTAGTACTTACGATATTTTTTAGTTAAATATTATGTGTACCTATTATAATATAGTTGTACTCGGTTTACTCGAATTGCCAATAAATTGGTAAGCGATTTGAGTGTACCCGTATATTATCATTTTTTTGGGCCACAGATATATTTTTTATGCGTAAAGGTTCACTTCATAAACACCATTTTAGTTTTCAATAGTTAATAATAATAATAATAATAATAAAGGTTGATAATAATGATTTGGTTTGTCCTCGCAGTATATATTATATTAAACAACGTCGCGAAACGGAAAACCTTTCCACGATAACCTCGGAGAACTTTCTGTGCATTATAGTGTACCTAATATTGTATGTATATATACCTGACCAATCCTTTGGTAACCGGTGGGACATCCGCAGGAGAAACCACCCTGTCCGTGTGGAGTGCAGCCGAACGCGCAAGGACTCCCGTAGCATCCTATGCCGGTGCCGCCGCTTCCACCACCGCCTCCAATACCACCATGCTGTGAAATATATAAATATTGATAATCATAAATTATAATGATATTGCAAAGCTATACGGAAAAAGTTATGTGTTGACTTACTGCGCTGTCGGCTATATATATTTTGATCTCGTAAAAAAACATATAAACAATATTATATATTATTAGACGATTATATGAGATTAGACCAGGTTAATGTGTATGAACATTTAGAGAACAATCTCTAATGTCCATGGGTACCACCTATGTGTTATCGATTTAACGGGTGCCAGGGCAACGTCATTACGATATTATTTACAGCAGCCGGATTTAAAATTTGGTTTCTGCCAAAGTGAAAGGTGGTCAGTATTTTTTTTAAAAGCTTGATACGAATGGATACAAAAAAAAGTCATAAATATTATAAAATGAAGGTGATAAGTGATAACCTACGGAGACCGGATGGCTAACCTAGAAAAAGCACACTTAAGTTATTGCGTATATACCTGCAGGTACCTATGACGATTATTTAAGTGGAAATTGGCAAAAAATGTGTGGCACTAGAATATTGATTAAGTTTGTTAGAATATTGTGGGTGTAATTATATCCGTTATCAACTTTTATATAGACTGAAACTCTTAAATGACCTAATAATTTTATACTTTACAGTTATGGACATGAAAATCGTATTGCCGACTTATATCGTACCTGAGATGACGACGGTCGGCCGTTACAACCCTGTAAGGCACCGTGCTGAGGGTCGTAGATCTGTCCATTGGCGCACACGCACTGATAGCCGCCTGGCGTGTTGATGCAGTTAAGGTTGGAGTCACAAGGTGAGTCGAGACACTCGTTGATATCCACGCACTCCCCACGATAGCCCGACTTCCGGAAACCCTTTGGACATCCGCAATTACTGTTACCGCTCACGCCGGAAGTACCGTTTTGACCGTTTTGTGCACTCTATGAATACGAATAAAACAGTAATAAGTATAATAACATATTTTTATCATCGAAAAATGGCAATGAATCAGCAATTCGTTCTTATTAAAATTAGAACCGTCAGCGAAATTACCTAATGTCACAATCACAGTCTTAACCATGGGAACTTTCCATCTTTAATAATATATTATAGGGAAGTCTTACTGGATTATGATCGATGTGACACAGTATTATTTAATATTATAAAATTAAAATAAATCCGCGGTACCTGATGATCGTGACACCCGTTGTTGTTGTTGTTGTTGTTGTTGTTATTGTTGTTACCGGGAACATTCTGGTTGCAGTCGAGTCCGAAGCACTCGTTCTGGTGATTTCTTGATTGTAATTGCTTTGGGTCCACGCAGCGAGTACCGGTGCTGTCAAGCTTGTAGTGCTTTGGACACAGACACCTGTAACTTCCCAACGTGTTGACGCAATTGCCCGGCGACGGGCATAAGTTGGTTTCTTGCCGACACTCATCGATGTCTATACGTGAACAGAGTTGTCAAACAAGTTAATCGTAAAATAATATAGTTATTATTATATATTATATAAATATAGCCTATAGGTAGGTATAATACAATTTTTGACGTACCTATAGATATTTAAAAAAAATTATAATAACTAATTGAAAATCTATAATAATACACTATAGTACTCATCTATTGGTCTATTACTAGCAAACTTACATAATATAATCTGGCTATGGTGCCAACGTCATGCTGTGGCGTACTTAGGTTTTTGTCATAGGAGGGGGGGGGATATCATTTTATCAAGTAGCCCCTCTTTTAAAGATAGAGGCCCTAAGATAGGACCCCAACAATTTTGCATATTATGTTAAGGCTGGGGGGGATTGATCCGCTTGATCCCCCCCTTAAAAACGCCACTGACGCCATGTAAAACAAGCATGCATAACCAAGGTTCTAACTGTGAACTGGCAGAAAATGATGGGTTATAAACGTGATATTATATGAGCTGCCTCCGATTGTAAAGGGAATAGTAACCTAAGTCAGTAAAGTCAGTAACTTTGACTATGGTAATACTTGATGGGTATAATGTATTATAGATAATTTTTGTGATACAACCTAATAATACTAAAATATGCTAATAATACATTTAAAATAAATTTTAAATAATACCATTTGATAATACAAAAAAAATAATCAATAATATTTTCGAGGCAAATTGTAAAAGCTAGTTCCATCTACCGGACAATAACAGCTAAAAATGACCAGCACATATTCATCGAAGAAATTTCGCTAGATGGCAGCACACAATACTATATTTTACGACATCATTTTTTTGAAATTATGATAATGCTAAATAACCAATATTAATGGTAATTATTTTTTAGGCTACCTAGTACCTAAACATTAATTTGAGATGAAAAATAATAATTTATATTTTACAATACAAATATTATCATTCATCCATAGATATATTACGTATTTAATTAAGTTGATATTAATTGCTTTAATGCTGATGTACTTCGATAAAGTTCAATAAGTAAATTATCATACAAATTGCCAATCCGGTATAAGTGAATAGGTAATAATAACATTATACGGCAATAAATTAACAGTCAAATAAATAAATTAACAATTATTTATAATATTGTTAATTTTCATTTGAAAATTCGTAGGTATTAAAAGTGGTATTTTATACCTTTATTTATAGTAATACTATTTTCCCGAAGAAAAAAAAACTTAATAAAAATATTATAAAAAGTATTTAATAATTAAAATACATTATTTTCCTGAATTCTGAACTTAAAATTTGTACTTAATGTTTAATGAAAAAGTACGTTAAACTTGTTATATCACTTGTTATATCAGTGCATATTTCAAATAATTAAACGATTTGACGTTGTAGGAAACTAAATGAACATTTTTATTTCATGCTATTACATCAGAGTAAGTTTATAGTTTTATACATCCTTAAGTTTTTTCTAAGACATATTTCAATTTATCTTCAACTATTTTCCCTTGCGACCTGGAATATGTTGGCCAATAAATTATTATCGATATATTAATAATATCAAGACACTTGTATCGTATGACCGTATCTATAGAACGCTTATATACTATTAGGAAAGACCAAAATCACCTAAAATTACCTAAGATATAATAATTTGCATATTTTATCACTTGAAGTATACAAAAATTTCAAAATCGTTGAAATGCGAAAAATTGCAATATAAAATTAAATATGAAAACAGTAATTTTTTCAATTTGTGTGTAGATATTTGAACAGATTTGATTTATCTGATATCAAAAGTTGCTATATCTATTACATACATCATGATCTATATAAAATCTTAGGTGGCAGGTGCAAATTTTTATTTTTCATACTGCACTTTAGAGATTTTGTATTACACAAAGTGGGCGTCAGTGTAAACAAAAATAGCCCCTAGTTCAGTGGCGTCCGCAGGGGGGGGGGGGCTAACGGGCTGAAGCCCCCACCATTTCCCGTATTATTATTAATTTTTCAAAAAAATATTAATCAAGTTTAATCTGTCAACTATAGTAAATATCATATATGTCTTACCAGAATGAATTCATTTTTGAAAAAACATTGTATTTGCATACCACTTTTCATAAATTATCTGTAATTTTTCGGTAAAAGTATGAACTACTTGTATGAAAGACCTTGTATTAAATTGTATAGCCTTAGCTATACATATTTTATGTTTTATAAGTTTTGAACTACAAACTAACCTCGCTTTTGACGAAATTTGAACTTTAAATGCTTATAAAAAATAACCATGATGCCTATGTATCGTTAATATTTTAGCTATAATAAAAAAACTTACATATTACATTTTTAATCTTTTTGACCTGATAAATAATTTATTATTGACATTTATAGTAAAAAAAAAATTTGTTAATCAAATACAATCCAAGTTAGGTCGATAAAACTAAGCTTGTTACCAAACAATTTAAATAAATTTTCATTTTTTTTCTCCAATTATTTTTAAAAGCACTGAGAATTTTCAATTTCGACCTCCTAAAAGTACTAACTAGATCCAATTTGCTTCCAAAAACATACACTAAGCAGCAAAGCTTATGATCAGAGCATTTTTTCTACCAGAAAAGTTGAAAAGTTGCAAACATTTTAAAATACCCCAAATAAACGTCCGCAATTATTAGACTGGACAAAATAAAAATAAAATTGTAACTAATTTTCAAGCCCCCCCCCCCCCAATTGAAAAATCTTGCGGACGCCAATGCACTGGTTGGATTATAAGTATATAGTACCTGCACAGTGATCTCCAGTCTGTCGGTAACCCGGTTGGCACCCACACTTGTACGACCCGTGTGTGTTGATGCACAATTGTTGGCAAATGTGTTGGCCAGTAGTGCACTCGTCCAGGTCCCGGCAAGTGGTGTTGTCGGGGTTCAACAGGTATCCTGTGGGACAGCCGCACGCGTAACCTCCTTCCAAATTCTGACACGACATTTCGCACGGCGACGGGTTGAGCAGGCATTCGTTTACATCTGGGACACAATATAATTATACATGGTAATACAGCATATTACGTGCAATATTATAAAAGTTATACGATTAACACGTTGCAGGTCATAGCTCCGGTCCAAACCAGACTCGAACAAGAAAAATAATCTCTGATCGGACCTCCATGATAATATATAGGTAAGTATAAGACAACAACAGATTTTCTTACCGTTGCAATGCGTTCCGGTGTGATCGACTTTAAACGCCTTGTTGCAACTGCATCTGTACGATCCCAACGTGTTTATACACCTACCGTTGGCACACAAGTCTGGTAAAGTCTCGCATTCGTTTATGTCTGTAAAATTTAAATCAGATTTATAAAGCACTCTGAAAGTAATAGTACACCTAAAGATGTACATATTATTACGCAGCAGGGCTGGGAGAAAGTTCATTAAATTGTTTAAACTTTTTAAGTTGACACTGTACAAGAATAGCAAATTACGACTTACGAGGAAGTCAGAAGAAATTGCCATATACTTTGGTCGTCTTCACTAAGACGATATTTCAAATATGACGTTTTATAAACGGCAACAAAAATATTTTAATATCAGAAACATAATTTCAAAGTACCTACATATATTTGTAGGTATTTGTACCTACTTAATTGAAAAAAAGAAAAGTGTTACCTGTTATAGATATAACGTATATATATAGTTAAAATAAGCATATATCTTATCAATTATTATCATATATTATAACTCGACTAAAATATTTAATATAATTATTAACATTTTGACGTAATTATAATATTGTCATTTGTCAACCATTTGATACCCAATTAAAATATAATGTTTTATGTCATCACCACTGCAATACAACTACTCACCTTGACCGTCGATCGTGTAACCGGATTCCAAGCACAGTTGTCTGAACGAATCCGAAGACGGAGACGGACACGGTTGACACTGAGGTCCCCAGGCGGCGGCCATCGAACAACAGCAGTCAGCTTTCGTCACAGATCTGTAGGCCACGGAGCCCGTGACGTTTCCGCCACCCACGTGACTGATACACCTGTTGTTCAGCAAATGTCTGTAGCAAAATCCGACTCTAGAATCTTATACACGGAATCAAAACGTTATTAATCGGTCCAACACACATTGTAATAATTGTATCACGGGTAAAGAACAATATTATTATTTATTATTATTATTTAAATTATTATTATACAGGACGATTCAACAATTATAGCAGCATTTATCCTGATTAAGTGATTTTATCCTATAATCGCACGCATTTATTAAAATTCAGATTTTTTTTTGGAATTTTACCATCTACGAGTATAATATAATATATTTTAATAATCTAATATAATATTTATGATTTAATAAAATACAAAATATAGAATATGTCAATCAGTCGTATTCAGTCAAGTACTAAATTACTATTTTTTTTTCTATAGAATTTACCATACGGTATTGTGTTCAATAGAGACATAGACTATAGACCAGGGATGGCCAACCCAAATGATCTTGTGGGCCACTTTGTAAATACATTACAATCCTGAGGGCCACATAATATAGGGTTGCCAAAAAAAAAAAAAAGAAAGAAGGTTTTCAGCAAATAAAAAATATTAATATAATCACATATTTTATTATTCAAAATTATAAAAGTATTTTGCTACAACACAAAAAAAAAATTTAGTAAATATTATAAACAAAATTAATTATTATTATAAAATAAGTTTTGGTGTATTAATTATTTGAAATAAACAGAATGAATTATTATTTTTTTTACTATGACTCAAAATTTCTGTTTCTCGGCAAATCAAACACATTAGTTTTGTGTTTTGAATTATAAAGAAGTACTTTTCTTCCCACTCCTTACTGTACTTTCTATTTGCGTCTACTATTTTTCTTTTCTTTGCACTCATATTTAAAATAAATAATAAAATAATAAAAAAAAGTACGTACTTAAATATTTTTTCCTCAGTTACAATACATACAATTAACACTGAACGCACTTCAACTGTCACAGTGAACAGACAGATTATGACTGTTATTGGCCACTTTTTATTTTAACAATACAATTTGCTATAAGCTGGCGTCTACTCGTACATATTTTTATCAGATTAGATTAGAATTATTAGTTTTGTTGAGATAATACGTTGTTAATAATACAGATACCGCGGTGTGCGGGCATTCCATAATATTCTATCGGCGCAAAAATAATTATTTTTTTTGTAAATATTTGATAAATGTCTCAAAACTTTCCAAGGAGGGCCGCGGGTTGACCATCCCTGCTATAGATTATAACAATAGCTACATAAAAAAAATCATTTGAAAATCGCAGAAAAACAGAAGCTTTTTATTAGAAAAACAGGTTAGTATAAAACTGGACATTCGGCACTATTTAAATGGAATTGAAAACAAATTATTTAATAAGGTGCTTAAAATAGTGTAATAATATATTATATAGATATCATTTGAAAAATCAGAATTTAAATAAAAGTTTAAGGGTAAAATTGTGGCGAACGTTTACTTTTGCAAGTGAATCGCCCTGTATATAGTATTATATAGGTAAGTACACACTAGAAATTATATGCACATGTTATTGTAAGTAAACTTACCTATGCACTGCTTTCCATCGTAACTTGTCTTGAACCCGTCGTAGCAATCGCATTTATACGAGCCCTGCTGGTTGACGCAATATCCGTTTTGGCACACGTTCGCGTTTTCAGCACACTCGTTGATGTCTCTGCATTCGTCCGAGCCGACTTGAGCGTAACCCTCGGGACAGATACACGCAAAAGACCCGATCAGGTTCTTGCACGCGAATTTACAATTGTTCGCCGGCGTCAAGCACTCGTCAACGTCTATATATTTAATAAGAGAACATAATAATTGTGAGTGATTTTAAAATTTAATGTTATCGCGGTGGTATTTTTGAATTTTTGAATAAATTCTATTTCTAATTCGCTCAAATTAGTAGCATACTATAGCATATAGTAAAACAATTATTAAAAAGTAAATGAAAAAACGTCATACGCATTAATATAGAGACGAATATCAGAACAAAGTCTCTATACATTTATATATATATATATAGGTCTTATTTTTACGATATACCTTGGCAGTGTCTACCGTCCGGCGCTAGGGCGTATCCGTATGGGCATATGCATCTAAACGATCCGGGAACGTTGTGACAACGGAAGGCGCACTGATTGGACATTTCCATACACTCGTTGACGTCTTCGCAGACCTTTACGGAAAGAAAAAAAAACGACAGTTTATCGTAGATGGCTCGAGTAAAAAAAAACCGTAAAAAACCATTTGCCGGTTATTACCTGGGTCGGTCCCGGCGCAAACCCGTCGGCACAGATGCATTCAAATCCACCC
Organism: Macrosiphum euphorbiae; assembly: GCA_949089665.1. Classification (NCBI taxonomy): domain Eukaryota; kingdom Metazoa; phylum Arthropoda; class Insecta; order Hemiptera; family Aphididae; genus Macrosiphum; species Macrosiphum euphorbiae. The sequence continues at coordinate 13,578,664 of CARXXK010000004.1, read as the reverse complement.
TGAAGGTTCGTACACGTCCCGTTCCCGCAAATGTTTACGTTTATCTTGCACTCGTTTTCGTCCATGCATTTTTTTCCAGTCGAATCCAAAACGTACCCGGCTGGGCACTCGCACCTGTAAGATCCATCCGTGTTTATGCATTCACCCCCGTCGCACGGGTTCGTCATAAAATCACATTCGTTCAGGTCTTCTCCCTTGTCCCCACGACCAACGCCCTCAGGACACAATTTAGCGAACGCATCTATACATCCGATTATGAAAATTTAAACACGAACAATAATGATAATAATAATAATAATATATGACATTATGTTAAAATAAGAAAATCTGTCTTTACCGCTTCCGGGTTTCGGGCACGCGGTGCAGAGCCTGCCCCAACCGCCTCCCGCCGAACAACAGCACTCTTTCTCCGTGATCCTCTGTTTTCTGGGAGCCAAGCAGTTACCTGCAGAACGCGATATAGTATAATATTATAATATATTGTTAAATGACTGATTCATTCTAACTGAAATCCAGGGACGTATGCAGACGACAACATTTCCGATAGAGTTTTCGGAAAAATGCTTTTACAATATTATTACAGTTATTATTTCAACATTACAAACTTTTTCCCCAAAGTGAAATATTTAAAACGTATGGGGTACGACATTACTGCAGAGGGTGCTTTTTTTACCAACCTCCTTCTGAATGTAATAGATTACTTTTAAGCCTTTACACCGATGTTAATATGTATTATACTAACCGGACAAATATTTATCGAAACAGTGGTCTTGTCTTGTGTCTATACATTTCATGCCATTAGAGCTGAGTACGAAACCCTCGGGACAATCACATATAACGCCGCCGTCTGTGTTCATACAAGTACCTCCATCACATATACCGGGCATTTCTTGGCATTCATTGATGTCTTGAGTAAAAAAAAAAAAATGTTATATAAGTAGATGTTAATATTTGTTGAAATGAAAAACTTAGATATAGTTATATATTTTGTGCTAACCGAGACACGAGTTTTTGGCGGCCGACAATCGGTATCCGGGTGGACAGGTGCACAAAAACGATCCCATCAGATTTTGACATCTCCCAGGCTGGGGACAAGTGTCCGGTATCTGAAATAATTTGGCACACAGATAAGAAATATATGCCACACAGATCATAATATTATGACGATTTGTGATATAAAAAATTATTTATGTATCAAGTCTCTAGACATTTTTTTTTTTTGCATTACATTACAATATTATGTGGGCCGTATAATAGATTAATAGGTACAGTATCTGCACACTACCTACCTACTGTTATAATTCAATGTATGAAAATATATAGTACCTATATACTATTAGTATAGATGTATAGTACATATTATATTGTATAGCTATAAGTACTAATATACTTATTATAATTAAAACCATAAATATGGAAAATCTTGATCCCGAAACCAGACTTAATAGTACCGGTGGTATATCGAAGAACCGAATAAAATAGCTCTACTGTATGTTATAATGTTGTAAATATACTATTGATGGACATTTTATCACGCGGGTACACCTCACAAGTCACAATTCACGATAATAAGTAATAACGAATAACTCACTATAGTACTATACAAACATAATATTATTATGACTCATATCACTTAAGTAGACTGATTTATGTAAGATAGTTACCTCAGTACATTCATCGATATCCCTGCAATGTTGGCCGTCGGTCGAAAGTATATATCCGGAAGTGCATTCACAGCTGAAACCACCCATAGTATTCCTACATCGACCGTTTCTGCACAGGAACGGCATCATTCTACACTCATCCACATCTACATGATAACACAACAATATCAACACAGTGAAAATAGAATAAAGTATTAATTACTACCAGTTAGGTATTTTTTTTTATTAAAAAATTATTTAAATTTATTATTACATTCGTCTTCGATATTGTCACTAATGATTTCCATTTTATATAACAGGTATTATAATAAACACATAATATGAAAAAATTTCATAATATACCTATAATATAATAAACTAATATAGTATCTCGGTTCGAGTGTATCTCAGTCTTAGTGTACCTTAATTCATGGGAAAATCAGTGTAAGAGTACCTAAAGCTTTGTGAAATAATTCGACCTAGATGGGCAATCGAAAGCTGTGGATCAGATTTAGCCCTTGGTATGTTATACCCATTATGTTCTAAACTATACTCTCTAAGCTTTTCCGAAGTTTCTAAAAACAGTTTCTGAGATTTTCGTCAAAAAATTTAGTAGTTTTTGAGTATATATAACTGCTACAAACATACATTTGGTTTTATCAAAAATAGTTTCATTAACCGAGACCACGAAAACGCGACGATTTGTGATGCATGCTTGTAGTATGTTGTATGTACCTGATCCGCGAGAAATGGCAACCATTTGTAAACAAAAAAAAATGTTTCAATTTCCACCGTTAATCTCAAAATCATTGACCCCTTTAAAATTTGAATTTTTAAAAATCTTTTCACAGTGGGTCTTTCTATCTAGGGCATATCTAGGCATATTATACCTATGCAATCGTTGTTATGACTGAGTTTGAACCCGTCGAAGCAGCTGCACTTGAACGATCCCACGGTATTGAGACAAGTCCCGTTGTTGCACACGTTCTGATGACGACTGCACTCGTCCACGTCCACGCACGTGTCACGAGCCGCCGTGAGAGCATAGCCGTTGTGACAGGTGCACTGAAAACTCCCATCCAGATTTGCGCATTCGCCGTCCCGACATATTCCATCCCGCTCGTAGCACTCGTCGACGTCTGCAGGAGAAAAGCGTCATAATTGTTATAATATTATTACCTATTTTCGTTTTTAACTGCAGCTGCACCGACGTCGGCAGACTCAACGTCGACCACTTACCCACACACTCTCTGGCGGTCGACCCGAGCTTATACCCTTCGGGACACTGACACTCGAACGAACCGGGAGTGTTGACGCACTGAGAGATGCCCCTGCACGGAGCTGGAATGCGCAGACATTCGTTGTCGTCTGAAACAAAAAATTAAAAATGTCCTGTTACAGAAAACCTCGCCGTTGGCCTCATCATAACGCCGCTCTCACCGATGCATTGATGGGAGTTGGCGTCGTACACGTATCCACCGTCGCACGAACAGTGGAAGCTTCCAGGGGTGTTCACACATGATCCGTGGTTGCACATGTTCGGCATCAGCGTGCACTCGTCGATTTCTTCTGTCCGGTTGGTCATCGGGTTCATGATCAAGCCCGGCCTCGAACCGCACAGTAATAAATATTCCTCTTGAAAAGGGCAGGAATAAAACAAAACGATAGTGTTAGAATATTCCGAGGGGGTGGGCGACCAGGGTGGTTAATCGTAAACATAAATATAAATAAGTGATCGTTAACTTCTTAGCTTGGCGACTTGTCAACGTATTATTATATTATGATGTTAATATATTAACAAATTGTGTAGTTGAGAATGTTGAGATAACTGGTATTTATTATTATCTGAAGTACGCGTCATACAGTCTGTATGATAAAGAGTTGATTTAAAAATGTATAAAATATACCTATACATGTAGCATCAGTTTTGTATTCAATGTCTAGTCGTAAGTAAATCGTTAAACGCATTCCGCATATTTGCATAAATATATTTTTACTATCATTATAATGTATCTATACTTTATGCCTTTATTATTAATTTAGTTGTTTAAATTAATTAATTTTTGTGAAACTGATTTAACTCAAGTTTAATAAAATTATATGTTAACTTTGAATCTTGAGCCTTAACTATATAAACAACTATCCATATAAACGGATTCTGTATCACTAATTTTTCAGAATAATATACACATTTACAATTTATAGTATTCAATCGATTGGCCAATTTGTATTGATTAATATTTTTGAAATACGATTTTAAGCTCAAAATAAAAAGTTTAAATATTGTTTGATTCGTATGATTATCAACTATAATAATATGATACGTAAATGCATTAAATTTATATCGTGTTAGTTTATACGTAATATTATGTAAGTTTTAAAGTGTTAAGTGAGCGGATGAGGTCCGTGCCAGAATAATACTGACCAGACATAAGTATAAGACTTACTGGTACTGGACGCCGGACAAGGTTGACATGGCAATCCCCAAGCTTGACCCATCGAACAACAACAGATCATTCTAGTCTGACTGTTAGACATGGGCACAGAACACTGACTGTTCGTGTAATTCAAAAAGCAATTGTCTTTTCGCATGTCCACGCATTCCTCTGCAAAAACACGCAATAATCGGATGAGATAGTATTATTATTCATTACTATATCAATCGAAAAACCAAAAAACTCTCGTCAATTATCGAGTACACGGCGTGTCTGGAAAAATATGTATAATATTATACACAAGACAATTTAGAAGGATTGCAAGAACCGCCGGTATCTCCACTTTTAGAAATTGTTCAGGGCGACCATTTGAAAATTCATTATCTCATTTACTCCCATAGAAAATAATTAACTATATTTATGATAACTCCGAAATTAATAATCGGATTTATATCGTTGTTTTTTAAACGTGATTTCCACGTAGAATCGTAAACTCGTCCAGATACGCCCTGTATACGGCTAAATATACATATTATTATATATTCCATGTCACGTGATCTGATCATAACATAATAATTCGATTTATGATAGTATAGTATGAAAACGGTCGCGACACGTACTTCCGTTAGGCAGGAGCATGTATCCTTCCGGGCAAACGCAACGATATGTGCCGACTTCGTTCGAACAGAATCCCACGCCGCAGACTTCCGGGTTCTCGTTGCACTCGTCCACGTCTAAAATAGACCCAAGCAAAAACGGCGTTAACTATACGAGTGCACAAGGTGCCCGATCAGCGTGTGCTTCTTACGTTACCATAACAGAATGTACTGGTGTTGTCGAGACGGTAACCTTCGTTGCACGAGCACATGTAACTCCCGAACGTGTTGGTGCAGTGGCCGTTCGTGCAAAGGTTGTCGTGTTCCTCGCACTCGTTGACGTCTTCGAGTATTACCTGTTGCAGTGACGATATGAAAATCGATTTCAATATAGGTAGGTAGGTACCCGAAATATGTGTTTATGAATAGTCTTTTTTTAGGTAATATATTATATTATATAGCTATAATAGTATAATAATAATCTTATCTGTGTAATATCACTTCTAACAATATCTATTATAGGTATTTAATATTATTATGATTTACCGTGGTCGGGTTGGGCCTGTATCCCGTTCCTCCGGGACACAGAGTCTTGTACTCTTCCGTTTCCACTTCCGGGCACGATTCACACCTGGAGCCCCAGGCCTTACCCACGGAACAGCAACATGTGGCCTTCGACACGGCTGATCCCATATCGTGATGGCATAGTCTCTGTCCACCTCGGTCTTCCACTTCCATATAGCAACGTCCTTCTCTCTTATCTACAATTTTCGGCACAAACATTTTTTTTTTATTAGCTAAGTATAGTTTATAAAGCAAACATTTTAATAATTCTAAAACATCGACTTCAGAACGATATCGAAATAGTCCCTGTGTATATTTACACAATATTTTTATTATTACTTGGTAATAATTTAAATTATCAGTTTATACGTTTTAGAGTATTTATTCGTTCATCTGGAAGCAAAATATTTAAGACAAACAATAATATCACAAACCGACACACGCGTTTCCGGCCGGAACTAGTTGATAATTGGGTGGGCATTTGCATGTGTAATTGCCTTCGTTATTTATGCATTCACCGTATAGACATGCCTGGGGACTTTCACACTCATTTACGTCGGTGCAATTTCCTATAAATGACATTTTTGTAAAATATAAAAATATGCTCGATATAATTTTAACTGAAAAAAAGCCATTGAAAATAGATGTTACCTCCCGTGTTGTCCAATTGGTATCCTCCGCTGCACTCGCATCTAAACGTCCCGAATATGTTTTCACAATTTCCATACACACACAGGTTATTGAACATGTGACATTCATTTATATCTATTAAAATATATTTATTCTTTCATAATAATTAGAAAATAATACAATTAATGTATAGGCATATGGATCCAAGACTTATCAGCAGAAGCTTAGCTCGTAAAGAGCGCTGTACTATTAAGGCGGCTCTAAACGATTGGATTTATCATGCATTTAGACCAATAAGCTGGCGAAAAATACACATACAATCAAACATGTAGTCCAATTTAAATTTTGAATACTTATTTGGATTCGTTAGTATCTTTTCTATGATCTGTAGGAAAAACTTTTTCATCTTTTTGTCTAGTTAGCACTTAAAAGTGCAAGTTAAATTTGAGAAATCAAGCAGTCATTTGGAACCGTAATATACGTAAATTATCTAAAATATCCAAAATCGGTTTCCTACAAATCATAGAAAAGAGGCTGACGAATTCAAATAATTTTTCAAAATTGAAATTGGACTACTAGAAGTATGTGTATTTTTCGCCAGCTTATTAGCATTTTTCACTGTTGTGAGTGTACAAAAATATTTTCCGAGAGTGATTACGTTGACTTGTGCATGTGCGTACGTGTGCTATTGAACCGTGTGCCCGCAGCCGGGCGATATAAAATCTATTGTTATCGATTTCGAATTTCTTTCGAATTTCACACTAATAATCATTTACGACTAACACATAGATTACGGACGGCGACGACAAGATTAGAAATTGCCTAAATTGTTCCCCTTAAATAATAGCCACTAAGAGCCGCCTTAAAAAAATGTATTAATAATTTTATTATTGTTGCGATAAATTATACTGTATACATTTAGATATAAAATTTATTTATTTCAGTCTATTTTAAATAGTTCGAAGAAATGACTATTTTCAAACAATAATGAATTACATTTTAAATATAAAAACTTAAGTGTGTAGAATACTGTTAATGTACCCACTATTAAATATTTTTAAACCTTTTTGGAATATTTTATTTTTAATGTTTTGATAATTTTTTAATATTTAATACTCATCAATCATTGGAATCGACACAGCAACTAGCAAGATATAATCTTATACGTATTTGGTTTTTCCAAAAAAAATAATAATTCATAGAATTTCTAATGCAAAATTGTATGGTTGTAATATATAAAACATTATAATTGGCTAACGATTCAAGATAAAAATAAGACATCTGTCAATTGGCAGGACCATATTATAAACAAGACCCTATTCTAGGACTAGATACCGTCTATATTAAGTATACAAATATATTTAATGAAATGTAATAATTTAAAATTCTTAAAATTATATAACTAAAAGTATTTTGACTACTTTTAATAAACCATGTTATTCCTATAAGTGTTAAAATACTATGTAGGTATACTCTAAATACTAAATTATTAAAAGCAAACCTTTTTTTTTGAAAATAGTTTACCTCATCATGCATACAGGTAATATTAAGCTCTTACCATTGCAAGATCTTTCATTTTTATCGTCTGGATTAATAAATCCCATTTCACATTCGCATCTAAATGATCCTGGATAATTCAAACAGTGACCGTTCTCACATAGAGTCGAATCTTCAGTACATTCATCAATGTCTATACACGAGTAGCCATCTCCACGGAAACCATCATCACACACGCACTAAACATGATCAATAGTAGGTAATTAATATGAATAATTAGTAATTCATTTTTTGAGTATAAAATGACCAATAATATTTTCAGCACCGTTCGTTGTTGTTTTCATAAATAAATATTTTACATTCTCTTTATAACTTTGCTATGGACCTTATATCTAGAGTCATAAATTCTATAACTCATCATTTTAGGGATAGATATTTTCGTAAAAATGGGCCAGTTTCGTGTACATTTTCAATATATTTTTATTTTAATTCACCTATTACATACTATAAATAATAATTGTACCTATTATAATTTGAAAAACAAATATTAAATTAACCATTATGTAAAATTAAATATTATACCTTAAACGAGCCTTCTTCGTTTATGCATTGTGCATTTTGGTCACAACCTCCATTGTTAGTTAAACACTCGTTGATATCCATACAGTTGTATCCATTGCCGGTAAAACCATCTTGACATCGGCAACCATATGAACCCTAAGATAATACATAGACATTATTAATTGCAAATGAAGTATATAATATTCATATTTCTTTGTACTTTTAGATATTGTTTTAATATCAAATGGCATCATGTCCAAAATCATTAAGTTTACCGTTGTTATATCAAAGTCATAAACTTATAAATTATTATTTTCAACAAAATATGTTTAGTTATTTAATAAAACCAGTGCTATAGCCTATAAGTAATAAAATATTCATCACTCAAAAAATTCAAAATAATATGTAGATATTTACATGGTTTTAATTATTGTTCTAAAATATTAAACAAGTGGAAAAGCATAATGGTAAAAAATGCACAAAAAATTTTCTAGTATGAAATAGTTAAGAATTATGAAATTAATTTAATTATTGTTTTCATTACCGGATTGTTCATACATGCTGCGTTTAAATCACACCTATGGGTACCCATCTCGCATTCGTCTTCGTCAGTACAAGCAGGTCCAGAGTCCAATTTGGCTGAATATCCTTCTTCGCAACGACAAGTAAATGACCCGATGGTATTACTACAAACCCCATTTCCACACACGTCCTTCTCGTTGCATTCATTAATGTCTATTCAATTACGATATTATAGTTTATTGTTTTTTAAAGCAATCAGATGTAAATATGTAATAGATCTTAATGTATTACCTATACAAGATGAACCATCAGCTCCTTTCAGTAAACCTCCTGAACAAGAGCACAGAAAACTGCCTATTGTGTTGTTGCAGTGGCCACCGTTACAGATTCTAGGATTATCTTCGCATTCGTTTACATCTGCACATGTTCGTTTATCAGCTAACAAATTAAATCCGGTCCTATGCAATAAACAAGTTGTATCAAAAAAATAAACGTGATTCTTATATAATACATACTTGCACGTGCACATGTAACTGCCTGGGACGTTGATACATATAGAAGAGCATCCACCATTATTTGTCTCACACTCATCAATATCTAAAAAATAGAAAAATACTTAAAATATTGCGTCGAGTAGAAAAATGAAATATTAAAAAATATAATAGTATTATGGCTGTCAATGATTTCAACAATTTATATTGCATTTAATATTAGATACGTAATAAAGCCATTCATCAATAAATTAAAACAAATTATATCAATTGTAACATTTAGTGGAGATTTTGAAAACAAGACTATCTCAATGAGTTTAAAATTGATTGTCTTAGTTACCTTCACAATAAAACTTCTGGTCTGTTTGCCTAAAGCCATCATCACACACGCATTGGTATGTTCCCATCATGTTCTCGCAAACGCCATTTGAACAGATTCCGCTGGTCCTTGAACACTCGTCGATATCTGTAATAATATACAATCCGAAATTAATAGTACTCTTCGGTACCTAACTGCTATTAATTAACGTGTTTTTTTAGTACGTACCTTTACAGCTTTGTTTGTCGGCAGATAGTTCATGTCCAGGAGGGCATTCACATTTATAACTGCCCGGTGTGTTTTGACACGTACCACCACGGCATAGTCCAGGCGTTCTCTCACATTCATCGATATCTAAAAGTTTAATAGTTATAAGCATTTTATTATAATTATATGAGGCGTTTCAAATGTTCAGTAATATTAGTCAATTACCCATGCAAACTTGCATCAATTGAGATGTTTCATAACCATCTTTGCACTTGCACACAAAACTTCCCGGTATGTTTTGACACTCTCCATCACCACAAACACCGTGCATAATATTGCATTCGTCAATATCTGAACAGATAAATTGTTAATGATATTATGTGTGAAATGACAAAATTATAACGTTTAAAAGTTAAAATAAACTTTCATACCAACACAACGGATTCCAGATTCGTCCAAAGTGTATCCTTGACTACATTTACATGTAAAACCTCCCATTGTGTTCTTACACCGCCCGTTACTGCATATGCCAGGAAACTCAATACATTCGTTGATATCTTTGCGATCAATAAAACCTGGTCCCTACAGAGGTTGAATGTGTTTATGTAATTGAACAGAAGAGATTAATGATTAGGTATTTACTAACTTTTGGGCATAGTTCGGTGAAGCCGGGAGTACCACGTCTAGGACAAGTTTCACTCCTACCAAGAGATCCTTCTATCCCTCCGCCCCAAGCTTTTCCTATAGTAGAACAACAGCAAATACATTTTGGATAAATTCCATCTAATGCATTAACACCAGCACCGTGCTTAAAATCTGTATAGCACTTTTCTTCTCGTACGTCCAAACAAACAGTTCCTGTACCAAAAATAAAAGAATATAATATCTTTATTTTTTGAATGTTAATAATTTGTTTATTTGATCTTCCTTACCAGTAGTGTCTAATGTCAAACCAGGAGGACACACACAAGTAAATGATCCTTCTGTGTTGACACATGTACCACCACCTCTACAAATCCCTGGGCTCAGTTCACATTCATTTATATCACGGCATATTTTACCTACAGACTAAAAAACGTAACTATATAAAATATGTCAATAAAAAAAATTTAACTAAAATACATTACCACGTATCCTTTATTGCAATCGCCACCACAGTCTTCTGGCTTGCATGGTTCACAGGGACTACCCCAAGCCAGCCCAATCGAGCAACAGCAATCAGATTTCAAAGTGAGTTGCATGAGGTTGTTCTCACATCTTCCTCCTGTCATACGAGTCCAACACGAACCACGACGATTGTCTATACAGTTTGAAAGATATGAAAATTATACCATTTCTATGGTCTATAATCTATATTATATTTTATAATATTATTTGATCAATTGTTTTTTTTTATTTGTTTGTTATTACCTAAGCAAACTCGTCCGGTACTATCCAAAATGGTGCCGGGTGGACATTCGCACTCAAAAGAACCAACCGTGTTTATACATTGGCCCGCTACACATGCGTTAAGACCGAGTTCGTCGCACTCGTCTACATCCTGACACGCTTGACTTTCAGAGTTCAATACGGTTCCCACGGGACATGTACACTGAAATAATATAGGTAGGTATGTTGTACATAATTTTATTAAAAGAGTTATGATCACTAGTGTCACTAGTGTTAAGTCAAATCTTAAGTAGGAATACCTGAAAACTTCCCGGTGTGTTGCGGCACTGACCACCATTGCAAATTGTGTCGTCCATATCGCATTCGTTAATATCCTTACAAGTCTTACCCGTGTCGTCCACCTCGTAACCGGAATTGCATATACACCGATAGTTTCCTATTGTGTTTTCACAAGCACCGTTAGAACACACTGCTGGGTTTTGAGCACACTCGTTTATGTCTGAAAAAAAAATTGTTATATGCATAGGCATTTGAAGCTCAGGCCATTTAAAAATATTGAAAATACAAACCATCGCCGTTGTATGTCATCCCAGAGCCCTGAGGACAGAGCCCTTTGAACTCCAAGCTATCCGGCGAAGGGCATTTCGAGCACTGTGAACCCCATCCGGGAGTTTGCCCGAGCACGCCGTACGAACAGCAACAACTAGATTTCGTCATAGGCGTGGTTAGGGGTTGCAGACACGAGCCCTGCTGAAAGTTGGCATAACAGAGATCGCGGAGTGTATCTAAACAGAAAACATAATTATGAATCATCTACCACAACGGTGTTAAACGGTTCGGGTATATATAGTTGACTCGTCGTCGTCGACCACATACCCAGACATGTACGACCGTCGAGTCCCAGGTAAAACCCGTCTTGACACTCGCAACGGTAACTCCCAGCCGTATTTATGCACTTGCCATTTTGACAAGGACCTCCAGTATTTGAACACTCGTCGATATCTAAAATATAAACAAACAAATATACATTTAACCGATCGGGGCCACATTTGTGCTTCTATACAGGATTGTGTATCTAGAGAATTCTGAATTTTTTCACTGAAATCATATATTGAGTTATCACATCTTTCAACATATATACGTCCATCATAAACATCGAATTTCCATGTATAATATTATTATACCTATACAGTTCTGTCGGTCCGGTGACAATCTGTAGCCGGAGTCGCAGAGGCATTTGAACGATCCTTCGGTGTTCGCGCATTTTCCATTTCTACAAAGACCCGGTCTTTTTTCACACTCGTTGATGTCCGTGCAAAACGTTCCATCTGGGGAAACAGTATATCCCGGCTGGCACTCACATATGTAGGAACTTGGGGTGTTTCGACACTTGCCGTTTAGACAAATTTTTGGGTTTTCGTAACACTCGTCAATGTCTGGAAATAAAATAAAATGATAATTTATTAATGCGATAACGATTATTATCTTATCAGCTAATTATGGTATAAATAGGAACAACTACGATATAATGACGTCGAAACATAAAAAGTTAAACACTGCGCAATTTTATTTTTTGACAATCGCAAACATTATTTTTTTGCATGGAGATATAACTATCGCATTTAAGCCACAGCAATATCATTATTTATTATATTCTATTTTAGTGGAAATGTTGGCATTTAGGAAATTATGACAATTCCTAATAAGAGAAGGAAATTATATCATTGCCTGGTACATACACATTAATGCATACACATTAGTACATTATACAGTAACATTACATATTTAGGTCAATATTAATATAAAGATGATTATACTATTGTGTTTCTCGGCAGGGAAGACGAACATTTTAAATCGTACCTTTTTATAAAACAAACTATTATAATATTATGTCCTATTAATCTTTGTATCAAACCTATTATTTTGGACGTTGGACTACTGCGTCCGTTTTAAATAACAATTAAATAAATACAATTAATACAGTTACCTATGCACGAGTGGCCGGTTTGTGACATGACGAATCCCGACTTGCAACGGCATTGGAAAGACCCTTGTACGTTCAAGCACTTCCCGTTAGCGCACATGCCGTTTTTTTCGCATTCGTTGTGATCTACAAGCGAACATTTTTCGATTAGCGTACAAACAAGAAAAAAAATGAAATGACTGGTTTGCGTTTAATCCTGTTGTAAGTCCGATTACACTCTGGAGAATCCATACCTATACAACGTTTTCCGTCGGAAGCCAAATCGTAGCCCGGCGGACAAGAGCATATGAAACTTCCCGGAGTGTTGTTACACTGCCCGTTGTTGCAGATCCCCTGTTGTGCGCATTCGTTGATGTCTGCAGTGGCGTAAAAATGAAACAGAAAACAAAAGGAAAAGTCCATTGAAAATTTAACACGATCTCCGACGACATGCGTGTCCGTGCAGGCACAAGCGTATTATTTACACATAAGATGACTAGCCTTCACACACTTGTGACTCCTCGTGTCTGCTCTTCGTAAACCCAGAAAAACATTCGCACGCGTACCCGTCCACCGTGTCGATGCACTTGCCCCCGGTCCCGCAAATCTCCGGTCTCAAACCGCACTCGTCCACCAAGTTCAGCACCGTTTGATTGGGTTTGCCACCGAGACAGAGTTTTACGTATTCAGCTGAAAAGCATTAGATACAGTTTATGACGTTAGCTACCTACGTTAGCTTAAATATAATTTATAGATCTAATAACATATTATTGAGTATGAGTCTAATGGCTATATCAGAGTGTAGGTTATTGATATAAAAATTAATCGTCTTTATTCTCCCATCCCCCTCTAGGAGCATACAGCTGAAAATCTACTTATTTTTACGACGAAAAGCAACCACGATGCCTAATAACGCCGACACAATATGTCATGCCTAATAATAAAGGCCATCCCCATAATATTTCCGTGTGCCAAGGTATGTTTTACTTTCAATAAAATAATTAGTTTTTGGATAAGTGTCCATAGAACGGAGTAATAATTTACTTATTCGCTCCCGTGGTGGAACCCTGTCGTCGGGACAGAAAAGCGGACCTGGGACGTTAACATATGACTCGTTTGGCAATTAATAATTAATATACAACTAACGGATAGTAACTCTACCCATATAATGGCATAATATATCACAACTTGCTTTATTTTTCTAAACATATGTGTTACATCAGCTGTTTTCCTTTATATTTCATTATATGTATATTATATGTATATTGTACAATTGATCAGTAGCGTACGCAGGTTTTTAGTTCGGTTAGGGTTTCACTTGAGTAAATAATTTACATTTTTTTTTTTTTAAATAGTTTTTAATATGTAATTGTTTATAACAAATTATAATTAGTCTCAAATGTTGTCTTCATTAAGAACACTCGAGTGTCCAATCTTGACACCTATGGTCATCTATAGTCTATAGAGCCTCTTCGGGTCGTAGTATGTGGTAATTATCGATGGACGGTGATACATGATGATACACCATACGACGGTTATGACAGATGTTTAGCAATGTTCTACATCAGCCAAAAAACTGAAACTATGATTATCGACGTCTTTGTCATATTTAACAATTTATATTATATCTATTAAAAATGACCAACAATTGATCGACTTTGTGTATTTAAATGGTTTTATTTGAAGAAATTTCAGGGGGGGTCAAAACCCTAGAACCCTACCCCTGCGTACGCCACTGCAATTGATATATATATATATATATATGTATGTGTGTTTTGTTGGAGTTGTTATGCCAGAAGACTTTTCTCCACCCTGGAACCTTCCAATTACTTTAAAGTTCTTCTTCTAAAGCTAACTTCGTTATCGGCTCTGATTGGCAACCAAACGAAATCGCCGAATGACGCTCCGGTAAACATTAAAAGTAGGTACCTACTACCGCTATAATAATATGTAGGTACAGAGTGTAATAAATAATAATACCATAGGATCGAAACTGCATTTACTGCAATAAGGTTGAGAATTCATAATTAAATAAGAATAATGTCTTTTATGAGCTTCATGTCATATTAATAATTCGTTACCCATAAGTTATAACACAATATAGATACCTATTAGCAATAGTCATTATAATCACGACGCTTCCAATATTATATATAAATATAACTAATCGAAAATAAAATACTACAATAGAATAACGATTTTAAAAACTAAAATGTAATTGCTCATAAAGAAGGTTGTGTATTGAATTCAATATTTCAATCACGTCATGACGTACGTTTACGCATTTACGCAACAATTAGGTTTTAATTTAAACTAATAAAAAGTTTTGAGGGTTTTGCAATTTTTAAATATTACCATGCATAATATAAGAATATTGCACAACCCTAGTTACTAATGAACAGTATCAAGAACAGTATCCTGATCGATGAAATATAATAATAATATAATACGCATTATACTCGGTAAACCGTCAAACTTTATAAAGTTTATTTAGTCCATTACAGGTATTAGTATTAAGTTATAACAATAAATTATGTATTATTTTGACATAAACGTGTCACGTTAACCGATATAATATTATATTGTTTAGTTTACCTATTCCTTGTTGCGGACAATGTTCACAACTATTTCCCCAGCCCTTTCCCATGTCTTTACCGCAGCAACAGTCTTTCTTGGAGAGTTTCATCGGCAACGGATCCGAACAGTCTTGACTCGACGACGCAAGTCTCGTATAACACTGACCCTGTTGAGTGTCTATATACGAAGAAGTGTAAAACAAAACAAAACGAAAACTGACAGTTAATTACTCACAATTTGCGGTTTTTATTTTTCGTGACGTCCTTCCATAATGATATTAATGAGACTTGATTAACCCGTTGGCATAAATATTATGACCACGGGCTTAAAAAACCGCGAGCTTACCTATACATCCTTTTCGGTCAGAGGTGGGCACGAAACCTTGTTTACAGATACAATAATACGAACTGTCGGTGTTCACACAATAACCGTCTTGACAAATATTCGGATCGCCTCTTTTGCATTCGTTTTCGTCGTCGCAAACATTCGTTACTTGATTATGCACTCGACCCTCGGGACACACGCACTTGAAGGACCCCACGCTGTTTACACACGCTCCGCCTTTACAAATTCCCGGAATTGCCTCACACTCGTCAATGTCTGAAAAATAAATCGACAATAAAAACCGTATGCAGGTTGCAGTGTGTTTCGTTCTAAATAATTAAATTTCGAACGGAAAACTGTCAATTATAATATAAATATAAATGGTATAGATGTGCTCTTATATAAAGTGTGCTCTGTACAGGTACTATAGACAATATTATTATAATATATAAAACCTCTCGATTCTAAAACTTTTGGTATACTCGAGTATTAATTAATTTTCAACTGAGCAGTAAAATACTTAATCGAACAGCATTCTATTTAATTTGTTTTAAACGTTTTTAATGAATAACTCTGAATAAATAAAATATTTAAGCTCGGCATCGTTTATTTTTAAAGTTGTAGGTACTTATTAAAAAAATATATTAAATAGCTTTACTATTATGTCATGTTACATAGGTAATTACGCCACTTGAAAAAACTAAAATTACGTTTTATTTTTTTTATGAAAACATATGTTCACCTGAAGGGAACATCAATCAAGTCTCTATATTACAGTTTTGTCCCTAGTCCAAAAGAACGACATATAGTTGATCATCGTCCAAATATTATTTGTGGAGAGTATATATTGTAATTTTTAGGTACTTAAAACCTATCATATCGAGCATCAAATCGTTCTTCACAATAATCACTTACCTATGCATTGGTTGGAGTGCAAGTTCTTGAGAAAACCTATATCGCAATCGTAGCTCAGCGAACACTGTTCACATGGGTGTCCCCAAGCCAGGCCTATTGTCGCACAACACAATTGCTTAGTGCAAACAACACCCTCAAGTTGTCCTTGACACATATCGTTGATCACCCTGGTGTAACATGGACCGATTCGGTAATCTAAAACGATAACGACGGTAGAATAAATTTCGATTGTATACAACAACTATGGATGTTATATAATATATACAACAAAAAATCTAATACGTACGACGTACGTTGTACAATATATAGGTAGGAACATCTAAACTATATATTATACTACCTACTATCGTATCAAAATAGTGATATCGAAGTGATTTTCGTATAAAATATCAAAATTAAATTACTCTCAATCGAAGTCTATATTCACAAATTATAGTATTTACAAAATGCAAATACGTATAATATTCTACCTATTGACACTGTACAAGAAAATATGTGGTACCGAGGAAAAAACGCACTGTCTTATCGGAGAGTGTTTTTCTGTTCTTTACACATTATTGTGCGTCGGAACTCGTTTGCGTACACCATACATTTTCGACCTAATAAACGGCGTGACTCGACTCGTTTGTGCACAAAAATAATATTATCTATAAAATAGTTTTTCCAAATTATAGAGCTCGTTAGAGCACTGTTTTATATTTTTTTATTCATCATTGTAACATCACTACTACAGTATGACGTTTACGGCTACAATATTATTATCTGATATCTATACGAATCATAATATTATTATGATATTATTATTGTTTTAATTTTGATTTTTAATATGGGTTTTTCAGTATGTTGCCTGTTTTTGAACCACATAGGGCCGTAGACTGTAAAACAGGGTTTTAATATTGATATAATATAAGTACAATTAGTATCCTATTACAGTCAGTTGTATACGAAATATACAACTATAATATATATAAATATATAATATTCATTTTAATATTATAAATTCAAATGGGGTGGAACTAATATTTAGTTAAATTCCAAAAAATATTGTTAATATACAACGCATTTGAAAAACATATATTAGTCCATATAGTCAGTTAGAATTGGCAACATAATATATTATACCTAAGTCACGTGAATATTACTACAAATACAGTTTAAGTATATAACGAATGGAAATTAATAAAAACGACACCCATATTGATATCTCGTCTTCTAACACTGCAAAACTGTCTAAGTATCTTACGTCTGTAAAAGTGATACGGAAAAATGTTTTAACGAGGTCCAGTAGTCCACAACGTATAGTGAATAATTTAATTCATTATTATATTATGTATCAATTTTAAATTTTAAATATAATTATTTTAAACTTGTTAGAGGTTTACGTATTTTATTTTGATATAATATCTTTGCGAATGAAGAACACGCCTTGACATTACCATTTATACACATTACCTACATACGAAAAACTACCATACATTCTCATATAAATTATATTGGTATAATATAAATAATAAATCAAACTGAAAAAAATCCATCAGAAAACTTGAACATTATAAAATTATGGGCACCGAAAAATGTTTTATTAAACAAATATATTTTTATTATCCAACTTTTTTTATCTACTATACAGGCTATAGCTACAAGCAATTTAAACAAACATACATCTAAATAATGTATTCTTTACGAAATTTGAAACATTATAAAATAGCCAAAGTAAAAAGGAAAAACACAGATTATATTACAAAGGAACTTTGATTATTGGTAAATGTTCACTAATATTAAAGTTGGCAATATTATATATAGATTTTGTCGAATACAAATTTGCCATGTTTATCGTGGGTTAGAGAGGGAAAACTAATAATGCACAGACATTCTTATATCCTATAACTATAACCCTTATTATTGACTACCATCTTATTCTCTAAATTATTATATTCTTGCGCATCATTAGTGTATTATAGTATTGTATTTTTATAATATTATATTATTATCATGGAGAGATGTTGTCTTATATAGTTATATGTATGGCCGTACACACTATTCTGTTTCCATTAAAACATCGTTTCCGTTAAAACTGTAGTTTTGCTTTCAAATATTATACATGTGCAGTGGTGTAGGTATTGATGTTGTACCGGTATAACACAGGTTTATACTTTATATTATTATAATTTTCACACGCGTGAAACGCTAATTATTTGGAAAAAATCCAGGGAGACTTGGTGTTCTAATCATACGAGAAGCCACAGGTTAAAATAGTCACACGTCGTGTCACAAGCATAGACCTTATACTTATTTTTATTTACTTATACTAAGTATAAGGTCTATGGTCACAAGTAATGACTATAATATTATCCGGAGGCCATTAAGCAGGCGGTCACGTACGCATTTATTTCCTCGTAGATTTTATGAACAAATATTTACCTACCGGCTTCGCATCTGCGCCCAGCGTATCCATACACGCACGCACACCGGTCGGGACCGATGCACCGGCCACCGTTTAAACATCCGTCCCGACAGATCGCTGAAAAAAAGAAAAGAAAAATTCGTGAAACGATTAGATAATAGTAATATAATATTATGTTTACGTCGTTTGTAACATACGTGTTTATAGAGGAATTAATAGTCAGTCTAATATAATTCCGAGTGGAACATATTGCAGTGGACTATGTTATAACATTATATTATTATTATGTGATCAGTGTTATACACTTACGGTCACCGCAGTTTTCGCCGGAGTAACCCTGTCGACACGCGCAAACCGATCCCTGACAAGTGCCCCCGTTCAAACACGGATACTTGCAAGAGTTCCGCGACGCCACTGCCAAAGAATTGACAGCAGTCGTAGTTGCGACTCTGCTACTCGAAGTACTGCTGACATCTCCAACGCCCCTGCTAGCACTGTCGCTTCTGCTAGGAATATCACCCCTGCCAGCACTACCATCTCTGCTAGGAATATCACCCCTGCTAGCACTACCGTCTCTGCTAGCACTATCGCCGATGTTACTTATGCCTCCACTGCCGTTAGTCCCGCTGTTATTTCCACCACCACTGCCATTTGGTCCACTATTATTTCCACCACTGCCATTTGGTCCACTATTATTTCCACCACTGCCATTACCTCCACCACTTCCGCTGGAACTACCGCTACCACTACTCCCACTGCTAGCAGCGATCCCGCTGTTCCCTCCGGTCAAAGATGGTTTTCCGTATCGGTCCGGTACGGACGACTGAGACAATCGTAACTGCTCGTCGTCCTTGTTGTAAGCATCTCTGAGGTCGTCAGGTAAACACGCCGACCTGACGGATCCCTCGTCGCAGAGGCACATGTTGGGTTTGATACACCGACCACCATTGCAGGGCCTATTGCACACGGCTGAAAACGAAATGAACAAAATTCAATCAGTGACATATATTATATATGTGTGTATATTAGACTATAGGGAGATAAGATTTTATTATTGAATTTTTAATTTTTAATTAGTTGTACACACTTTCAAACATTTACATTTGTTATACATAGTAACTAGTACCTAACATCATAAGGAGGGTCCTGCAGCCGTAAGCATTATTTTTTTTTTTCAAACGAGATTATTTTTGTTATTGTAAATTGCTAGACCAAGGATTTTTTTTTTTTTGTGTACCTATATAAATTATTATTATTAAACAAAATCCGAACAAGTAGTTTCTGAGTTATTAAACTTTGAGTGTTAATGATAATAATCCATATTATTATGATAATTGGCTTATAAGATATAATGGCTACGATAATTTGAAAATTATAACAATTTCATATTATATTAGGTATACTCGTAATATTATTATTATTATTTTTTGTCATTTTTTTAAATTTAGTGGTCGGACCGTGGCCTGACCTTAACATATATAGAGTTCGGCGCCGCTGAGACTGGTTATATAATATAGAAGATTACATTAGCATTTAGCAGTATTTGAGATAAAACAATAACGGAAACATTGTTATATACGTCGATAACGTTCGTTAAGAATACAACACGCGTTTGTAATTAGTTTGAAAAAATTAAATAGTTTATATTATTATGTGATATGTATATTCTATATTATTTTAGATGTAGGTATTAACATGACGACGTGAATGGTCAGTTATTATTATTCTTCTGTTAACGAAGCATTAATATGCTATAAAGTATTATGACCTCAGCCGTTTCATGTTTATTAAAAAAGCACTTAACAGTAATTAATAAAACAGTATAGTACACATATTAACACATAATATTAATATACCGTAATATATACTCACGGACAATACAAAGCCCAGTCGCGTGTTTCAATGACCAGCCAGGACAACAGTAGTTTCTGAACCGCGACCGACACACATTTGGCCTGCAAGAAAATAAAAATTGCAAAATGGCATTAACGCATGTGATCTGTAGGGACATATAAGTACATCATGCACTGACCACAATATCATATGTATTTATTTAAGGCGGTGTTGGTGAGTTGCGGCCCAAACCCTAAATAGCGTACGAGTTGCGGCCCGGGTTTATGAGAAGTACGTACGAATTGCGGCCATACAATAATCTATATACTACATAATATATAATATATACTATAGTCTATACATAGTACATGTATATAAACATCACAATATAAATTTATTAATATTACGTATTTTCTAGTATTGTCGTATATTATTAATATTTGTCATTTCAAGAATATAAATAAAAAAAAAATTAACTAATAATATTTTGCGTTTCTAGAATATAATATATAATGATAATAATATTCTATTGTTTTGGCAAAAACTTAAAACTTAACGATTTAACTAATTCAAAATTATCTATTTCTTTTAGCTCGAGTTTTGTCATCTGCTCTCTAATGAAAGCTCCTATTTCACACATTTTCTTTGTTCTTACACTTTTACTTCTGAATCTTATGTTTTTTCAGATTGAACTTCTAGTAACACATCAACGAAGTTATAAATGTTAGGATGACTAGTGTAGAACAACATATTTAGTTTTGAATGAAAACTTTCACAGCTGTTAGTAGTACGGTTGCAGCTAGCAGTAAATTGTGCCCAAATATTTGGGGAGAACATGGCGTCTGGAGAAATATAGTTTTCAAAAATGTAGTCTATAAATTTCACAATTTGGTCATTTTCTGCAGGCTGTATCGCTATATAACTTGCCATACGTACCGAACAATTCGTTTATCACTATATGTATAGCCATCTGACAGGTACATCGTACATAATGTAGTTACTAGCCAATAGGTACATAGATAATGATAATTTTTCGGGCCGCAACTCACCTATAGCTAAAATATTATCGGGCCGCAATTCACCGGTCTCCAACACCGGAAACGACACGCCGGGCCGCAACTCACCCACAGCCATTTAAGGCGATACAAAATAGGTTCAAAATAATAAGGTTCGGGTTGATTATTCGACAGTCGTATACCTACTATTATATAATAGCTGGTATATATTGTATTCATTTTGGTCAGTTTCAATATGATGATCTAACTTTGTACCTATTTGTATTAAAAGTTTTACCAACACATTTTGCCGTCTAGTATCTAAACATTAATCAGAAATAATATTAACATATATATCCATTGGGATTTAATAATTTTTCTAATGTTAGTATGGCATACTATTCATACCAATAGGCAACGCAACAAGTATATTTAAGTTCAAATGTCGATAAATTGGATACCTATTTACGAAAAATAAAGATTTTAATTGATTTTTTATATAATCAAAAAATTGTTATTTGTAGGGATTTGAAATTGTTTGCAACTAAGCATAATATTATTTACTATATGATATTCTTACAAGGTGACATTTTCAAAATATGTTAATTTTAAGCTTTTTATATAGTAATTTTTCTACGTATTATTAATACACTGTAAATTGTACTATGTTAATTTTATAATAAAAATGAATTCGAATTTGAAATATCCTTAAAAATATGGGATGACCGTTCGTATCCTCTCAGAATCGTTTTTCACGTCGTACATTTTACATTGATTTATCTTTTAATTCAAACATAAGACAACGCATAATACAATTTACAGTGACTATTACTCAATAACGAGGGACATTTGACACCCATTATACTATACATCAGAGCTAATTCTCCAGTTTATTTGTTGTTAATATATATATTAATGTATTTATTAATATGTCGAGTCTTCGAGGAACCTCTTTCATAGTACCTACTATGGACTAGTAAAACTTAGGAGTTAAAATCCTTTGAAATCTCAGATCCTTCATTCGCAATACTGTATTATTCTGTTATGGATTCGGTTGAATTTTAAACCCCTTCTCCCATCCACGACATGGTTCATTATTCTGATATACAATACGATTATTACTCGAATTCAGATCTTTCTACTATATAATCACAATAGTAATTGTTTCGTAATATTATATTAATTTGAATATCGTTTTAAGTTAACTAAACGTTTTCTTTTAATAATTCATGATTATTTCCAACGCTAATCCCACAACAAAACTCTATTGCTTTTTTAGGTAGGTCTACTTATTATATTTACATTAGGTAGGTATATAATTTTACATTCAAGTATTAATGAACGAATAAATATTATACTTACAGAATATATAAAGAAACACCATCTCAAACAATATACGAAGTATGTTTGTAATATAATTGACAATAATTATTAGAGACCAATAATTTTCATCATCTACCCCAGTCTTTCTCAAAGTGGGCGATAGCAGCTTCCAGGGGGATGGTATAAGACCGGAAGAAATTTTAAGGCGTTGAAGACGACTAGAGTGACGATAAGTGAATAAAAAATATGTTCGTTTTATACTTCAAATTAATATGAAGTACCTACTAAGTGTCCACATAATTCCACTTTTAAAGTATTCCACGTTTTTAAGTAAATCCAAGCCTAATATTAACAATCTTGTTAAAGATCGTCAGGTTCATTTTTCACTTTAGATACGTTTTAATTAAATAAAAATAAACGAATTTAGACAACATGATTGAGATAGCTATATGTTATTCAAGATGTGTTGAAATATTTTATTTGTTTTTAGGAACTACTAACTTAATGTCTAATTCACCTATACATTGAAGTGATATTATGTACACAATATTGTATACTATAATTAAATTTTAATTGGACTTTAAGTCCATATGTATTCAATAAATAAATAAACAAAGATATATTTAACGAGATACAAATACGACGGGTCTTTCAAACTGTGTGGGACGTGAGTGCATCTCGGTGAATCATATAAACATTATAAATTATAATGCATATTATATTGTATTGTATCGTAATATAAAAAATGTTAAAGTGTACATGGACACGTCGTAAGACTCACGAACGTGTAGCCGTGTAGGTAGTATAGCCTATAGGGTAGGTATACATAGGTACACCACACTCTGGCGGGGCAAGTGAAAGTGTTATTTGTATATGTTCTTTAAGAAGACTGAATGAATAAAAAACCAATTTAATAATAATAATTTTAAAAAATATCATTATAATGATAACAATAATATCATACTATATTATATCGACGAATGAGACCCAAACCTAATTGGATGGACTCGAACGAGTGAAACTTAAATAATATGGAATTGCACTGAGATGTATAAGTGTTATATATAAATATATAGAAGCCAAAAGGATATTATAACAGTCAACAGATGTATATTAAATATAGGTACAGATATAAATTTCCTTATAAGGTGGTCAATTTGAAGCTAATTTGATACAATTAAAATTATAATAATACCAATGTATAAAATAGGTTTAAGCCGTTTTAGGTACACCTTTCTATACCTAATTATTATAAACTATCATACACTCAAATTTTAGAATTTATAACGATGATAACCTAACTATTTGTTTTTATAAATAGATAGTTTACAAAATATAAACTTATATTATATATTTTCCAACAGTTGTCTAAATTGGGGTTCAGAAATTTCCAAAATCTTTTGTCGTTCTGATCAAAGTATGGGTAAATCTCATATTATAGTTCCCATGGCAAGGGCGTCCAATTATGTGATAATAACAATTTTTTTGTTCCTTTTATTTTGTGTTTATGTTTATATAAAAAGATTGTCGTTATTAGTTATTGTTTATGAATTATAAGTAAAAATGAATTTTTATAGCGTATGTCAAAATATTATTTATTAAGATTCAATAATATAATTGTCCATACTATATACTTTAAGTTATTATTATTATTTTTTTTTTTGTTAAGATGTCTCGATTTAGAGTAAAATTTTGTAAAAGAGGTATTAGGCCGCATATAAGTTAGTTAGTAAGGTTAGCCTTTTCATATTAATTTATCACTAAAATAATGTCATTAGTTTATATAATGTACGACGCGAGTGCCTACTAAACTTAGGTACAAATGAACTTTGCTTCGTTTATCTTTAGATTTTACAGCCATTCATGGGTTAGTATAATTATTTTCCAGCGAAAGTAAAATTGTATATGAACTTAAATATACGTATATTTAGCGTTACCTTATTTACATTTCTCCTAAGAAAAAAACAAGTAAAGTAGATAAGTTTATATCGCAATATTGTCGCCGACGCACATAATATATTATATTATAAACTGCGCAGAGAGTAGCATACGCCCGGACGCCGGCCAACACCTTTCAAACACCACAACTGTTTGGATATAGTGATAATATAATATATATGAATGGATAGGTGTTTAAAAAAACGAATAAAACAACACTGTGTTCGATACGAATTAAAAAACAATATCTTACACGAGAAACGCAAAAACAAACGTTTTTAAACTTTATCGTTTCTCGAGTTTAGAGCGGATGATTGTGTGTTTGAAAACGGCGTGCCTCTCTATAACGACTACAACTGTGCAACAATATTACGAGTGTAAATTCATAGGCGTGCGCAGGGGGGATGCCGGGTATGCCATGGCATCGGCAGGAATACGATTGAGAACGGTCATTATTGGCGATACCTTTCTTAGACCCTTTTGACTATTACGATTGAGAACGCTCAGTTTTTATTTTTCCGCCCAACGTTGCCAAACTTTGCCATATAATAATCGGCTATGGCTATAGCCTATATAAATATATATGACTCTTAGCACTGCTCACACACTATGTAGCAGGAATAAACGTCTTTAAAACTCAATACTATTCAACAGGGTACTGTTCAAAAGGCATCAAAAGCAGATGAAGAAAAAATTTCAAAAACAATACAGTCTTATATTAACTACTGTCAAAAAAAATCTTCTGAAGGATTAGTAAAATATTTAACACATATGGGAAATTTATATAGGGAAATTAAATTGTAAATTATTTTTCAATGTTCGTATTATTGGTACCTACCAATAATACAAATTTTTTTAAAAATTATGACATTTTTAAAATTTATAATTTTTAATTATTTTATTCAATGTTTTATTTCATTTTTATTTTGACTTGAATATAGTTCGGCAACGTTGCACTTAATTTCGTTCTCAATAGTACTGTTTTATTGGGTCAGCGGTTATTTCATTGTTCCATTTCGAGTGATCTCAATCGTACGCTAAAAAAGGTCGAACGTTCTCAATCGTATTACAGCCATGGCATCCCCTGCAGAGTTATCTCAACCATAAAGTTTTTAGTTGTAAGTGTTTTGGTTATAAATTAGAATCATGAACTAAGATAGTTCATAGTATCTTAGTTCAAGAATTTAAATATTTTGATTATTTTTTTATGTTATTTTCTTGTAATAAAATATTGGCAGTTAATACGAAATCAAATATTAATTAGATTTCATAATTATGTCTTCATAATCACCACAGGTACCTATAAATAATAAAATAGATTGCTAACTCTTGATAATATAGTTGAATCAAAGTCCATAATTTTCGTGAGAATTGCGGGTTTTGTCACCAGGACATTTTCCAGGCCCCTGCACCTTATTTTCATACTATATACCTACAACTACCTATCAAAATTAAAAGAATTTCAATTAATTAGATTATCATTTTTTGTCATTATTATATTATTCTAATATGATAAAATGTCTATAGGTTTCTATACTGTTACTTCATTGGAATAAAATCACAGCAGTGTAAACTTTTGAAATTAAAATATCTAAAACCAATAAATAAGCTAAATAAAACGCATATTAATTTATTTTCGCTATATAAGGCAATAGTTATTAATTGTACTAATTAAGAGTTTTCGGGGAGTTATATTTTGTTTTGAGCTAAAGGTGTGTTTAAAAATAGTGGCATACCCTGCGAAAAAAGTCTGCGCACGCCTATATAAATGTAATCACGAGCTGTTCTGAAACCACGTACGGATAATGTCTACGATACCAAACGTCGTCCTTATAATATACTCGTCATGTACTCATGTACCTATAATTACAAGGCTATAGAAGTAAGCCACTTTTTTTAAAATTGCAGAGTCACTTTAAGTGACTTATTTAGAAAATAATATCACTTTTTTTTTCAAAATATACCAAAATGTAAATTACTTTGTGCAAGTACAAAAATAAATCTGTTTGTAATTGTATATTTTGATTTTGATTTTATTTTGTTTAAAAAAAAAATTGGCTTTATTATTATTAATATAAAAATTAAAATAAAGAAAGTTTAATATGACTTAATCATTTGATATTAAAATTTGTGTGGGGGACGAGGTGGCCGAGCGGTCGAACACCGCGTCGTCTGCGGCGCTGGCGGTCGCGAGTTCGATTCCCTCGACCACTGGGCAGCATTTTTCTCCGGGCAAGTCACGGTGTCCGGGGAACATGTGCCGCCATCCCCCACTCCGGGGCATGGCAGAAACCTACGGGTGCCCCAATAGAAATTCTGCCAAACACAACACACACGTGTAATAAGTAATAACCCTACAATTTCAAACCCTACTACCTACAATCATAACCCCACAATCAAGCTAATGGCCATAGTCGCCGGGCTTCAAAAAGATCAATTAAAAAAAAATAAATAAATAAATAAAATTTGTGTTTCTTATAATCATTATTTCCTGTAATTTCTATAAAAATAAGTAAGTTAGAATCAATTAAATTATATTATTATTATTATTATTATCTTTACTGGCGGAAAAAACTCCATTTACAAAACAATATATGTATATAAAATTGTGTAGAGACACAGATACAAATATACAATAGAATTAGGTACGAATAATATAAAATTCACATGCAATTATATAACAAAGAACATATTACGAGGTATATAATTGTACAGCCATAATTAATTATTAACTAAAATTAATATCCATAGGGTTTCCTAAGACATCAGTATATTTGTAGGTGATGATATTAAGTATGTTTTAGAAGCATTGTTGATTAAAAAACTTTATTGGTTTCTGGTGGATTTGGTATTTATTCGAAAATTTAATCGTTGCAGTAAATAAGGTCAGTATTTTGAATTATTCAATCGTTTTAAATGTTTTAATAGAAATTAATAATGAAGGGTACTTCTCCTTGTGTTTAGCGATTGTAAATGAATATATGATAATATTCCATTATAATCTGAATTTTGTGGACGTTCGACTTTAAATTTTTTTTTTTTTTTTTTTTATTTGAACAAACATAATATATTTACAATCTGTATTTACAAGTGATACAATAAGTAAATGGGATGATTTTTGGTAAACGGGAGGGGGAAGTCACCCAGTGGCGGCACCCCGCAGACTTTAAATTTAAATGCTAAAAAATGTAGAAAACGGTTCTGAGCAGTTTCGAGATTTTGAGTTACCCCTATGTTATTTGAAGACCAAATAAGGGATGCATATTCTAAATGAGATCTGGCAAACGCAAAATAAATACTTTTAAAGGCATTTAAATTATTAAAATTAGTACAAGTTCGTGTAATGAAACCGAGATTTTAGAACGCTTTATTGGTTATTTTATCAATGTGTTCATTAAAACATAGTTTAGAATCAAAAGTGGTTCTAATATGTAGAGATTCAAAGACAAATGTTTAATAACAGTAAGTTGTTATGAAACAAATTTATGTAGGTCACTTTTTGGTCACTTTAATGATTAAATTCAGTCACTTTGTCATTTTTTTCAAATAGCTTTTAACCACTTCCCAGTCCTGTACTTATTATTATGGTGAGCCATAATGTGCCGTACACATATTTTTAAATCGTATCTACGTTTTTCGTAGCGCGTTCGCAGCACCGCACCGTGTGATTAGGTTTAAACGGACGTGCAGTGTACCATAAAAAACACCGTTTTAGTATGATATTATGACTTTTTTTTTTTCGAAAAATCTATTATCGTAAACAACCAGCGCGAGCACACACACACACATGTTGTTCCACCGGACCTCGATGATATTATATTTACGTAAACTGGTGCGTGGGACGAGACGAAGATTATCGGGAGACAGACGTAATATACTGTGTTATAATTTGTCGAATTTCGTAAAGTGGCTCCTTTTGAGTCATAATATATTTAATACAATAATAATATAATGTATAGAGGATTTATTATATTTTATTTTTTTCGTTATATTATATTCCATTCGAACGACCGCCGCTCTGTTTACAGGTACCTCTTAAGTATAATTTAATATTATTATACGGGTAGATAAAGTAAATTAATGTAAAATAATAATATAATACCGTATAATACATATTGATGAGAATAATTATTAGTATATAATGCACTAGTCGATAATATTATAATACTCCTACCTATAGGTATACCTCATACGACGACGATATTCGTGAAGCGCTTGGCGGAAGGATCATAAAATATACTACACATTTTACTCGTACTACAATAGATGATAGTTACACAATCGTTTATTATTACTATCACTATATATGATATGCCTATATATATATTAAATTATTATAGTTTTTCGATCGACGGCACGTGACGTGCGGATAAGATAGTTTGTGTTTGTTTCATCGGAAAATATTCGCATGGGCCCATATTATTATTATATTACTGGTGCGAGTAGGACATGATCTTAATGGTTTCCACGTGAAAGTAATACGGACGAATCGTACGAAATATACACATTGTATATTTCATCAGAGATCACAACGGAAAATGTATTATCCATATAATATTATGTAAACACGTCGAACGCCCACCCCCCATGCCTGGAGGTATACGTCATTTGGGGCGCTAGGTGGTTCGTTTGCATAGGGTTTATTTGTACATCATGTAGGTACCTATTACATATTATTATACAGCAAGCGATACGTATCGGATAATAAGGTGTATTGCGTTTCACGTGCAGTGTTTTAAACAATTAATCGTCCGTTTGCGCTTTTTTTTTTTAAATAAACAATCTATACCTTGGGGGCACAATAGGCTTATGTGGTTAGAGTATAGGTACATATAAATTAATTGTAATAATCATTTACATAATTAAAATAATTAAATATTAACAGGCTACACTTGATGTGAAAAGTCATCCACTAATGACACTCACTAAGTTTGCGCTTTTAACTTCTAAACATAGGTACAATAGGTACCTATACCAAACATGATAGGAATTAAAATATATTTTATAATAACATGTGCTCAATTTATTCGTAAATTTGAGTACATTATTAAATAAATTATAAACAATGTAAATTTAAAATGAAATTAAAATACAATTTTTGTTCAAAAGAACGGTATTTTGTCAATGACTTTGACAATGATATTATGATGTATGTAATATTAATTTGCACATTTTTTTAAGTTATAACACATTAGAAAAATATTAGCCTTACACATTTTGTAATATTATACACATTAGTACAATATTACACATTACACATCTACGTAGTATTTTATAGCTATCAAAATACAAATAATGACTATTAAAAAAATCCACATAACTACCTACATATATAAATGATTAGATAATTTAATTTAATTATATTTAAATTGAAAATGTATCAATTAAACAAATTCTAAACCTATGATATTTTGCTTACTTTTACATTGCATTAGAAATATATTGTATTTTGTATAATAATAATATAATAACTATATAAATAAATGATTTGAAATTTCACTATTAAGAGGACGTAACATCGGCATGTGTTGTCTCCGTCTTACAAGTTCGTAACATAGCAAATTATACGCAAAGCAGAACACGTGTAGCTCCGTTAACTTAAAAATTAGAATGAATTGACCTCTTATAAAATCTAAAGGTAAGATTATTATCTAGACAACCTCATGGGTTTTTTATTATATTTTAATTTTATAGCGAGCTATGAGTATTTTAAAATTTTAAATTGTTTGTATATTTTAAAATATTTACAACTCGCTTAAAAATTAATATATAATAAAAATCTCATGAGGTTGTCTAGATAATAATCTTACTTTTAGATTTTATAAGAGACCAGTTTACTCTAAATTTTAAGCTATTCTGCTTTGAGTATAATTTGCTATGTTATGCACTTGTAAGACGAAGACAACACAGCGGGTATCACGTCCTTTTAAAAATCAATGGAACGAATATTGTGGCTACAAAATAACAATATATTTTACTATTTATAGGTATGTATATAAGTAGTATAATAGCATACGTACTCACTACAATTCTCGCCTATACCTATAACATCTTTTATATTGTTGCGATAAAACTGCGCGTGGCAATATATAGTACACTGTATGTATGTATATATCTTGTATTATAAAATTAAAAATATAAATTGATACATAAAAATACGATCGTTCGATATGCGTTTGTTTAATAACAGTGTCTGTTATAAATAATATTGGCGTGCACTGCACTGCACTGTACTGTACAATAATAAATAAATAATTTCACCTGACAGACACGAGGAGTGATTAAAAAATAAAAACTCAATTATTAGATATCGACCCGTAACGAGAATAATATAACACGTGTTTGGTGTACGAGGAATATAACATAATATTGTAATTGTATATTTTATAAACGTCTTATTTTCTCCTCGCCGGCTGAGCATGGACCCTGAGGGGTGACGGTTGATATACACACACACAGGCTATTAAACGCCATAAAGCTTTACGCGCTTGTTAAGTGAACCGGAATATTTTGGATGATTTATATGAAATGAGTTCAAGTGGATTTCATGGTAAGTTTATATTATTATGTTTTTTTTATAATATTGTATATGACACATATGTAAGAAAACTGCTTTTGAACAATCCCGAGCTTATAGTATGTATACACTATACTATACACATTATACAAAGGAGGCAGGACTAATGTTTTCAGCGAGTGTTAAATTTATAATATATTACGCATACGAATATACGATCGACTTTTTAACTATAGTTGATAAACGTAAGGATTATATTTTTATAACTATTTACTTTTTTAGGTAAATAAAAAATATAATAAATATGCGAAATCGGAAGATACAGCTTATATTAATATTGTCTTGTAGTATACGTCAATATACGTTTTCAAATCAAAAAAGAAATTTCAATATTTGGGTACGTCACAGCTTCAAAGTAAATTAAACATTTTTTGTTTGTTTGAGCTGTATCTTTTAAAATATTACGTACGAGTGTAATGCAAGACACTCACAATGTAAAAAGATTTCTATAACAAGTTCTCGAATTAAATTCGAAATTAACTCTCATAAGTAATATTTTTCATTTTATTAACCAGACAAATGCTTGACACTTATTATTTGATCCCTGACACCTCAATTTACAGAAATAATTGTATACCTAATCATTTTCCGACTGTCACATCACTTAAATTTAGAATGATGTTCTTAGTGTATAATTGGAATCGTGAAGAAATATGATTAAAATGCATCTATATATATAATTCTCTAGTAGTGTACCTAAGTTGTAAACAATTTAATCATTTTAATTGAAAGTTAATTATTTTTAAGAATATTGTTGTAAAATCAATCGAACAATAAAAAATCGAATTTCAAGAACAAATTAGCATTTTATATATAGTCTCGTAGAAGGTCTTTATTTTAATGGAACTACTATGGAAGTTTATTATTTTCGCTCCAATTTTCATTCCATACAAATTCCTACTTATTACGAAGATACCACACAACACTAAGCTAATGCTGACCAATAATATACGAATAATAGAATGTGTCAAAATAAATCATTGTCATTAAGTACCTATAATATGTTATACAAATAGCGAGACTCAATATTTATAACTATATGTACCTAGGTATTATACATATTGTGTATCTATTGTGCAAATGCACTTGGACATCTTAAAACTTATGAGTAAAAATTACAAAAATCCTTTACAAATTGAAAATAATACGTTACCGCCTAATCCCGTGGCAATACAAATAAAGATACACTACCTACGTGAAATGAATTATTAATTAGATAACCTAAGGCGTCCCTCTAAAAACACTTCTGAAATCTCCAGGAAAAAAACTTAAGTACTTAAGGCGTCAAGGCGTGTCAACAACCGTAGCTTACAATTATTGATGCATTTCGTACGTGGGGAGCAAAAAATCAAAAAAAAAAAAATCACACGGTATTTATCGTCCAATGGGAATATCAATAAAAATGTTTACAATTACTTATCACAGGCGGTACCGTGTACCTCTAATAGAATTTAACTCATGGGCATATTATACATTTGAAGTTTATTTTTCACCCAAAATATTAGCATATTACATAATATTATACCTATATATAGGTAGGTATTTATGTATTCTATAATTTACAATAATTGTACATTTGTATGCATTTAATATTGTAATAATATTGTCATAATATTTTGTAGAATTTAAATAAACAGAATTAAAAATGTTTCATTTTCGAAAACCTATATAGTTATTATTTATTACGTTAAGGATGTATTTTACTTTAAAAATAGATTTTTCGTTATTTTATTTTTTTTAAACAAAATATTAAGAAGGCTCGTATGTCAACCATATCTATAAAAAAAATGATTATTTAAAAATGAATTAAAGTGTTTATACTCAAATTGATATTATGGACTTATTAATAGGACGACTAAGAAAACATAAACCATTATTAACATAAACATGTTAATTAATATGCACAGTATGTATTACTGTTGTAATATTATGTATGTGCAATAAAAATTATTAGGCATGACTTCAAAAGTCAAAAGTTACAAAATATGAAATAAGCCCAACAAATATTTGGTTTATATATTTTTAAACTGAACCATTTTCGGTTACTTTATTACCTACTTACTATGATAATATACAATAATATTAGTATTTTATATAGGTAGTAAGAACTACCCACCATAATATTACGTAATTATAATTAAGCATTTTTTTTTATTTTCTGTCCCTAAAACATTGTTCTAAAATTAAAAAAAAAAAGTTTTACATTTTCTGTAGCAACATTGTATTATAATTTATAGTGTTTATTTTTAAAAATATATACACCATCGAAGTATAGGCGCAGTACAGTACCTTTATATCATAATAATATTTCGTTCGATTTTAATCTTGTTTTAGGTAAAAATAAAAGTAAACAAGGTTATATTGTCATAAAAAAAACGAGGAAATAATATTCGTGCTATAATGAAAAGGCTTGCAATCAGTAATTTGGTGGATCTCTTGTAGTGCCGAAATTTGATGGCAGACCTTAACTCTACTCTCTCTCCCTCTCACACACACACACTAACTCACTCTTTCCATCTTTCTTTCTCTATATATATATATTTTGGTCGACCTTTTCTTTCGTAGTGTGAGGCGGACTTTTATCAAATTATCACCTACACAATTTTCTTCATGGTGCACAGTTTTTGTATTTACCTATACATATTATATAGTCGGTACGCGAGTCCTTTGTGCAGACAAAAAATATGTTAAGGGGACAAATCATACTTATTGCAGCTTTATATTATAACTCGTCTCTGCAGGTATATTACAATATGGTATTAAATCCAGCCAGTGCCGCAACAACCACAGGGGCAGCCGGGACAAAGCCCCTGTAGAGGGCCGCTAATTGTTTTCTCAAGGGGCCCTGCGCCTATTTTAAATAATTGCATTGTAATATAATGTACAAATCGAATAAAATATATCAAATAAAAATTTTTCATAATTTATTATACTGTCTATAATTTGTTGTCGAAGAACGGGGCCCCTACTTATCCTTAATAATATCCATATTGATCTATAAATGGTCATTAATATCTTAGTGCTACTGCTCATTAAGTCCTACGAATAAAAAAAAAATAAATAAAATGGTCACTAGTCTGGACTTCACTTTACATTTTTAAAAAAAATCACCATCATTATTCATTTTTGTACGGGTAACCTATCAAAAAATATTATATACATTGGCAATAGACCTCAGGGCCCCATATATTGACTTTATCCGGGGCCCCGAGAATCCTAATCGCGGCACTGAATCCAGCCGTTACACCCAACGACAAAAGAGTGCGCCGGTAAAAGCGCATAGAGGCGTACTTATAAAAAAATAGAGATAGAAGGACGGACTTGGGGGAAGAGTGAGAAGGGGGGTTGGAAGTAGCAAATGAAAAAAGTTAAAACTTACCCTCCAACAGGTGTTTGGCGAGCCGAGTCGGTGCCGGGGTCCCCGCTGTTGATGGCCGGTGGTTGTGCGGCCGCGAACACGGCCGCGGCCAGCACGCAGCACGCGCCGACAAGAAGTCGGGCGATCGGCGTGTGCGCAGTCATCATTCTCCGCCGACTTGTCGCAGGATTTCTACCCTATGATTTCCCGGGCGGCGCGTGAATATAATTCGCTCCCGAATCGAACCGGTGCAGCAAACACACGCACACCCGTCGCCGCCGCTGTTATCAAGACGTCGTGTTGTTATAAAACGATATTATGAATAATATAATAATATTGCCCCGAAATCGATAACTATTAATACTGTTATTATTTTACTTATTATTGTGAGCGTTAATATACGTTATCATACGCTGCGATCGGACCGCGACGCGATCAACGACGGACAAGACGGCCGCCCGTCGGCTGAGTCCTCATCGTATACCTATTTCGTTGCGATCGTGTCGAGTTTCGTTTCCACGCGGCGTATTTGATGTCGGTATAATTTGTAATGATATTATTTATTTTCCGATCTACAAGTGTCTCTCGCGGATATGGCACGGTATAATACGATACGATATTGTAATAATAAGCTACCTACCGCAATAAAAATATTATATTTACCGCGGGTGGAGGATAAGACGGAAAATGTCGATTTGTGGGTACCGATCGAAATGGTTTTTCGAGAGAAAATTATTGTAACTACGAACAACGACGACGTTTTATCGATCCGCACGAATCGCGCGCGCGTTACAATCGAACCGACTGAACTCGGCTGGTCGGTATAGTGCCGCGTGCGCGCTGCCCGACACTGATATGGCTACATTGATATACGACGGCATAACACGTCTATGATACGCTCACACACACACACACACATACGTACACAAACACGTAAATACAAACACACCCATACGAACACAATTATATTATCCCACCCGGTACGATCGTGTGCGACCACCACCGGTTATAACGCCGCGTTCTATATACGCACCGGGATATATATATTACTGTATACAGGGTGATTTTTTTTTACGACACATGACAAGCGATATTAGTGTTTTTCCAAAACGTGTGTCTCGTAAAGCTTCAGCAAGAAAATTATTTTAATTGCAACTATATAGATAGACACGCTTCATCATCGTTAATATTTGCAGTGTATTTTTTATGTATCGTAACGTCCCGAAGTTTTTGCGGAAATCTATCTGAGCTAATATAAAATATAGATAGTGTATAAACGATTAAAGTTTTGATAAAATAAGCGAAACTTCTGCGAGAACCACCGTGTGAAATTGTGGTGGCCCGAATTATGAACATCGCTCGAACAAACTTAAAATATCTGTAAATAAAAAAAAACTTTTAGTTTCAAATTCTATATATTCTATATATTATACAGTATCACATACCAACGTTTCATAAAAATATGGAGAAAACAAAAATAAATATAGTAAGACAAACAAAACAAAGATTGTAAGTACCTACTTATATCTATTGCAAGTTCCCTATTGCTTTAAAGTTAATAGTAATAATTATTTATGACGTTTGGTAAAACAAATCACCCTGTATATTGTACGTATAACAATATATAAGAATAATTGTATTTATAGTACAACACGTCACCTCAGCCTCCACCGTGAACTGTCTGACATGTCTGGTCGCACGTGCGTAGGGCTTGAGTACCTAATATTAACAATAATAAAAATATTAAACCAATTACTAATAAGTACAGCTTGTACTGGCTAGTGGCTACAGTGCTATAGGCGTATAGTTACCACTTAACCAGGTTACGACTTGGAAAGGCAACTACAACGTTAAGGGCGCGTCTCTTTTTCGTCCCGCAACACCGTCATAACAAGTTACACGCTTCACTGAGATTAAGATACGCAAATATCGTATTCTCAACAACTTCCGGCAAATTGAGAAATAAAAATGATATTACAAATTACTGACGAAATATTATGTTCTTATAGTTCGTAGATGACGATCATTAATAATTATTCGAGTTCTGAATAATGGCAAATAAGTCTGAAGGATATCCAGATATAGTGAACATATTGAAATTAATGATATATTTTACTTGCAGACGACAGACGACCTTATAAAATGTAAGAATTCGGAATTAACATAAATATAATAATATCGTTGATTAGGGATATTACGTGTATAGAGAGATTCACTAAACAAACCCATTGAGACATTGCTCACAACTATTAATTCGTCCTTAGATAATATATTTATTCAAATTCAAATTTTTAAGTACACTATTATTACATTCCATAATATTTTTAAATACTTAAATAATTGTATTTAAATACTTCCATTTATATAAACATAAAACATTACTGGGGGACGAGGTGGCCGAGCGGTCTAACGCGGCGCTGCCAGTCACGGTTTCGATTCTCGACCACCGGGCGGCATTTTTCTCCGGGAAAGTCACGGTGTCCGGAAAACAAGTGCCGCCATCCCCCACTCCGGGGCATGGCAGAAACCTACGGGTGCCCCAGTCGAAATTCTGCCAAAAATACACCCACGTGTAACACACTTACCGTTCCAAAACCTACAGTACCAACCCCGCTCCCAATGGCCTAAGTTGCCGCGGGATAATCAATATGAAAAAAAAAAAAAAAAACATTACTGTAAAATAGCTGGGTAGTTTACATTTGAAAACACGTTTGTATACTGCATCATTGTCATAAATAATTTAAGTACTCATCTAAGTATTTAAAAATATTATTTATGCCATATTATGGTATTCAGCCATTCAAGTATACGAGAATCTACTATACGCTATACTAAATTAATTAAAAATTTTAAAAATCAGAATTTGAATAAATTCATATTTAAAGGAAAAATGTTGATGAACATGCTTATAGTACCTAAATCATTCTGTATACCGCCACTATACCTACATGTATAAAATATATATATAAATATATAATCATTGATAATATAATATATTATTATAAATATAACAGCTGTATTATATATTATATTTTTTAATAAATACATTAGATTCGAATAGGACATTATTTGATATTATATATTGGAGGACAAACAAGATAAAAGTGTAACTAGGTAGCTTATTATAATGCCCACTTGATATTACCAAATTAATACCCGTTAATTTATATGCATTGACTATATAAAACATGCAAGTAAAATATATTTTTTTACCAAAACCATATTTAAAAATACTTATAATAAAAATATAGTATTACTTTATAACAAGCATTTTAATTTAAATAAAAATATGTGTCCTGCAGGGTTGGTTGCTGGGCAAAAAATTGAAGTAAAAACTGTAAATAATAGTTAAATACGGTTTGTGTAAATTGCGATAATTAATAGAATAGTCAATTTTATGCACAAACGCACAATATATTTGCATTTTTAAAACATTTTATTTATGACGTTACACTCGTGTGGCAATTAAAACAACTGGAAGAAAACCAACAAAATTTTTAATACAACGGTAAGAAAGTATAACTAATAATAAATAGTAACATATTATTATATAAGTAATAATAATAGATAGTAACAAATAATTACACATATGATTATACGAACATTAAACAAATACCTAACTATTACAAAGTAAGTAATAGTTAAATCTTAAATGTATGTTTTGGTTTGCTTAAATTAAATTCGAAAAGGTTAATTGTTATTCGTTATACACGTAACCACGATAATAATGGTTATCCCAATTACATGTTTGATCCATATAATATTTTCTTCCTAACTACGTACCTATAGATAATACATTAATGCTGATTGAAATGTGTAATACATTGTTAAAATAATTATTGTCTTACCTATAATAATTAATACATAAAATTATCCGTAAAGTTCATAATGAACACAAAATCTTGTACAAACGAATAGGTAACACTTGATTCAGTATTTGAGTATACATTGAATATATAGGTACCTATTTAAATTTAATTAACCATTAATATTAATGCACCATTTTTTACACCCGCATAGACATGTCAAATGTAAATAACATTTTAATATTTAAGCATTAATATATTATAATAACACGCATTATATATTTTGTAATAAAACATTACATTTTACATCATAGATTTTAGAAGGTCCATCCAACCGACAAAATAGAAATTATTCCATTTTTTTTTTCATTTTTTGCTAATTACGAGTATACTATAATTACAACTATGAAGTTTAAGGTGGGTAAAATTACTTCCAACAATATTATGGTTAGGTTAGATCCAGGGTGGACCTATTGCCACCCACAGGGTTAATGAAACCATACGTACTTTGTAAACACAAACTATTCTTGATAAGTTTTTAGAACATATTATAATATTATGTTGATTTTGTTTATTGTAAAATGATTTATACTTCCGAGTATAATATTATTATAAGTAATAAATGATTGGATTTTTATAATCCAAAAATAATAATAACAATTCCGAATTCAGGTTTCATTGTATATATTATGTGAAATTTCCTTTGAATTCTTAAATATCAAATTTAAACGTTACGTTTTTAAAGTTCATTTTGGAATATAAAATTAAATTAAACTGAAAAATAAATGAG
The DNA here is from genome assembly GCA_949089665.1 of Macrosiphum euphorbiae. Classification (NCBI taxonomy): domain Eukaryota; kingdom Metazoa; phylum Arthropoda; class Insecta; order Hemiptera; family Aphididae; genus Macrosiphum; species Macrosiphum euphorbiae. The sequence continues at coordinate 13,539,007 of CARXXK010000004.1, read as the reverse complement.
GTACAGTAATATTTTCATAAATATATTCGTTATACATTCGCCACGCATCGCTTAAACAGCTGCATTTAACGTTTAACAGATTACAAAAGTAGGACACAATGAACAACTCATTATAGCAGTTTCCTAAAAATGTCTTTTACGATTATATTTAAATCAAATCCATTATTTAAAACACTAAAAATACATTTAAAAAAATATTTTTCATAATTTTAATGCTTGACTTTAATATAAAAATAAAAACCATCCGTTTGAATAAAATTACGTTCAAATTTATTTATAACGATTTTCTTTGCCCGAGGTTCATTTGCATGACGAATATTATTATTATTTTTTAGTTCAAAATTAAAATATTCAATACGCTTGAAAAATTGAAACCTATTTTAAAATGTGAAACTCTTTTTTATAATAAGTATACTATAATTATGATATATTATTATAAATCAATAGAAAAAAAGATTCACTATTGTTATTAATATTATCATACTATATTATCACACTCAATTGTGTGAGCCACTAAATTTTGTTTAAGGGACCATTAGCTCACTATTGATTCATTAAATGTTTTGTGCAACCCGGCTTTAGTATATTAAATATATTTTTGCATGATTATCATACATGCACCGTTGGAAGGTATATCGTATATATAAGGAAACATCACGTGCAAAGAGACATATTGTGTTGGGACATTAAAAAGTAATACCTAATTCTAGAGTTCTTTTGAACAATCGATTTCTGTTTGTAGCCGTTTATAAATCCAAAGAATATCTGTAGACTTCCTATTCTTCCGGCTAACTTCATAATAATAATAATATATTACCGGTAGTTGTAATATCCGCGCACAACAGGATGCAATATTGTCGCGACTGTTTTTATTTTCGATTGTTCATGTTTGTTCGGCGTATAATACTTTCATACATTGTTTCCGTGATTACGATATCACACTTTCAATGTATGCCCATGGAACTATAATATAATTATTATTTATCATAACGTCGATGGCCCACTAGCCTTTGATCTCGTTTCGAATCGGAAGTATGCCGACAGGGCAAAACAAGTTAGCACGGACATAACACTACATATTATTATTATGTACACTCGAGCTATCGGCTAAATTTAATTTCCATATTATTATAATATTATACTATATTCCTATATTTATACAAAACATTGGATAAGATTTTATATTCATAAATCGGATAAATATATATATATATATAATACATTGTATAACAGTTGTAAAATTCGATTAATGTGCTGCATTTAATATTTGCGTTCAAATTAATATTAACTATTAACGACACATCGACATCGTAATATTTTAATTCCATTAATCATTGATGCTTTATAATTCACCGGAAATTAAAATGCAAAATAGTATATTTTGTTCTTCATGATTAAAACTAAATTCTGATCATATAGGTAGGTTTAAAATTTAATATTTACGTGCTAGATATATAATTGTGAATGTTTCTTTCAAATGTATTAAATGTTTATTAATACTATTATATTATAGCACTGTACAATAATTATGAACAAAAATATTAAACATTTTAAAAATTCCTCAACGATAGTTGGCCAATCCCAGGATTTAATCATTTAAATTATTATCAACCTTCATTCATTAACTTTAATCAACTGTGAAATATTATTGATACAGTTTTAAAACCTACTCCACATATTATTGTACCCGATCTGTATTCTCATTGCGTAAGAACACGTCTACCTATGTGTACAACCAATAAGTATATTATGAATACGTTTTTTTCGAACAAACTTTCTTAATCTGTTTTTTTTTTTTTTAATAACTAAAGTACAATATTCTAATAACATAAACATTAAATTCATAATACCTAAAAATCAACAAAGTTAATTCGGTTAAGCAATTATGTTTAATATATTAGATATGTACTATTGTATTAAAAATATCCAAAGCGATAGTTCAAAGAATTTTTTTTTTAGATGCCTATTTTATTTGAAAATAATAAATACATATTTACTATGAAATTACAATAGTTTTAAATGTGAAAATTGCGAACAAGATTATGAAATATAAATAAATAATTAAATATTCGAGATTCACTCTCATGTGAAGATTTTTAAATTTTCCATAAATAGGTTTAATGGTGAAAACTTAATATAACTTCACTTATTAAATATTAATAATTTATAGAAACATTGAACTTAAACAATTTGCTTCGTCGTTTGAAAATATTTTCAAATATAGAAAGAAATCATAATAATTTATACAATATTATAATTAAATACTGATTAAATATTTTGTTAGAGTAGGTGCTTATTGCGCTCATTCGTTACATTTTTAAAACAACACAATATCGTGTATTTTATATTTTGTATTTTTATGTTATGCATACGAATAACGAATAAGAGGTGCCTATAACAAACTATCAAATACTTCAGCTGTCATAAAACCTTAGACCATAAACAAAATTGAATATGATCAAAACATAAAACCATAGCCATTTTACACTAAAAAAAAAAATTATACCAACTATACCTATAGCTGGTATTAAACCCATACCGCCAATACTTACAGAAATACATATTTTTCCTGGGTAATACAATTAAAAATATAAAATATCACGTGCCAACTCAATCGAAATATAAATAAATATTTATCGACAATTGTATAAGTATACAAATAAATACATCGACATGCAACAACAGCAAACTTGTATTAAATGAAATCATTATTATTTTGTTTGTATGTTTACACGGGTAGATACTTTGTGTGTTCTTTTATTTACTTTTTCCACATTTATCTGATTTTAATTAAATTTTGAAATTACATTATTTTTTTTATCCGTTAAACAAAAAACACATCACCGGGGACATTCGTGTCACGTTTTTGTAGCCCCAAACTTCTGATGAAAGATATTTTCTAAGTATACAATTAAAATGGTACATACAATATCAAATTGTATACTTATACACTAATTTGCAAATTAAAACTCACCTGCAGGTCCATGTTAAATATCTGTCTTAAACAGGTGTTTTTATAATATTGTCATGTTGAATGGAACTTATGACAAAAATTTTGTGTGCAAAAAGTTTTAAATATGGAGTCTGAACATAAAAAAAAACTGTGATGTTTATCAGGACACATTTTGTGCGCGAGGGATGATAACTAATTATTTTCCTATCAACTGATTCTATATATTTTTTTACAAAATTAGTTCTAGTTAATTTTTATAATATCCTTCGATGTTATAAAATAAATTATACTACCTAGGTATATTATTCTATTTTTTTAAATCTATTAAACAATTTACGTCCCGTAGTTAAAGTACAACCGAAATTTAACAGATCTACAAATAAAGCTACTATAGGTACTATAGGTACTGAATACGATAACTTATGTATAGGTAATAAATGGTTACTAATGTTGATTAAACGATTGAATATTGACGACCGTTTCGTTTTTGTTATAATACAATAATTATATACCCACACTTGTCACATTAAAGTTATTATACAATTCAAGTAAGTATAGGTTATATCTACCTATTTAATAAATGAATCAACAATGCCATTTATTATTTACCTATATATGTATCATAATATTATAAACTATTATTAACACATAATAGTAACTATAATTAATAATAACAGACTTCCCTAAATTTGAATTAACGATTTACAATGCTTTAAAAAACTAAAATGTGTTCTCAAAGATTTTTCATAAACGTGACTACACACAGGGCCGTCCCGAAGGGGGGTTTTAGGGGGTGTCCCACCCCCCTGAGCGTATAATATGTATAGTCAGTTGGCACATTGATACCTACATTAAGTATTTGAGTTGGGCAGTTGGCACTCGGCAAATTATAATTTTTTTTACAGTTTTTTAATAACTTTGTATATACTACAAGTCCAAATATATCATAATAATATATTGTAATTTATAATAATATGAAGGTATTATATTAAGTTAATTTCCCGATTGCCAACTGTCCAACACAGTTAATACTATTATAATAGCACGATAAATTTTAAAAATACAAATGCCTTAAAAACTTAATATTTTTCCCTGGTTAGGTCTCATCTTGAATTTGGATCAATTGTCTGGTCTCCACATTATTTTTCATATACCAGTCTAATTGAAAATGTTCAGTATAAGTTTCTAAAACTTTATGCTTTAAATTAAATATACCAATCACGAGAGAATTATATAAATTGCAAATTTCCCAATTGGGGATCGCGTCTTGTGATTTGAGGAGAAATGTTGCGGATATTATGTTCTTATATGACTTATTAAATGGTCTTATTTATTCTCCGGAATTATTATTTCACATTGGTCTTAATGTACAAACTCACGTATTAAGAAAATCTAACTTTTTTCATGTTTCTCTTTCCAAAAATAATTATACTTCCACCTCGTTTTTCCCCAGAGCTCTGTCTTTGGCTAACAGTATAATGGATCATGTTGATTTTTTTGCTATGTCACGTTTTGTATTCAGACAAAATGTTTATCTTGCTTTAAATATAAATTCTCTTGCTTAAATATTATTTTTATTATTTTATTCTTATTAAAATTTTTTTTTTTTGTGTAACCATTTATTGTTAATTATTAATGATTTTTACTGTACTATATATTTATTCTTTTTTGGCTGTTAACTATTTCCATTGGTACAAATAATTTTACATCATTATTGTGTCCAAATTATGTTATAAGATAAGTTAAACTGTACTTATATATTTTTCTAATTGCTAAAGGGTTTAATACCCGTTTATTATAAATAAATAAATAATATTTTAGACTTTACCTATCAATGTATCATATATAATATTATAACAGTATACAAATTTGCCTATACATATTCGAATAATCACAGAATATATGAAATTTCATAATATATTATATTCTGTCGTATAATCATTGAATTATTTTTAATAAAGCTGTAATGATAACTGATAAGGAATTGTGCGCTGATTTTAAAAACCATCATCGTAAAAGATTAGCTCCTAAACGATATGATTGTAATGCCACAACCCAAGCTGAATTCACAATGCATCTATTTTATAGAAAAGAATTTAAAATGGTTCTAGATACCCTATTAAAACTAACAAATGATAATTTAAAATCATGTATTTCTTCTATTCAACCATTATTTACTCAACCATTTAATAAAAGCAATATTCCTTTTTGTTTGTTCCCGCACCAAGCAGTGTAGGTGCTTACCTTCTAGATTATGATTTAGTTCAAACAGAATTAGAAATATTATTTAGTATGTTACAAGAAGATAGAAAACTACCATTTAATTCTTTAATGGAAAAAGCAGAAGAAGTAAAGCATATTTTACCATGTGCTAATCAAATTTGTCGTTTAGCATTGACTTCTCTTGTAACAGTCGCATCAAACGAAAGATCTTTTAGTAAACTAAAATTGATTAAAACATATCTTAGGTCAACAATTTCTGATGAGAGATTAAACTCTTTAATTGTATTGGGAGTAGAAAAAGATATTGTTGACCTATTGGATATAAATAAAATAGCACATCAATGGTCAATTTTAAAAACCGACGTATATAAATTTAGTGTTAAGTTTATTATAATATTTTTTTGTTGATATAATAAAAGAACATAGTAAGAACATAATAAAATATTTAATATTGTGTAACATTTGTCTACTGACTACTATGCATGTATAGTCTGCAGGTAGAAGGTAATTGTCGAGCGAAGCGAGAAAATTTTTTTTTTAGTTGGCAAATTATGAATCAAACCACCCCCCCATGATTTGTCTTTCGGGACGGCCCTGACTACACATAATAAGCAGGATAACATTTAAAACTAAATATATCGGCATTTGACAGAGTGCTCTGTTACCTGTCTACTATACACTGTTATTATATGCCTTTAAATCTTATAATCCCACGCGTTTTCCTTAGACAATATTAATTTTAAATAATTTGTATTGCTTTTGGTCTTTGGACAATGTTAATGACGGTTCAGATAACTGGTATACCTATTGTTATTGGGAACTGTGCTTCCCGAAGACAATTACCTTTTAGATTGTTTTGATTGTGAGGCGTTTTTTTTTTTTAAATGGTTTGGTATATTTTTAATTTAAAGAATTTCTAAGTCCA